>MU127457.1:0-44287 GCA_014904945.1 Gyrodon lividus
TAAGTCACGCCTTCCCTGGGAAGGTCGTGCAGATCTGGGGGAGCCTTCTCCAACAGAAGGTACTGGCCCATAAAGCCAGCTAAGTTAATACTTTAACAATGACTAGCGGAACCTAAGGAAAGCGGAAGGGCCATAGCCACCGGTCCGGGTGATTCCGGTCCCTTTCTAGACTCGTCTAGACTTTGTCTACCCCTAAGTCACGTGACTTTGACAAGGTCAAAGTCACGTGACCGGTCTATCGGCCCTCCGGGCCTCAGACCGGTCACGTGTTAGGTCTCGGCCTAACCTCATTTCAAACTTTAAATTAAAAGTTAGAGTTCAATTGAAGAAGATTTACGGAATCCGGGGAGCCGCAACAATAACTAAAATAAACGGTTATGTCATCGGCCCGGATCCTCGCTTCTTTCAGGGTTGTTTAACAAAGATAAGGAAAATGTGTTAGGCACCGGCTAGATAAGCTCCTTTATTGCTATTCGCCGCTCCACACAGCCATGTGACGTCACATTCTGGGCCCACAATGGCGTTTTAAAATAGTCTCCACTATAAAAACCCAAGCTAGAAAACTGATGAGACCTAAGTGTCGAAATCCCCTTGAAGTCCCTAGCGCGACTCGAGGATTTTTTCTAGCTTTTGTCTCATCATTGACGACTTATCCCTTCCAACAACCCTAACCCTAACCCTAACCCTAACCCTAAGGTGAGATGTTTTTATGCATAAAAGTCATGTGGCCAACTTGCCTGAAAAGACAATAAGCTCAGCTGTTCAAAATTCGCACGGGTCATTGGTTTCCCCAGGCTGCTGAGAGAACCCGGAGTCGGGAATGTACATTCGGCTGACGGTCACCTAACAACGAAAAGTGACATGTAAAAGTCAGCCAAAAGGTATCAAGGTATCTACGGTATCAAAAGTGAATCCAAAGCTGAGTAGACATAATAATTTACATTCGGTATAATGGAAGCCTAAGATATCATTTGATAGTAATAACATAAATGTAAGAGAGGGCGTCGAAAGTCGAAATACTTACCAGTGAAGATCCACAAACAGGGTGAGAAAAGCGAAAAAGCAAGAAAGAGGAATAGCATGGAACGACACTTCCAACACGAACAAAATGAAATCATAGCTCATAGCTCTTCGTCACTCATGGCATATAAGCTTAGACTGGCCATATCTCCGAGATGCAGCTCGTGCTCAGGTCGGAGTTGAAGACTCATTGGAGACCCCGGGATCTCCGTCATCGAAAAGTTGGCAGTGGAAGGTGAGACGTTTCCAACGGACGAGATGGAAGAATGCCTATTGTGATTACCAGTGAGGCTGCCGGGGTGCATCGGTAAGCCAAGAGTTGGAGATGGTGGAGAGACAGATGAGGTTGACAATGCTCCGGCACGGTCATGCATGGTTTCCTCCAGCATCAACATCGACATGTTGTGCGGTAAATTTGGGAACACTGAAGAAGTCGTGCTCGCCCGCCGTTGACGAATTCGTGGCAGTGGATCATTACGGGAAGGCGATCCAGCGCGGTTACGTGCACTGAGGTTCATAGAGGACATTGTGGCGCTGTTTGAATGAACGTGCGAGAGCGACCGCTGTGCGGTGGGTCGACGTGGGACGGCTAACGGAGTCGGCGGGATGACTCTATCATGTATTGATTTTGAGAGCGCGGACTGCGGAGGCCGTGCCGGTAGTACTCCAGATGCTAACCGGTGGATCTGATCCTGCATCTCATCAAGCCGATCCTCAAGCTCCCGAATACGATCCCGGAGCTGGGAGTTCTCCTCTCGCAAAGCCTTCGTTGTCCGCTGAGAATCTGACAGTGCAGAGAGCAGTGCCTCTGTCTCAATGTCATGTTTCTCCCTCATCAGCTGTATCGTCGCTTGTTGAGCCGACGATGAGGCCGATATCGAGGTAGGTGCAGTTGATCCCCCTGAGAAGGTCGTACGGGGAGCGGAAAATGTGGGGCTTCCGGTCCATGTCACACCAGCTTCCGAGGGTGTCATCATTCGGGACACGCTGCCACTTCGTGCCCATGATGATGTCAATGCGGCCTCGGAGAATGCCATCCTAGAAGGTACATAACGCTCCTCTCGTTCACTGCCTGCCCTCAGGGAGCCATATCGCCCAGCTCCTGACGTGGAATTAGATCCGTCGCGGTCACCGTCCAAAAGACCAGCTGCAGCGAAGGCCTTCGCTGTCCTTGGTCCCAGCCACTCCATTGCAGGAGGGCGATTGGAAAGTGAGGACGATGGTCGTATAGGCGACGGTCCAGACGAAGTAGACGTAGGGGAGAGCCGTGTTTCCTCAACGCTCATGCTCCGTTTCCGACTGTAGAAAAGGTGTGCTCGCCTACGTTTGTTGACCTCCAAAGTTCCACCAAACTCAAGACTTGGTCGTGGATGGGGTTGTCGAAGATAACCTGAGGTGGAATGAGATGTCGATTGAGAGACTGGTGAGACCCTCTCACTGTTCGGTGGGAGGATGGTGGGGGCGTCTGCCAGGTGAGAACTGCCAGGTGCGTATGAAGATACGTGGCGATTTGGAGTTGCGATGCGGGTGCTAGTAGGCCTTCGAGCTGGTGGATCTGTAGATGATCCACGAGAACTTATTGGCGACGGACCTTGAGAAGAGTGCGCTTGGGAGGACAGCGGAGAGGGCGGTTGATGTCTCTTTTTGGGCGGCCCACGCGATGCAGACGGCGTAGAAGATCCCTCCGATGATTCACTGGCAATAGAGGGCGTGTTTGTCACCGAACGCATGAGACGTGGAAGGGAGGAAGCTGACGCGCGCACGAGGTTTGCGCGAGATAAAGAGACGGTGCGTCTTGTTGGTGACAATTGTGTGATGGTAAGTGATGCTGGTGAAGGAGGGACGATACTTCCTAGACGAGGGGAAGTCCGTGGAGAGACAATGTCTTTGTCAGGTGGACTAAGGTGTGTTGGGGCGACGGGATGACTTGGACTACGTGAGTGTGTTCGAGACGGCAAGCGACTACGAACAGGAGTTGAGATTTGAGATTTGCCGTTGATCCTGTGCGGGCTGAGGAGTTCAGCAAGGTCTGGGTCTAAGGCCCCAAAGTCAAATGTTGCATCGGGATCTCTACCAGAGTTGGTGACTTGCACTTCCCGAGGTGGATTAGGCGGATCATCTGCGTTCTCCTCTACTACAACCCCATTCACACCTTTGAGCCATTCAGTGGCCGTTGTAGCGTCCTTGATCATAAGTGCGTCCATTACCTCAGCGGTGACCCTGGAAGTTGACAGATCGAAAACAGACGCATCTCTCGAGTCAGGAGACGGAAGCCGACTCTTGTCGCTTTGTTCGAGGATGAAAGGTGAAGTAGGTGAGCCAGTGTCACTGTCAGGATGTGTCATTTCGTCAAGATACGGTATGTACTTGGAGATCCCCGAGTTTTCTGCCTCGATGATCGTGGAGAGATCAGCACCCAACGGCGGGCCAGGTGAGGGCACCGGTAACACTGGAATACGATCAGAGGCACGACTGTTCTGAAAAAGTCAGGATGACATACCGTAGCGCTCTTCACTGGCTCGTGACGACGATGGACTCAAGTTAGTTGTGGCCCTTTCAAGGTCACGACTTCGCTTGCGAGCCATCATTTCTTCTTCAAAGGTTTCACTGGTCCTCGCAATGGCGATGACAGGGAGCGACTCCGACTCGTCTGGTCGATTGTAAGTGGCCGAATTCTTCCTGTCATTCGTGATCCGGCGTAAAGACCCAAAGCTGACAAAGGATGATTTCAGAGCGTTCGCTGGATTCTCAACAGAAGAGCCTGTGGTCTTTCCAGGACCAAATGGAAGCAAATTTCGAATTGATCGAAAGGACGGAATGGATGAAACGGGAGTCTGAGGTGGACCCGAAATGATGGAAGTGGAAGCAGGGCTAGCCTGGGTGCTATTCTCTGGCGTGCGACGAGGTTGCGATGCGAGATGAGCTTGTGAAGCGGGAAAATGGTTTGAAATGGAGCTACGGGAAGCGCGAGGGGTGACAACTGGTATGAAAGATTGAGACGTTGAACGTTGGGAGGAATGTTCAGCCATGCTCAAGTCAACTGGACCTCGATATGTTCAAGAAGCTCCAGAGTCAGAGTCAGAGTCAGCGAAGAAGGAGAATTCGAAAGGTCAACATGCAGCAGGAAGGCCAGCTTCGATGAGGAAGAGCTGCTTTTCGTGCACGGAAGTGGCTCTTCAAGTCTTTCCTCCGCAAAGAAAATCGTCTAACAGCCTGAGTCTTGGAAACAGACTTTCAAAAGTTTCGACCATTCATTGACACCTGCCTTTTTCGGACTCGATCAATTACCCGACACGTGCAACGTTGCTATGTTCCCATCTCATAAAATGACGTCTTGTCGCCCAAAACCCGACCGCCGACATGTAACTCGATGTCTAGGAATGATGTTAGGCCAGCCCTACCTGACATCGCTATTAAATGAATCCTTCACCCAATGCTTCCTTTGCGTGGAATGGTAAGGGACGTCGGAACTGAGGAAATATGCCTTTTGCAGCGTTTCCGCCTTTGTGTCCACTGTCGATCGTGTTTTGCCTTCGCGGAAAGTCGCTTGGATTGCCCCACTGCCCTTTGTACCTCTCCAAGTGGAATAGCTGGATACTGCTCCTGTAAGAGATGCCTCTTCACTTTGAGGCATGTGCTCCAGATCAAGGAGACACGTCTCAATGTATTTTCTGTGGTGCGTAATTGTTAGACTTCACTGGCAGCGGCGAGAGGTGAAGACATCTCGAGGCTCGAGCTGAACATGCTTCGGCAATGAGCGCACAGTACTGAGTAGAGTATCTGATCATACATCTCTCATGCATGTGACAACATCTCACGACGTAAATGATCATTCCCATGCCGAGCTGGCGGATAAGGTCTGTACAGTGTACATCAGACAAGTAGACTAACAACTGTTCCCCTGACATCTGATTAGTCATAGAGAGAATTGAATCTGACTCCCACACCAGTTTTTCCCCTCGCTCAGCGAGCTAACTATTTCCGATGAGTGGATGGTATATCTTCGAATAATCGTGAAAATGCTAAAGGGATGAACATTGAAGCTTTGGTCCTCTTTTAGACATTTGCAGGGGCGACAATGAGAGGAGGGAGACGGATGAAGGAGAAGGTGGTTTGTTGAGTCCAGAAGAGCGACAGTGTGCCGTAGTATGCGCCGAAGGCAGCGATTATACCAAAGACTCCACCGGCCGTGGCGAGGTGGGGGTTGCCTGGTTTTTACGTCGCCGCATCAGATCTTCCGCCCCGAAAACAGCAACGTCGCTCTTACCTGTGAAGGCGTTGCCCGAAAGACAGGCAAGAGATACAACGGTGAACCCAAGAGTACAAACAATGGGAAGAGTGGTACGAATGGCACCGAGGCTATCGTGAAACCCGGCGTTAAGAAAAGTTACGCATTATTTGATTCTTGGCACTTACGCAAAGAGGAAAGTAATCAAACTGTGGTACGGTGAGTGAATGTTTGTTAGGAATATAGGGTTTACCTACCACCAGATGCCAAGGTAGATACCGATTGCATGGTAGAATTCTTCAGTGGGGACGCCATCAACGCTGTATGCAGCACTGTCGTAATAGTCAGCGGGGGGCGCGATCGCAAAATAAATACAGTGTCTACTCACGCAATGCCGATTTGTGGCAGGTACATCGCACCGTAACTGAAATTGAAGCCGCCATAGGTAGTAAAGACAGTACTGGGAACGAGCATGCATAAGGGTCCAAAACCCATCTAGCAAAGTGAGTGTTCACGCACGCGCTGAAGGTATTGCTATACAACCCATGTCAGATCAAGCATCGGCGGCAAAATTAGACCAAGCGCACCCAAGGAACATTTCCCACATGCCAACAAGGGTCTGCGAGATACCACCATAGCTGCCGGGATGTAAGTTGTCACTCAAAGGGGCGCGACTCATTCAAGACCCACAAAGTTGCAAAAACGAGAACCAGGTTGGGTGTGTGGACGTTGCCGGCGCCGAGGGTCAGGATCGAAGAGCACAAAATGACCGTTCCGTAGGCAAGCATACCCAAAGGTGCCTATAAGGATCATTCGTTCTAAGAAACCAAGAGACTTCAACGCGAGTAGGACAACATACGGGGTTAGCATAGGTCCTCTGGTAGGGCTGCATCTGGGGTGCAGGTGCAGGAGGGGCGTCCATGTTGACAGTTTGGACGTAGTAGTTGTCCCTAGCTTCCTTGTCGATCGAGTTGGAGGACATGGTGAAACGGCGGCCGGCAGCAGAGACGATGCTACGCAGGGAGGAGCTGGGTGAAACGTTTGGTATGCACTTTGTCCAGAGCGCTTTATACTCTTACAGTATGAGTGTTGGACTGTTTTGATGCAGGATTCGCTCGCACGGTACGAATGGAAAGCGTTGAGAGGATGCTTCGAAGTTCACAAGCCCGAATCAGGGTGCTGTTGCTACATCATAGGGTGGATCTACGCGTAAAGCCAGGTACTGAGTTGAGGAGGCTTTCATCCCCAGTCAGTGGTATAGATCCCGGCTATCTCGGAGAATATCCGAGGAAGGTCTGGCAGAGGCGGGGGAATCATCGCGGGATAATACTGGTTATTTGGGGCATGGATTCCCCAAGTACTCCCGCTAAAGACCTACATGAACCCCGAACCTGACCTAGCCACAGTGGCAGCTGGAAGGTCCCCAGATCTCAAGACCCCTCCGTGGTAGATAAACAACAAGAACGAGACCCGAGGGACTTGGACGGACGGTACTAGGTGGGAATCGAGGGTAGTCCACTGAGTACGCAATTTGCATCTCACGAATCTGATGTCGAACGCCGAAAAGTCAAAACACAGCGGATGTTTTACGTGACTGTCAATCCATGCAGCGAGTGTAATTTGTAGTATATGATAATCTCTGGCGGTCCCAAACTTGAATGAATCTTTCCACCAAAAGTCATAGCCAGACTTTTCCGGCTCTTCCCGTTACCACTGGCAACACCCAGGTACCGATCATTGCGCCTTTTTACAGCATCGCGACGAGAAATCCGAGTGCCAAGCCAAGCCAATTGTACACCATTCAAGTAAGAAAATATGTATCTCAGGTTCAAGTTGGACGGAAATACCAGGGATGTTCTGCTGGCTGACCGTACATTCATCTATCAAATAAAGGTGGTTGTACGTATGTGTTGCCGCCTCAATGTATCACTCAACCCTGGTTAAATCAGGTGGGAGGTAGGTCTCACTTCTACTCTTGAAAACGTTACAAAGTTAATCCTATCTCTGTCCCGATGACTTTGGTCTATTTGCGTGCAGTAAGTCTAAACCACACCAACATGGAAATATCCATGTCTACAACCAGCATGCCTGCGAACGTGACATTAGGTGCGTTCGCACACCCACGCTGATTGGCGCATTAACTAGGCTCGCCAGTTTGGGCTTCACACTCAGCGTTTTATCGATACATAGTCAGAGACTGTTGGCAGCCAAAAGGTGAGTGTCGTCTTTGCCCAGTCTGTCCTCGCGTCGCAGTACCAGACTCGATTAGCACGCCTCGTAGCTGTTCTGGAAATACACCCAGAATAACGCGTGTTTGCTAGTCCAACTTGAGGCGTTATCAGATGGGCAGATACCCCGTCGACCATGCGCAACGTAAACAGATGCTGTGAGCTACAAGAACCGAATGCGGTGAACAGAGCCTGTGCGGAGCTTCGGATCCGCTTCTTCTATTCTACGGAGCCATGTGCTGCACATTCACACTATCCTTGCGGACAGACGGAAATAGGCAATGAAGTCAATTTACTGTGAGATCCCATTCTCACTCAGTCAACGGTGAGCACCACGAAATGAACGTGATCAGGCACCGGATTGTGCTTCAGGCGTGGAATACACGGTAAGCTAACGAGTATTAGCATATCACAATGATCGTGTGGAATGACACTGACAACGTCGGGGAGGTCGTGCGCCAAAGATCCTCAAGAGGGTAAGAAAAACAGCGCAAGGACTCGAGTAATGTTCCGCATGCAATCTCTGACGTTTGGGGTCACGAAGATGCCCTGTGGCGTGATGCTTGCGTGAGACAGACATGATATAGCTGCGAGTGTGCATTATGGCCTAGATGCAGGCATGTGCAAACTGTTAACTGACTCAGTGAAAGTCATTAGCAGAAAAGGGGGGAAATTCCCGCAGTATTATTTCGAGCATTGTTTACGAGTCCCCACTCACATACTTTAATTATGCTTCGGCGAAAGATGCCTTGGGCGTTCAAAGTCGATCAGCACATGATTAAGACCCTGCCGCGCCTTGCGGAGGTAAAGCATCCCAATGGGCAACGAAGGACTACTCCAGGCTGGTCTAGGGACTGGAGGAAAGACATTATTTTTGACATCGTTTTGAAACAAATCGCGTGTTCATTCGAAGACTGAAGTTTTACTGCATTGCGAATTCAAGATCAAGCAGTCTCGACCCTGTCCAGTCGGGTGATAGCCTGCACCAGGTGAATGTTATGATAGCCATGTACACTCGTTTGAGGAGATCCCTATGGTGAGGATTTATAGGCTATGAGTTGAATGTTGATGTCCGTTGAAACCTTGACGTCGAGCATGAGCATGAGTCTCCGTAGCTTATGTCAGTCGTTCGAAGTCCGCGATGCCTCCCGCCACCTTGTTCGGTCTTCCGACGTTGAGTCTTGGGAGTCGACATTGTCCTGACGGCTCTCAGGTTCGGATTCTCCGTAGCTTATCTGTCTGTACCCTGCTCGGAAACTACACAAGAAAATATCAACTCCTGAATCATACCGCTACCCGGAGTTTACAACTTTCTAATGGCCTCTTTCTTGCGAGTTTACAAGTTCGTCCAAGACTTTGATCGTCCTCTGCTTCTGTCTGTTTTACTGAAGTTGTTGCAGTGCATCTTTAATTCGGCGACCAATCCTAGCACAGTCAGCGACTGCGGCCTTTCTGTTTGGTGCAGGAGACATTATTGCGCAGCAAGCCATTGAGCGTCAAGGGAAAAATCACGATGTGTGTTCTTCAAACGAGATGCTGTTTACTAGCACTTCTGATAAGACCTCTTAGTTTATGCGAACTGCCCGCCTCACTCTCTATGGAGGTGAGCACTCTTGCGTCTTCGCTCAATTGAAAGCGAACGATGTTTGATGTTCAACCAGGTGTCTTCTTCGGTCCCGCGCTGACAAAATGGTACCAGCTTCTCAACCGTATCAAGTTCGCGAGCCCCACAAAAGGAGTCATCTATCGTGTACGATTCACTTGTAACATTCACACCTCGTGAGGCTGACTGGACCTTTGGGTGCAGGTATGGCTTGATCAGGCCGTCCTTACTCCAGGTACGACCACTTGCAATCTTATCATTGCAACTATTCACCTGCCTGCGTCTTCCTAGTCGCTGTGGGATTCTTCTTTGGTACAATGAGCATCTTGGAAGGTAAAGGTATATCTGGTGCGCAAGAGCGTATTAGTGCGGTAAGTTTGGCCTCTGTGATCTTGGCCACATCTCACATCATCTCAGAACTACCAGTCGACATTGATCCGCAACTGGTGAGAGAGGCACTGCCTACCTACCATTGTCAAATTCATTCCTGTGTTTCCAGGACTGTCTTTATACCGACGCAAATCATCAATTTTGCTATTGTTCCTCACCACCTTCGTTTCGTCGTGGTTAGTGTTGTCAGCTTGTTCTGGAGTAAGTATTCGCGAGATACGTCAGGAGCGGTGTTCTCAATCCATTCATGCAGATACTTATCTCAGCGCTGTGAATGCCCGGACGCCGCATGAACAACTGCCTGAATCCCCCGACGTGGACGAAAAGTCAGGCTGATCGCCGCGATCGTGAACCTGAGCCGTCATTTCAGTATTTCATATCATCTAGAGACTAAAGATACCCTCGCAGTGTGAAATTACAGAACGTCAACTCGCTTTGAGGTACATTGGTGACGAAGTTAATGTCAGATGGAGAACGAGCGTGCTTCTTGCTCTCTTTGAATTGGACAGCGACTGGATCCTATTGTTGGCTTCGGTCTCCAAGTGCGTAACCAGTTACCACAGGGAACGTTTTCATCGCACCACTTGACCTGAGAAGTGAGAACCCCAGAAAATCACTGAGATCTGTTCAGCTATTCACGCCCTTGCAAGGACAACCCCCTCTTTTGGAATGCTTCGGGTACCTTGATACTTGTCAATTTCACCAGACGAACTACGTTTATATTCCTCGGCGGTAACACCCTGTTTGGTCTGTTCGTCGCAATCACACGATGCAATCCTGCCCTACTTTCAGTGTGTTCCTCTGCCTTCAGCAGACGGACTTGTCGATGCGGTCTTCCACGTTTTCCGGCACAAACTTCTGGTCACATTATCTTTTACGGTTGGTGCATTTGAAACACAAAGGATGGGCTAGATGACGGAGTTCGGGTGGTGAAAATGTGCCGTTCCCTTCGGGCCGGCGGCTGACCAGTTGTCCGATGATCACATCGTCTCGATGGGCAGGCATCGACAGAGGTCAATCTCCTTGATCCTCACTGCAGACATGACTCACCGAACAATTTGATGGAGTGCTGAGATCTTGCTCTGGTTTAAGGAGCCTAGCGTCAAGGTCCAGAAATCCGCCCGATGCCTGAAGACGCAAGGTGTTCGTTCGTTCGGACAGGGCCATGGCATGATATAATAACAACGGCTGGAGACAGCCCAGCCCCTGACTCGAGATATGCTAGGTGCCACGTGCGAGTCCTGTCAGGTCCATCAGAAATTACCACAGGTGCATACCCTCGCCCATCCCGCGTGTTTCGAGTCGGGAACTATCGCTGGCACGGGATCCGGGAGCCGTCTGAGTCAAAAGCGAGCACATGGCGCATTCTTCGGAGACATCCTTGAGACACGTTCCTACTCTAATTCTATCTCTTCCATAGCTAAGTGGAATGTCATGTTTCGAGTTCCGGTTGTTGGCGTAAAATCAGTTGCCTGTCCTGGCCACGCATGCGCATATGTGGCTCGAGTGGAATGCTCTCGGGGGGGAATCACCAAAGAACCCAGTCCTTTGATACTTGGGTCGTGGAGAAGACGACGAGCTCTTTACTTCCGCTTCATGTTTGCCACAGGGGACATTTGATGGGACCTGAGGTCAGGACAATTGGCTGACGTGAGTTTCAAAGCGCACACCATATGTAAGAGTTCCGATGGAATTATTGCGAGCTATCGCTGTCACAGCTTTTCCTAACCTTGGCATCTGCAATGCCACGAGATCCCGGAAGTGAGCAGAACTGGCATTGCCGTATTGAACCGTATGCCGGGATCGTCCACATTAGCAATGGCAGCCAAGGTAGACAAGTTCATACAGAGCTGCAGGGATCCACGAGTAACCCAACATTAATGGGTGACAAGAGGAACCCGGGGAAAGCACAGAGACGTGAGGTTATAGTGGTCAAGGGTCAACGTCTCAACAGATATTCGGGGACAATACAAGATAGCGAGAGACACTGATAATTTTGGTGGTGCCACTGGAGTCTGTGCCTGAAACGACAGCTGTAGACTGAGAAAACCTTGGAGAGAAAAGCATAGATACAGATCTGCTCACCATCCTTGTGGGGACAGTGAACAAGGTAATGCGCGAGATCACGAAGAGAAAAAGTATACGTGATCGCGCATACCGTGCGCCTCCAATCAATGTAAGGCACCTGATATATTGTCTTGCGTGTCGTTCTTGTTTCGTTGGTGATGTATGCTTGCTTCGGTGAGCAACACATGGTGATTAGCGACGGAGCGTGGAATGAAGTTGTGCTTTGTGCTACACATGGATGGTTCTTCTCAGAGACGTTAGCAAAACATTGACATCGATCAAAGTCAGACCCGTTCGTCCATTCAAAGAGAACGAGGGCAACTTGCGGACTGACATTCAAAATATGGATGCTTTGAGTAATCAATTGAAACTCGTATGTTTGTCGGCTTCGTTGGTTCCTTGACTCCGCTGGCTTGGCCCCCCATCAATACTACGCTGTCCTTTCTGTAGCTTGGAAACGGTGGTCCCTCAATATCCACAGAGACAGTGCATCTGCTAACTCAAGCACTCGGCGAGTGCTCGATGAGCAGATCATTTTCAGGGAAACTGCCACTTTGGGCAACGGATACCTATTCTCCACCAATCAGAACTCGCAAAACCGTCACCCAACTCTTTCGTAATTTTGGGAAGGGAAGGAGCCTGATGTGGGGCAGCGTTCGCGAAGGTCAGATGCGGGTAACTGTGTTTGTGATGAAGGTAACATAGTCAGGAACTGCGGTTCTGTTCTGTTGGGAGTCTGATCGGAGTATTCGCGCAGTGTGGGCATCTTGGAAAAATGATCTCAACGGTAGTCCAGCTTCAATCGACCGCAATTGGACAAGTCTTTCAATACAAAAAGACAAACATCAGCAACCTACACTCAAGCTGATGCGAGCATTCACCTGACGTCTCTGGAATCATACGAGGTTGTTATTGTTATTGGTTTCACCGTGGAATGACATCTGAATGCCCAAAAGGCGAAGGGCACTAGCCAGACAACAAGCGGAGGATACATCAAGTCAAGGCGAATCCGTGTTCGACGAATTGCAATTCGAGTTAGTGCTCCTAGTGGCAAGGTGGGAAACATCGCAAACGACTTATATTAGCTACACCGACCCGACGGTCAGAATACTAATTCCTGTCAGAGAGATTAGATGTCACGAGCGCGATACGTGAAAGGTGCTGCGACAAATGCGACTGTCGGTCATTTGAATGAACATCCCGGTTAGGTGCCGATGTCACGGTCGACGCCATGACATCCACATCCCCTACCCTGCTTTATTTTAGCGTCAGTCGAAAGCGCAACCTTGATGACGCAGAGGATATGTATACTTGACAAAATTCACGAGAAGGATTGGGGTAGTTACAAGTTGTGAAACCATGGCCAACGGTCGATCCACTAGGACAGGGAGATGACTCAGGACCTCCCTTGATTCGTCCGACGATCGACCGTGGCGGGCTCTGCCAGTGGGTGCTCTGCCAGTGGGTGCTCTCCTGTCGATAATCGGTCATGACACAATTCCGATAACTCACTTTCCATAGTCTCTTATAGACGGACCGTTCCGAGTCGGAAGGAAGACAGTCCAGGTCGTTCCTTTGGTCTAGTAACACAATTCCACGTTCAACTTTATCGAAGGATCCCTGTATACTTCAGCAGTGTGTGGTGAACACTACGACGTACAATTTGAAGAGCGAATGTCACCTGCCATGAGCAATGCGCGTGCGGATGTTGAAGGCAGAATGCGGCATTCTCGGGTGCAATGCAATGGATATCAAAGAATGAGTGACTTGGCAGGAACTAAACACTCGGGAGATGACCGAAGCCAGCCAGCAGACTAGGTAGTAAGCGCTGCTGACACTAGCCTCCGTTGCCTGGCAGCAGCATCGGCAACCCCAGATACAACTTCCTTGCTCGCTAGCGTCGTTCGTGGTCAAAATAACTCAGCACGGGCGCCAATCCACGACGAATCGGATACATACTATCCCTGAAGTGCCAGGGTGACACATCCACGACAACCTATCCACACTGCGCGCACAGCATCCTCATCATCCCCGACAGTCATGAACCATCCTCCGCCATTTGTAGCAGCATCGTATGATTCCGCAAATGCTCTGGATGACATTCCGGGCTTACATTGGGCGCTTCATGAGTTCCTTCACTCCCGCATGCTTGAGTCTGAGGAGTATTGTCACCGTATCGACCCAAACAAGTGCGTCCAATAAGTTTTTGAGCACTGATACTAACAAACTACTCAGCGAGAGGTTGTACTTCGCTACTGGTTATGGGATGATTCAGTGTGTCAAAGGACTCATGTCGTTCGAGGACAAAGTATGTCGCGCAAGATTTCCCCTTCAGCTTGCGTGAATGATAACAGCGCGTACTATGTACAGGACCTTCTTGCAGCTATAAATCACACAAAGCGTGGTAACTCTATCGCGGCCGCTCACCGCAAGCCTGCACCATCATTGGCAGGGCGCCTTGCTGGCTATATTGTCCCTGGGCTGAATACCTCAGGCCCAGAATGGATTGCGCAAATGACACCGGTGGAACGACACGCAGAGCTATTGTATGCTGAGAGTCTATACGAAAAGGTAGTCAAGGCATCCGTGGAAAACCTCCGATACGTGAATGCAGACACTAATATAACCTTGGACAGAGTTTAATCGGTATCGTGTATTCGGGAGACTGGCTTGCATTCATCAAGGAAGTGTGAGTGTCCTCAGATGCGACACTGGCTCAAGCGCCAGACCCTTGACGTTTTAATGTGTGCATAGATTGAACATGCGTACAACAATGTCAATATATCGGCAACTTGGACGATACATTGAGGCAGCTGACGCCGCATACGCTGCAGGTCACGCAAACTTCGTTCCACCTTCCTCGACAGCGGAATCATCGTCGATGACATCTTTCCCCTCTGCCTCGTCGACACTCGGCACGTCCACTCCCGGATCATCTTCAGCACCGTGCAACGTTAAGCCACCTCATTCACTAAATGCAACGCTCGAAGACCCGTCAATTGATCCGCACTTTCGTTCAGGGGTTTACCTTGGCGTTGGCATATTGAACCTCATGCTATCGCTGATGCCTGGCCGGCTCCTGACAATCGTCGAGCTATTCGGTTATCGAGGTGATCGAAAGGAAGGTTTGAGGATGCTCAATCGAGCAGGTGGCTGGGATGCAAGTGGAGAGAGAAGTGTTGTCTCTCAAGGTGAATATGATTTACGAGGCTTCCATAACCGAGGCTGAGCAACGACTCAGAGTCTGAGGGTCTCCGCCGGTCGATCTGTGACATGACCCTACTTATCTTCCATCTCGTGCTCTCTGTGTATACCTTTGAGGGTGTCGATGTCGACCTCGCTCGGAGAATTGTGGATTGGAACCTGGAGAGATATCCAAATGGTGGGGTCGAACGCCTTTGGATAACCTAAGTGGCTTCACTAACCTTTTTTATCAGGGGTGTTCTTCCTCTTCGGTGCCGGTCGCCTTGCACTTGTGCGTTCGCAACCTCAACGTGCGCTCGAATACTATGCGCAAGCAACTCAAGCCCAAAGCCAATACCGTAACATGCACCATATCAGCTGGTGGGAGAGCGCCATCGCGAATCTTGCACTATGGAACGTTGAAGCAAGCAAGGAATGGTGGAGTCGCTTGGGCGCCGAGGCAGCTGTAAGTGGGGCTTTGCATATCAGAGTATGCTGGACTAACTACAGCCGTTTGGTCATGGACGAATAGTGGTCAAAGGCGACTTATGCATATGGAGAAGCGGCTTGTCTTGCGACACTTGGCGACCATGTTGGGGCCGCCAAATTGATGGAGAAGGTCTCTGGACTTAGACAGCGCATTGCTGGGAAGAGCATACCCATTGAGGTGAATCTTGATGCAACTTTTATTTTTTCCCGATAACTCTCATTGACCCCTCTTCCTGTTTCCACTTTTATTTATCCGTTGTCATCCATATTCTTGCGACTCACCCAATGGTTCGTCCATCCGATAGAAATTCGCTGCTCGTAAAGCGCGTAAATACCTTGCTCAGAAGAACCATCTCCTGCTACCGACACTGGAGCTCGCATATGTTTTTTATGCAGTTGCCCATGCTCCTCGCCAAGTCGTGCTCGAGCGGATGATTCCCGATGTCCGGCAAGCGCTCAGGGAACTCGGATTGCAGGAGACTAGCTCTGGTATAAATGGAGTTTCGCCAAACGGGTACGCCGACAAGGGCAAGGGAGGTGACGAGAAGAGTAAAAAAGCGAGAGCGAAGGCTGAGCCCGAGGGTTACTGGGATGATGTGTGTTTGGCACGCTTCTTGGAGGGAGTTTGCTGGCGGTTCGTGGCATATCCAGTACGTCTGATGATTACGTTTTGCGTTACCCAGATTGTTTTGTCTGGTACTGCGGACGGGTTATTGACCCCGTTCCCTCAAACTGACCTAGATCTGTTCCAGGACCCTGACGCCGAACCTGAAGCAGATGAAAAGTTCTCTGTTTCTGTCGAAGATGCAAGGCAAAGGGCCGAGCGCGCTTTGAAAGAAGTCTTTGAAAACGGACCGAAGATAGAGTTAGACCATTATATCGTTTATCACGCCCGTGAGGCTCATTCCTCTCCCGGCTTTTTCCATGGTAAATGACCGACCATGTGATCAGATTTTGAATATGGACGTTTGCTGGCTCGGTCTGGCAACAAAGAAGGGGCCAGTTCACAATTCGCCATGCTGCTAAGCGGTGAACCACTAGAAGTCAATGCTGCGTGGCGCAAAGGTAAATACAGTCTCGAGGTGCGTCTGTTGGCCAGTCGAGAAAAGTGCCATCATTAATCAAGCACCCTAGAATGCTCTCCATATCCGGACACACGCTGCTGTCCAAGCGTTGGCCCAGGATCGACTACTTTGAGTCGACATGCTGTGTTGTATTGAAGACCGCTGTTGATCTGTTTACCCAGGACAGTCCTACAATATACTTAGATATCTACCGAGATCTAGCGGCCAACAGGCTTTACTATTATTGCTGTTGTTCGTCTGACTATGAAGCCCCAGCTGTAGAAGCGCACTGTTTACCCCCTTTTGTAGGTCCATATGTTGTACGTGTGCAGGTTCTGGCCAGTTGATTTGATTGTCTGTGGTCCGTGGAATGTTGTGGAAATTATTGTCCTTTTCAGGCAACTTTTCGACACGGCAAAAATGATACTGTTCAACTCCGACAGGTCTAGTGAACCCATTCCATGTGCACTGAGTAACATAGGACAAGTCCTTAAATTTTCAATATGTTTGGGCTTGAGATTTCATACAGCAGAAGATGACTGATCTCCTGAGGCTTCATAGGGATGGGTCAAGGCCAAAAGATATCATCTGAGATGCAATGGGCTATCATATGGCTGTCCTGGGTGCTCAATATTGACCAGATCACTGTCAGTCTCAACCTATCAACATGCTCCTGACAAAATACAGTGAACTCTGGAACCGGAACACTAACTCTGCATTTCCAGAACATTGGAGTCCATACCTCCACATGTCCGAAATGCCGGAATTCCTACCTCCACTCTGCTGCTAGGCAAAACTGCTCAGAGTCTCGGTATCTGCTTGAAATTGATCTGGAACTTGTGCAGACATGCAGACCCTTATCATATTCCATCATCCTTTGCTTGTCATCATTCCCAAGCCTCCAGGGATGCTCCGTCACTTTCTTACATCACTTAGTCCCAACTCCTCTTGTTCCTGTTCCTATTCCCTGATTATCATTAGCAAGTGCTTCTCTGCCCACTCTGCCATACATATATATATATACTTAGTTTTCACTTCAGATTCCTCAGTTGTTCTTTGCCTCTCTTTGGCAGTGGCTGAGGTGAGTTTACTTATACCTGTCACATCCCGAAACTTCCTTAACCTATCCGGCCCAATTCCGAACCCCTATGATCAAATCCCGAATCCCAGGCCTCAGACTTTACCTTAGACAATTTCTCTTTCATCAGACATTCCAAACCCCGTACTTCCCGTCCCGGACTTTCTGCCATCCTGTCCTGGACTTCCTGCCATCCCATCCCGGACTTTTGTATTCCTATCTCGGTTATCTCTTGACATATGTCACTTTCCTTTGACACTTCTTGACATCTACAGTTCCTAGTGATAATTCCCTTTCCCCTTGCCTTGCAATTATTGCGCCATTGCCTTCAGTCATTATTCTCCCATTCTGACGCCATTCTGACTCATTCCTTATTTTCTTCCGGAAACCTGAAACTCCGAGTCGTCCAACATACTTTAACATCTTTATATCCTCCAGACTCTTCAGTATATAAACCCGCATGTACTCTCTGATATTTCCTTAGTTCAAATACCAACTAAATCCCGTTCCTTCCTGATCCCCTTCACTCTGAACCTCCTCAGTCCTTAAGTTGACCTTAGGATTGATCTCCAACCCTCCGCTCCAAAATCAAGGAACAGAACTTGTACAGGGGCGCAGCACATAAGCTGAAGCCAAAGTTCCTTACAACTCTGACCCCCCTCAGGAATTCCTGCCAAACTCCGCCTTCTCCACACTCCAGACTATCCGGGAATTCCAGGAACGAACCTGGACTTGACAATATCTATTTACTACTCCTAGCTAATCCCTAGTAGTCTGGGCAATCACTGCCCTCTTATAGGTGAATATAGTTGTTCTTTGCCCCTCTTTGGCAGTGGCTGAGTCTAGGCAATCACTGCCCTCTTATAGTTTTTGTTAGCTCCATCAGACAAGTTCTCTCTAGGGTATGGGTAAAAACTCACCTGTCAGTTAATGACCTTGTTAATAGCTGACAAGTGTTCAAGGGATTATTAACAAGCAGTTATTAACATGTTTTTTTAGCAGTCATGTGACATCAAAAATGCCCAATTCATGTGCTCTATGAATAAAAAAATCTCCACCAAAGCCTACCATTCCCAAGTGGCATCTGAATCCTCCTCTTCAGAGACCACCTTTTTGTCGATGTCACCAACCACCTGCTGTCCTGCCTTGATGCGTGAATCCTGTAGGACCCAGTTGCAACAGCTACACTCAAGTCTATCTCATTCTCCAGCTCTAATGCCACCTCCCCCTTGCAAATTGCATCAATCTGTTCATCCAGTCAAGTTTGAACATCATCCTCATCCAGTCCATTGTCATCTTCAACATTAAGATAGCTTCTGTGAGTCTGATGGTTAGTAACCAGGGCACCCTCAGATGGTGGTGTGATTAAGGAGTTGAGATTGTAGAAGAATAGCATAAAATGTTCATGCACTATTTGCTGCTGAACAAAGAAATCGGTCAGTTGTGAGCCACTGTATAAATATGTTACCAAAAACTCACAGCTGAATCATACATATGCCACTGCCGAATCTGTGTTATGTCAATGAGTTCGCAAACTTGTTGGTGGTTACAAGTTGCAGAGTTCATTCTCATGAAGACTGACATTGTCTGTTCCTCAGGCATTGAGTTTAGTTTGATTGAGAATAGTTTCTCTGCAATGGACTATATCCTACTCAGAATGGTAGATGAGTCATAAATTTATTGACACACCGCAAGAATAGCTGTATGTCAAGTCCAGGTTCAATCCTGGAATTCCTGGATAGTTCAGAGCATGTGGACTGGTGGAGTTGGGCGGGAATCCCTGAGGGGGGTCAGAGGTGTAAGGAACTTTGGCTTCAGCTTATGTGCTGCACCCCTGTACGAGTTCTGTTCCTTGATTTCGGAGCAGAGGGTCGGAGATCAATCCTAAGGTCAACTTAAGGACTGAGGAAGGTTCAGAGTGAAGCAGATCAGGAGAGAATGGGATTTAGTTGATATTCAAACTAAGGAAATATTAGAGAGTACAAGTGGGTTTATATACTGAAGAGTCCGAAAGATATACAGATCTTAAAGTATGTTGGACAAATCAGAGTTTTGGGTTTGCGGAAGAAAGTAAGGAATGAATCAGAATGGCATCAGAATGGTGGAATAATGACTGAGGGCAATGGCACAATAATTGTGAAGCAAGGGGGAAGGGAATTATTGATAGGAACTGTAGATGTCAAGAGATGTCAAAGGAAAGAGACATATGTCAAGAGATAGCCGAGATAGGAATACAAAAGTCCGGGACGGGAATGCAGAAGTCCAGGATGGGAAATACGGGGTTCGGAATGTCCGATGAAAGGGAAATCTTCTAAGGTAAAGTCCAAGGCTCGGGATTTGATCATAGGGGGTCAGGATGGAGCTGGATGGGTTAGGGCAGTTTTGGGATGTGACAGTATCCGGAATTGGGCTGGAATTGGGCCAGAATTGGGCCGGATGGGTTAGGAGAGTTTCGGGATGTGACACTGCATCATTGTTTCGCTTCAGATGCTGCCAATATAAAAGAGGGCTTTCACGCTTTTGGATTTCACTGTCAAAGGGGTAAAGGCCCTTGATGTAGCATTCAGACTGACAGGTGGTATGGGGTGGCTGGTAAGAAAAGTCATTCATGGATGGGCCACTGGATGGCCACGATGGAAGAGGCGGATGGGGCCCAGGGGCTGAGGGTAGTTGAGATGACTGGCGGTGGGTCACTTGAATGACCGACCGACCGATCTCAGGAGCTACCCGGGCCTAAAGTCAGGCTGACCGTGACTCTGCACACACCAATGAGGTGACGCGCCGACCGTGTTGTGAATTTACACTCCGCTTCAGCCGCTCTCGGCACTGCAGTCACTCCATTTTTTCTATCTCGATGAAAGATCCATGAAATCATTTAGTTCAACCTCGTAGAGTATTGTGACACATAATAGATGAGATGTGTTTAAACAGTAAATAAATTGTGAGTGAAATTATGATGTTGTGCAGACTGTCCAACTATGAGGGTGTCCAACTATGTGGTCTACGATAGTAATGCACGAGGCACCATCCAATACGCGATGAAATGCAATGCGACACCACATTAAGCGAGGGTTCGTTTTAATTTATGCTATGGCTACATTTTGCGGTAATTAAAGTGAAGAAAACAGAGTGCAAGATGTCCGATCTGAATATACGAAGTGTGCGTGTCTATCGTCGTCCCCTCGTCTTTGTGTCTAAAAGCTCACCAGAGTCGAGTGTGATGTATCGCGAGGTTATCGACCGCTGACTGATACACAGCGTTGAATGATTCTTGTTTGTGCACCCGAGTGTCCTTCCCAGTACGCTTGAATAATTCTGGAATGCGTGTCGAAAACATGTCATTGACGTGCCAATCGTATGATGCAAAAGGGACATTGCATACCGAGGAACCTCTCGCCAACCCACAATCTCAGCGGCGCGTTGCCGATGCCAACTTTGCCCTCAGAATCCTCCGACGTGTGAACAGCTACGCCTTCTCCCTCTTTCGACTTTTTTGCGTTTGCGCCCATGCCCGCACCTAACGTCTCGCATACTGCAAGGACCTCCATCGCATGAGCAGGAGCCGTGTACACGTACTGCGCTCCAACCACAGCAAGGACCAAAGCACGCAAGTGATTGTCCCCAGCAGCACTCAACAACGCGAGCGCGTGCTTCAGGAGGGCCTTGGATCGGAGGATATGCGATTGAGAAAGTGCGGCTGAGATGAGCGCACCGAGTGCAGGGAGTGGAGCTGATGAACTTGGTGAACAACGCGCGAGTGCGTCTTTGGCGAGTGCTACTGTGTCTGCGTCGAGTCGGGGAGTGTCTTGTCCATCGGCGGCAGGAGTTGATGAGGGAGGTGGCGACTGAACGGCGGCCATTCCGATACGGAGGAGTGCTTCGCCTGCACGAGCTGCCGCAGCTATAAACCCGCCTCCGAACACTACTCCCGACCCAACCGGACCCGCACCGTCAAGGTGGGCGGAGACACGATAACATGTCCCTGCACGTTCTAGATCGCCTAGAGCGTGTGCAAGGTGCGCGTGATGGAATGTAATACGAGCCGCATACACAGAGAAAATGTCGTGTGTTCGAGTATGGGCGATCAGGGTGGCGAGATGCTGACAGGAGAAATTCTAAGAGCGAATGATAGTTTGAGAAAAAATACTGACCTTCTCGGCCGCATCGAAGTCACTCCGCTGAATCGAGATCTAAATGAAACATGGTATAACTTAGTACAAAGCGAGGGAAGCGGCGAACAGCAGTCTGTAGGGCTTACAGCAACAAGTTCGCATAATAAGTCTGCCTCAATCCGGAGTGTGCGCTGGTCGATTTCGTCAACATCTCCTTGAGAAGCCCATGGCGGAACTGGAAGATCAAAGCCAAATGAGAAATCGTGCCGAAGGCAGGCGTCAAGTAGAACTTGAAATGTGCAAAGCCAAGAATGGACTGTACCATTTATGCCGACGGAGCCTCCATCACCCTCACGGCCCTCCCTGCATTGCGCAACTCCATAGTCGGCAAATACCCGCTTCTTGGGGCGACGTCCTACTGGATCCCGTTTTGCGATGGCGGAGACGAGGAACGTGAGGAGAAACATGACGCGTGGGTGGGTTGTTTGTAAGTGTATTGAATCGTGGCCAGGGAGGGGGATCTGGCCAGTAAAGCATGTTAACGCGACAGAGGAAAGCAAACAAAAGCGAAGGGGCAGTACCTCCACTAGACCATCTGAGTTTGTACCACCCACCAATGTCCCACCGTCCATGAGAGTGTGGAGGGCAGCCAGACGAGGGTCAGCGGAGCGCGCGCGGCCCGCATGCGTGTGATAGATTATACCGAGTATGAGTATATGCGCTGTGAGTGAGAGGGTGAGAGAATCGGTGCTCTTTGGGCTCGGGATTGACGGTGCAGATTTAAAAGTACTGGCTCCAGAGACGTTGTCCGGATGCGGAGCGGGTGCATTTGACTGCGACTGAAATTGAGAGGAGGCACTATCGTGCACGTCCTGTGCGGTTATAGAGCATGACCGCATCAAAGCCTCCGGCATTTGTTCCTTTGCTTTGTCACTCTCCTGACCCTTGGCGTGTTTCACATCCTCCGCGTCGTTGAAGAACAAACACAGTGCTTTCTCTGCAGCCTCAAGTGTCTCGCCGACGAGATCCCACATGCCAGCCGCGACCAAGACCCTAACGCGCAGAACTGCTGCCAGATCTTCGATGGCTGGATGTCTATTTTGTGCGGCAAGCTGAGAAAGTGTTGTGATAGCTGTGAGGGCAGCTTGTAGTTCGGGCGCGGAAGTCGAGGTATCTCGCGAAGTTGGTGATGTTGTCGTTGTCGTGGGTTGAGGTGGTGATGAGGTTAGCTGCGTGATAAGGGCGAGATGGGCCACATATACGATGGAAGGGGGGTCGGAGAGCATGAATGATGCTATAAGCCTTCGAAGTAATGCACGGGCAAACTTTGTATTGCTGCTGTTAAAAGCAAAATGTGCATTGAGGAGAGAGAGGTGATGACGAAGGGGACGGAGTGACGGATGCTAGGGGGGTCCGTCAGCAAGCTTGCCGAAGGAGAGCTGGCTATATGCGCTATATCCGTACCTTTTGCGCTATCAAGAGCTATACGTTGCGGAATTTTTCAGCACATATGTGTGCGCTTGGAAAAAACGAAATGGAACTTACCCCCTTTCCAATTGCCTTTTCGACCTTCCGGTTTCAGGAGTTGAATGAGGAATACAATTTTTTTTCTTTGGTAACGAACTCACCTCCGCTTCCAGTCCGTTCGCCCAATCGTGCTCGCCACTTTTACTGAAACCACTTTCTATAGCTCTTAGTCCAACCTCAGCCAGACCGGTCCATGCACGACACTCGACATCAGGTGTGAGCGTCTTCAGTTCGAGACATGTTCTCAGCGCTTTAAGTGACAGAAAGAGCGCAAGCGGGTAACTTTCGTGGGTGGGTGGATGCACCAAGAGCGCAGGAAGTGCAAGCAAGAGTATTTGAGGTGGTAGGGGTCGAAGTGACGATGAAGGCGGAGACGATTCGGACGTCGGGACCAATGTGGACGGCGGTGACAAGGGGTATGTGTCCGAAAATTCTGTGCTGTCCGTCAAGTGATCCATGCGCTGCCGTTTCTGCGGACGTGGACAGACGTCGTTCATCGCGGTGAGAGAAAGAGTAGGATGACGTGACATCTTAAGGCGTATGTCACGCGTAAATGAGCTTGTGACAGTTCGCGTCGGGTCGCGCTCGTTTGTTGTGGATCATAATATCAGACGAATTAGACCTAGGTTGGATCACATCATACAACGTAAGAGCATAAATTACATGAGGTCGTCAGTGATACATCGTAGCAAACTGGTACCCTTCGCCCCCTTTATTTACCAAGACTTCACCTTTTTCTCTTCGCGTTTCACGGAAAGTGCCAATGGGATAGCCATCAACAGCAAAACGATGGCCCAGACTGTCGACACAACAAATTTTGCGACGCCCCCGGTCTCGCTGAAGAGAAGGATGGAGAGAGCGGTGCCCATAGTGATCATACTGAGGAAAACGGTTATCCTATCGCTCGCCAACTGGCGGAACGAGCAGAGGGATAGGTGCTTACCCCCAGACAAGAAAAGCATACGGAAGACTGAGCATAATTGCCAAGATTTCTGCTCCGAAAAACGGACACGTCTTGCTCCCCATATACGCGGCCTAGAAAACACGGGGAAGAGATTCAGTGTAGGCTGTAAAATGCTGCAATATATACGCACCCCTGCTTCGACCGAGTCGATTTCAAGTCCCCTGATCTGACCCAGCAAAAATACCGACGATGCTAACGCACCCAGCGCTGATAGGGTGGACGCGTATATCGCAGTCGACACCAGACTGGTGATGCCATTGGGTACTGCGAGAAAGCTGATGTCCACCGCTAACATAACAGTGGACTTTCCGGTGATCGGCTCGGGAAGCGCACATACAAAAAGAAAGAACATACGTAGACGGAGAAGGCATTCCATTCATCTTTAAGGTTATTTATAAATCCGGCCCACCGAGATGCGTTGATGAGGCGGTCAACGTATATCTTTTCTAAGACTTCCAGGTGTGTGTTGGGTGCATAGAGGAGGAGCAAGTTGATCGGAACGAATAAAAAGGACTTTGGTCTTTTAGAAGTACCATAGAGGGATTGGTCGGCGTCGAGTCGAGCACAAGGTAGACCACTGAAGTTGATGAACCTCGAATGAGCTGCCAACAGTCCAAATGTCAGTCAGCAAATGACCTGCGAGGAATGGGGTGACCTACCAAACAGGCGCATCATTCGAGCTTGGTGACGTTAGAATTTGCCTGCTAGAAACCGTCGCGACCACATACCAACAACACTCATAGAATGGGCATGATCGCAATCACTGTCTGCATGATCTGTAATGAACATTGATCGGAGGGAAAAGCGGAACACCATTGACATTACAAACCCTGCACCTTACAAACAAGGTCTAGCATCTTCTCCAGATCAGCGCGAGCGAAAGGGACGACCGACGTTTCTGTAAGTACTGCGTCTGGGAGGGGTAGTCTCTTTGAGAATTGTCGACTGCGACAGACTGAATTCTCTCACGTACCTGCGTTTGCATGTATTAAAATCTCGCGGAGTTCATGTACATGTTCTACTTTAAAGCGTATAGGATTGGCGTAGCATTCACAATGCAGCCTAGTACTCCCTCAGTAGTTACTTCATTCATAGAGAACAGCGCATGCGTACCAATACTGTGCTTCGAGAGCATGCCCTACAGGACCTGGATGAGAGTTATGCCCATGGAAGACGGAGCCGACGCTTACGAATGTGACTTTCCTCGCTCACGTTGGGCAACTTTCCACACAGGATTGAGCTCACCCACTCGTCGGGACAGTCATGAACCCAGAAAATCAGCCTTTCGACGTGATCCACGAAATAGTAATCACATGACTGCGGTTGGGTGCTTGGAGGGGATAGCTCAAGGACGAGGGACATCTGGGTTTCGTGTGCCTGTGGCGTTGGTTGACCGAAGAAAATCTGATGACGGTTTGCGCAGGCTTCCAATAAGTCTATATGTGCATTGATACTGGCAAGGTTCCCCAGTACTCCGAGGTCGGTATCTGTAAGAATATCCTGTACACTCGACGAGTCAACGATATCGCCATGATCGAGACTCTCAAAGTTGCCCCACCACGCCAGATCTCCATTGATGGAAATAAAGAGCACCGCTGGGGTGTACGACGTGCTGCCATGCTTCCACTTTATTTCTAGTTAACAGCCTCGTCAGTCATAAAGGAGCTAAAGGAATTCATCAACAGTGACCTTTGAAGTTGATGAGCGAGCTTTCCTGCCCTGAGCCCGGCATTGCGTTTCTTTGGTCTGAAACGGTACATGAGCACATGAATAAGTGACGAATTTGGTGCGACTTACACCACAGGTCTCCGTGTCGTCCTCTGCATACTCTCAGGTATCGTAGGGTTCGGTTCCTGGTTAATTTCCTGCGACTCTACCAAACCGGCTTCCGCCAACGTGACCGACGATTTGTTCGGCGAGGGAGTGCCATTAAGTGTTAACGACCTAGTTGACCCTACGCACGTCAGTATGAAGGGACACACAATGGGAGTCGAAGTGCTCACTGGTCGAGCTGTACATCGGGTTTGTGGAAGAGGTTGGGGAACTAGCCCGAGAATGCGTAGGCAACATGAGCAATGGAAGAGGTCGACTTCGATGTCCCCGATGACCACGCAAGTAATGGTGCGCAGACCAGGCTGCTTAGTGTTTCAAAAACAGTAGAGTTACGACGATATTCAGTCGACTAGTGCCACGCCGTGAGCTGTGGGGTGATGGGCGTTTTGGGCGACCTGTGCACGATGCCATCAGGCGTGGCATTAATGGCATCAACTCAGACGGGCGCTAGAGAAGTCAACGTGCTTGGACACGCTAGCGCCCTACATGAGCCCGCCATGTGGCCAACCACCATGCAATTTCAAAATTCAAATTCAAAGCTGTATGAGTAATCACGTACTTACATACTCTTATAAACATACAAGCAGTCTAATATCGTATATATATATATAATATATATATACTGCTTCTGACCATAAGAGTCAAAGTTCCCTGTGAAAGTTGACTATGACCGGGTCAGTTCGAGTATGACCAGATGTGTTTTTGTTCATAATAACCATAGATAAACATATGAAATGTGTCTATTTCTGTACGAGTGTTGTGTTACCCCTCGGAAGTATTAAGATAGGGCGCGTGCACAACCTTCCAACCTCAGGGTCTCGTGACACTCTGTGACACTTGACTTAGCATCCTGGAGGTTGCGTGGAATTTCCAAATTAGGAATGGCTAACCGGCATCAACAGTATGCTGACTCGAGCTCAGTGGCCGCTGGAAAAGACTCTCCAAGATACGTTCGAGAGAGTACTCATTAAAATTTGAGATAGTTAGATTACTAGTAGACTACAATAAATTTGCATTATCCAAATCTTCCATGAGACTGTCAGGCAAGACGCTATGCCCTCGATACTTCTTTGAAGCCCAAGCAGCTTGTCGACCTGTCAATCCTTTCGAGTACGCATCCATAAACCGGCGTGAACGAGTTGCAAATCTGGTGACTCAGATGTCACAAGGTACGGACACCATGCCAATAAATGTTTCAACTTATCGGTGCACTGTTATCAACGGTACTGAATCCAGCACAGCAGGAACATTACTTTCTAGGTCAGCTTCCTTTGACGACGTGGGAAATTGGTGATAAAGACATTTTGCATATCTCCAACACTGCTTGATAAAATTAAGTTCGCAATGGAATTTAGGGAGGAAAAGGATCTGGTAACCCTGAGCTTTGCAGTGCACCTCCAGTAGGGACTCAACCATTACAAAAATGGGCTGTGTGTACAAGGTCCTGTGACAGCAGCAATGGGTGGCATCCTTTGGACACTTGAAGTCCTTACACTGTGCCTTGAAATCAGTAGAACCTTTGAAACCATGTTCCTCAAGGATGACTGCCCTTCCCTTGAAGACACCAGCATGCTGATGGTTTGCAGGGAAATAGAGTGGCTGTGCTCTGCCATCATTTGAACTTTAACCTTGTAGATTTTGCATAAATGGCTTTCCCATCAGCGCTGATCTGGTTGACCTTGACACCCCAATTATTTCTTTCCTTGGGGGTAAATTTGGGCATCTTGCGTGCTGAGAGAGCCATTTCAGCATGTTTCAGGTGAGTCATGGCATTATCAAAAACAAGAATATGGTCTTTGTTGCTGTAATATTTGTCCAGGATGTCTATAGTGCTGGTTGAATGATTACAGATGTTGTTGTTTGTGAAATAATCATCACGGCCCTTCCCACATCTAAAAAGCACCCTTGCCTCCTTTGTCCCATTCAGTGATCTGAGCCACCCATAGTCAGTGGACATGAAGTCTGCCACCATCAAAGATGCACCCTCACCCTTTGTTCATGGGATCGCTGTCTCCCCCTTGAAGACCCACTGCACCACTGTGCAATCATTGGCATAGAAAGTCGACTTGTCATGAAACCAGACAACCACATGGTGCCCAGCTGGGAGTGGCCCCAGCAACTCACTATTGTTGGCAAGCCATTTCCATGTCTGGTGTTTGAGCACCTGCCAGGCAGGAAAAAACATGGTTTGGCAGTAACAGACAACATCTTTGCATTCATGTCCATCAACATATTGACCAGATGGTTTTTTTGTCCCCCGATAGCCCATCTTCTTCATCCACCTTTTCACAGTTTCAAGGTGAGGCATCTTTTTAATTTGCAACCACTCTTTAGTACCAGGTTGTTCAATGTAGTGAATAATATCCAGTGAACGGACATATTTTTCAAGTGTCACATCCCAAAACTTTCTCTACCCATCCAACACACTTCTGACTGCTTATGATCAAATCCTGAACCCTGAACTCTGGACTTTACCTTAGAAGATTTTCACCTTGACCTGATATCCCGGATCCTGTATTTGCCATCCTGGACTTTTGTACTCCTATAAATTATTGCACCATTATCCTTAGTTATCATTCCATCATTCTGATGCCATTTCGGTTCACCCTTACTATACTCCAGAAACCCGAAACCCCGACTCATCTGATATACTGTAACAGCTTTATATCTTCTGGACTCTTCAGTATACGAACCTGCCTGTACTCTGTGATATTTCCTCAGTTTTAACATTGACTAAATCCTGTTCTATCCTCTAAAGTCTTTGCTTCACTCTGAAACACCTTTCAGTCCTTAAGTTGAACTTAAGATTGTCTTCTGAACCTCTGCCTCAAAATTAAGGGACAGAACTTGTACAGGGGCACAGCACATAAGCTGCAGCCAAAGTCCCTTACCCCTCTGACCCCCTCTCAGGGATTCCCAACCCCTCATGCCTTTGCCCCCCTTAGGACTTTCCTGGAATTCCGGGATTGAACCCCAGACTTGACATATAGGGTGGTTATATGTATAGCAAGTCCCAGATCTGTGACTGTATGTACAAAGTACATACTCTATGAGAGTGGTGCAGGAAATTTGAGCTCAAAAATGTCAAAACCCCTTATGCCTTTCCCCGTCTTAGGACTTTCTGGGAATTCTGGGATTGAACCCAGACTTGACATGGTTGAGTTGATGTCCCACATCACTGCCAGGGTTGTGGGGGCCGAAGTTGGTCTGGAGTTTGAGGACAAATTCCCTGTGATGATCAATCTGGAGGAGATCAGGCTCAAATCATTTGAGGGCCATACCCTTGAGGTAGGACTGGGCAAAGGTAACCTTTGTGCAGTCAGTTTAAATGGCACGAGGGTGATCCTGGAAGTTCAACTTGCATTGGACCAAGAAGGCCTGCAGCTTGCAAGGATCAGTCCTGTTGAAGGTATCAGGTTCTCAAACCTTAGTGTGTGCATGTGGAGGAGTTGTCAGATTTGCGGTTGCGGCATGATAACTCAGCAAGGCCACAGACTGCATCTGCAAGTGCCATGATGGGGTTTGGTGGCATTGCATCATTGGGATTGTTGTCATCATGATTATGGGGGGGTTTGGATTGGGATTGTCATCACTGCCATTCCCATTGTCAGAGGGGTCCGGGGTGTCTCCTAAGGAATGACAACCTGCAGGAGTAGGAGTGGAAGTGTCCTGAGTGGGTGCTCTGGACGTAGAGATGGATGTATGACAAGCTGAGAAGCTATAGAATTGTTTGGAAATGTGAGGGCCTCAACGCAAGGTCATCAGGGAGTGCAGCACATCTTCCTGGGCTGATTCTGACTGAGCTGCATTGATGCTTTGCATACTGCATGTTTGGGCACGAGTCTGAATAGTTTTAGACATTGACAAAGAAGCAATGTTAGCAAACTCATAAAGGTTTGAGTTGGAACATACTGTCGAGTTGGAGTTCCAGAAAGTCCTAAGGGGCAGAAGTGCATAGGGGATTGGGAGTCTGTCAAGGGGGTCAGAGGGGTGAGGGACTTTGGCTTCAGCTTATGTGCTGCACCCCTGTACAAGTTCTGTCCCATGATTTTGAGGCAGAGGTTTTAGAGGACAATCCTAAGTTCAATGTAAGAACTGCAGAGGGGATTTCAGAGTGAAGTCAGGACTTCAAGGATAGAACAGGATTTTGTCGATATTCAAACTAAGGAAATATGACAATGGGTTTATATACTAAGGAATTCAGAAGATATAAGAGTGTTAAACTATTTGGGTCATTCGGGCTTTGGGGCTTTTGGAGTATGATGAGGGGTAAATTAAAATGGCATCAGAATGGTGAAAGGATAACTAATATCAATGGCGCAATGATTGCAAGATAGAAAGAGACCATGTGGAAAGGAATGGTAAGTGTCAAAGGTGTCACATCCCGAAACTTTCCTAAGCCATCTGGCCCAATTCCGGCCTCCTATGATCAAATCCTGAATCCCAAGCCTCGGACTTTACCTTAGAAGATTTCTCTTTCATCAGACATTCTGAACCCCATATTTCCCATCCCAGACTTTTGCATTCCCGACCCGGACTTTCATATTCCTATCTTGGCTATCTCTTGACATATGTCACTTTTCTTTGACATTTCTTGACATCTACAGTTCCTATCAATAATTCCCTTTCCCCCTGCTTTACAATTATTGCACCATTGCCCTCATTATTCCACCATTCTGATGCCATTCTGATTCATTCCTTACTTTCTTCCAGAAACCTGAAACTTCGATTTGTCTGACATACTTTAACACCTTTATATCTTCTGGACTCTTCAGTATATAAACCTGCTCGTACTCTCTGATATTTCCTTAGTTTGAATATCAACTAAATCCTGTTTTCTCCAGCTCCACTTCACTCTGAAAACCCCTTCAATCCTTAAGTTGACCTTAGGATTGTCTTCCAACCCTCTGCCCTGAAATTAAGGAACAGAACTCGTACAGGGGCACAGCACATAAGCTGAAGCCAAAGTTCCTTGCCCTTCCGACCCCCCTCAGGGATTCCTGACCAACCCTGCCATCCACGTGCTCCGGACTATCTGGGAATTCCGGGATTGAACCTGGACTTGACAAAAGGAGAGGAATGAAATCAGACAACATAAGTGAGATAGAATCAGTGGAAAGTCCGAGGTGGGAATATGGGATATGGGAATATGAGGTTGGACTGAAAAACTCCCAAGGTAAAGTGCAGAGTTCGGGATTTGATTGCAACTGGCCAGAAATGGGTAGGGAAAGGCATGGGATGTGACACAAGGCTGCTATGTTGACGCCAGCAGCAGTCAATAAATAGTGGATTGCATAAGGCCATGATAAGGATGAGGGTAGTATGGGATGGGTGGGATGGATGCAGGATGCAAACATATGGGAGTCAGGTTTATAGCTCAGACTGTACGAGGTAGTGTTGCCAAACATGTACCTAGTGATGTGAAGGGTGTTATCTGTGGCATCATGAACTATGTGTGAGCACTACATATGTCAACAAAATGATTATGCACCATTGAACACTGCCAATTTGTTATAATGTGCGGTACCAATCCTGCACCTTGTAAAAGATCATCACATCTGGGCCAAAAATGGGTATGGGGCGCTGGGCAGGAGACTGTAAGTGTTGGGAAATAAATCACTTGTGAGACGTACTTATTGTCCAAGCCTTGCCATTAGAGCATCATTGATTGGGTGTCACATTGAGTGCTGTCAAATATTGATATTGAAGGACGAGAGGTACTGCCTTATGTCAGATTGAACAAGCATGAGGAGCTGTGCAGGGAAGTGTAAGTTGTTGGGGAGAATGAATTGGTTGCATGAAATACTTACTGCTGCCTTCAGACCATCATTATGCAGGTATCACAGGGAGTGTTTTTGAGCATTTAAAAATGGTAGGGTTGTTTTTGACACTGAAAATGATTTCAGGCTGGGGAGTGGCAGATAAGGGTGTTACAACATTAGTTTTTCACTGCTCCATTGACGGAGAACTTGTAGAGTGGTTACACACTAGTGAGAAGGTCAAAAAACTTTAAACAAGTGTCTTGGCTCATCGCCCAGAGTGGTTGTGCAGTAAACAGTCTAGGGAGAGTGTTGGTAGTGGTGAAGCAACAAGAAAGAACAATACCAAATATTTCCTAAACTGGTAACATGCTTCAACTTGTACTCAACTTCAAGTTAACTGCTATCATAGTATGGCATTCCTCACATATAAATGGTGCTGCACCATATCATGGATCTTTCTTGGTCCCAGCTCATTCTAGACAGTGCTGGCATCTCACCTTGTGAACTCAAATTGTCATCATGACCATCATCTCACCTCTCTTCACATGTCTCCTTGCGCTCCTGCTCTCCCATCTCATGCACCCCCATTACCGCCTCCCCTTCTGTCCTTGCATCTTAGTACAATCCACCACCCACATGCCCATTTACTCCTGACAAACTTACCAATCATATCCACAAGATTAATAGGAATCAGTCTGTGGATGCCATCATGCATGTCTTTACCATCAATCCACTTAAATTTGAGAATCCAAAATTAAAATTTCAGTACTCAATGGGCAGCAATGGTGGTTGTCCCAGCCACTGTGGTCTTTTGCATGACAATTTGAGTGAGCAAGTCATTTGTGACAAAATACAATACAGTGAACTCTGGAACTGGAACAACAAACCCTGCATTTCTGGAACATCAGAATCCGTGTTTCTGCATGTCCAGAATGCCGGAATCCCTACCTCCACTCCACTGCCAGGCAGAACCTCTCAGAAACTTGGAAACTTGGAAACTTGGAAACCGCTCGGAATCAATCCAGAATTCGTGTAGACGTGCAGACCCTTATTATATTGCATCATCCTTTACTTGTCATCATTCCCAAGCCTCCGGGGACGCTCCATCACTTCCTTACATCACTTAATTCCAAATTCCTCTTGTTCCTGTTCCTATTCCCTGATTATCATTAGCGAGTGCTTCTCCACCCACTCTGTTATACATATATACTTAGTTTTTACTTTGGATTCCTCAGTCGTTCTTTGCCCCCTCTTTGGCAGTGGCTGAGGTGAGTTTACTTATACCTATTTGCTACTCCTAGCTAATCCCTAGTAGTCTGGGCAATCACTGCCCTCTTATAGATGAATATAGTCGTTCTTTGCCCCCTCTTTGGCAGCAGCTGAGTCCAGGCAATCACTGCCCTCTTATAGTTTTTGTCAATTTGAAACCATCTGAAATCATCCTGTAAGTACTCTGCATATTTTGTGTTGCCACAACATTGAACTAACATATCTAAACTAGGACTTAAAGTATGTTCCACACAACCAGATACCACCCTCAATGTGCAACACTTGTATGAAAGCCAGTCAAGTGTTCACAACCTCATTGCACCATTAATGTTCTCATACATTGACTCTGCGACTGCCAAGGTCTTCATGAAGACTCTCGTACTTTTCTGTGCATTGAGTGAGCATGGCTGCTCATTCAATGCCAGTCTCATATCTGGTATGACCACTACACTGTCAGAACCCAGTTCTGACCCATGCACCCTAACTAGTACCAATGCAGAGTCATACCAGGAATCTGACATGGACTTCAACATGGACCTCAACAACACACCTGATCCACTGCCAGTTATATTGAATGGCCATTTTTGCAACAGTTGACAACACCAATCCAACAACCGTGAAACATGTATGGGTAAGCTCATCATGCGGCACAACAGATTTAATCACCACTTCATTTGATGCTCACACTATAGTAGTTTCAATCCATTGTAGCAAATCCTCTGTACAGATACACAAGCCAACCCCTGGGCCAGCTACTTGTGTTGGGGGAACGTCCTGCAAGACAAAGTGGCCTTTCAAGCTGACAATGGCAGTGCTCCTTTGTCTCCCAGACCACCTGTCCCATCACCTCCACTGGCACAGCACCCTTTGCAGCATTGTACACAGTCCTGCCAGCCTTCTCCCCAGCCTTTACCCCCTGTCCTCACCTAGGCCATGACACTGATGGTCACAATGGTCAGAATGACAACAAGATTGATTTTGAGCACAGACAACCACTAGATATTGATATACAGGAGCTGATGGACTCGGCCATCCTTGGCTGCATCTGAGAAGAACTGGAGTTTGTTATGATGATTCAGGCTGCCTCTTTAGATGACCCCATCAATAAAATGAGTGCAGAAGGAGTACAGCATTTGAAAAATCCCCCCCAAGCCCCCATTGATCTCAAAAATGCAGGAGTTCACCTGAGTATATCTATGTACTTAGCACTTGAACACACCTCCCAAGATGCCGATGATCAGATACAGCAGTCCATCCAGCTCAATTTCTCCAACTCCCCTGCAGTCAAAGATATTCTAAGCTTCCATGCCATAGAAAATCACATCATATACTGGGGCTAAGTACATTGAGACTGACATGTGTCCAGAATCATGTGTCAGTTTTACTGGACCTTTCACTGACCTTGAGACCTGTCCTGTCTCAAGCTGTAGTGCATCTTGCTGGGACCCTGGTCACTTACGTGCTAGCAATGGCTGTGTTGAAGTTGCTGCAAAAAATTTTACCACCATTCCACTTGGCCCTCAGCTACAAGTGCAGTACTGTGACCCCCAATCTGCTTGTGCCATGCACTACCTCTACAAACACAGCCAAGAAACTATCACCCACCTTCATGAGACAGGGGAAATCCCACTCATTGATGACATAGCCATGGGATTAGTTACCTTGGCCCACTTCTGGACAGGGACATCAAAGAGAACAATATTGTTCTCATGGTGTCACTTGATGGCACACAGCTTTACAAACACAAGGACTCAGACTGTTGGATGTACATATGGATTATTGTTAACCTCGCTCCTGACCAGTGCTATCAGAAAACCCATGTCCGTCCTGGCAGCTTAATTCCTGGGCCAAACAAGCCAAAGAACTCGGACTCCTTCTTGTGCATTGGCATGCATCATCACAACACTGCAGAAAGAAGGACTGAAAATTTAGGATGCAGATCATAACCTCGTCTTTCACTCCAACCTTTATCTCCTATTTCCCACTGCTAATGGCCTGGGTCTAGTTTACTAGGATGGAATGGTAGGCCACAGCAGCAAGAACAGTTGTCATATCTACTGTGGTGTTGTCAGTTGTAGAAAACTAATGGCAGACATTATTACCCCATTCTCATCAAACCCCAAGACCGCTGTGTGGCTGGGAGTGACCACCATGATTATGACATCTTTGATCTCCCTTCCAGCAGTTCACTAACTTATTCTAAAAATCTCAAGAAACTCACTTCCTCCCCAACTCAAACTCAACATGAAAAGTGCAAGACAAGCATAGGAATCACCAAGGCCCTGCTCATTCTTGGCATGAGTCCTTCCTGCTCCCTTGGAGTCCCTTATTGCATGACAACCAACATCATGCACCTTGCCAGAAATCTAAGTGATCTCCTGATCTCCCTTTGGCATGGAATGATTGACTGCAATGCCACTGATGCCATCAACAACTGGGATTGGGTGGTCCTAGCAGACAGCGCAATCTGGGACACATATGGGCTATCTGTCCACAAAGCTGGCTCCCACCTACCTGGGTCATTTGGCACTTGGCCCTGCAATATTGCCAAGAAGCTCATGTCAGAATATAACAACTTGGGAGCTTCAGCTCCACACATTTGGCCTTGGTCCAATTATTCTCTACATCCTACCAGATAAGTACCTCACCAACTATTGTAAACATGTGCAGGGGTTTAAATTATGTGTCAACACAGCATCAGTGCCCAGTCTCTCATTGCTGCACACACCCTCCTCTGCCAATGGGAACATGGATCTGAGGAGTTATATTATGAATTCCATGAAAGATCACATTCATTTTGTCCAACCGTGTGTTCACCAAGTTAACTACCTCACCACTGAAACCCTTTGCAAAGGCCCTCCCATTTGCTATGCTCAATTGACCATGGAGAGGACAATTGGAAATCTTGGTCAAGAAATATGGCAGCCTTTGAATCCCAATCTTGCACAAGAAGGAGTGCATCACTGTCAAGTGAATACGCAGTTGGCCACCATGCCCAGGTTGGGCACCCCTCCAAAAGGCCTTAGGTGGAGGTTATGTCTTGCTTCGAAAGAAAGACTGGTACTTCTTTCCCCCCCAGTGCCAGATTCTCAAGCTATCTAGACCTTTTTGGGACTTGACCACCCCATTCTTTCATTCAAATGTTGGGCCTGCCTTTAGCTCACAAACAGGCAAATTGCTCACTCTACATGGAGAGAAACACTGAAAGGAGCCAGTGTAGAGATGAACACAAAGAAAATGTATGTATGTACCAGTTCTGGCATTTGTTGGTCAATCATTGCCACTGACTGCGCTCTTGAGTCACGGAAGAACTTGTAGGGCACAATTTAATACTAGTCCCAGATGCAACAGTACTGACCATGACTTAGATCAGACTCAAGGCCAATGCTCCGATAAATGAGGACACTCTGATAGTTTAGGATGTGCCAATGCTTCAACTAAGTGACACCACTGGGACACAGATGATACTTCTGAGCAATGACAAGATGGCCAACATCTTCATGAGCGTGAACAATGCAAGAGACCCCAGGGCTGGCAACAACTCTTTGGTGGACCTTAGCTTAGTGTTGCTGTAGCTCCAGGAGCTGTCATGAACTGGTCATGAGCCGATGATCATTTGAGCAATGTAAACTCTTTACTGCAGACACCAAAATGTACCCCTACACTCCCTGAAATCAGATTTGGAAGAATGTTGATATATGATGTTGTGGTCTTTCTATGGTCAACAGCTTGCAATGGCTTTCCAAGCTGCAGCAACACTACCTCAGCTTGGATCATGATGGGGATACTGTGGATCTCATGATGCCCATTAACACTTTGACAGAGTCCAGATCAAGTGATAAGGAGAAAATACCTGAAAAGGCAAACAATCAAAAGGGCAATGTCACATCCTGAAACTTTCCCTACTCATATGACACATTTCCGACCCCTTAATATCAAATCCTGAACCCTGGACTTTACCTTTGAGGATTTTCACCTTGACCTCATATCCAGATATCTCAAATCCCATATTCCCCATCCCAGACTTTTGTATTCCTGTCCTGGACTTTTGTACTCCTATCTCAGCTATCTCTTGACATATGTTCCTTTCCTTTGACATCCCTTGACACTTATATTTCCTATCAATAATTCACTTCCCCCTTGCTTTGCAATTATTGCGCCATTGTCCTTAGTTAGCATTCCATCATTACAATGCCATTGCAATTCATCCCTTACTATACTCTGGAAACCCAAACCCCTGACTTGTCCGACACTTTAACAGTTTTATATCTTCTGGACTCTTCAGTATATAAACCTGTTTGTACTCTGTGATGTTTCCTTAGTTTGAATATTGACTAAATCCCATTCTATCCTTCAAAGTCTTCACTTTACTCTGAAACCCCTCTCAGTCCTTAAGTTGAACTTAGGATTGTCTTCTGAACCTCTGTCTCGAAATTAAGGGACAGGACTTGTACAGGGGTGCAGCATAAGCTGAAGCCAAAGTCCCTTACCCCTCCGACCCCCCTCATGGATTCCTGACCCCTTACCCACCCTTAGGACCTTTCAGAAATTCTAGGATTGAACCCAGACTTGACAGGCAAGAAGATGGTCAAGTTAATCATCAAGAACCTGCTGTAAGGGCTGAAAATTTTATTATTATAACTACTAATGCTACTTTGCTACAGCTCTATGGCCCCGCTTGCCTCTGCCAATGTCAAAGTCCCTCCCCTCCCTGAGCCTGCAACTCAGACACCAGAATAACACCAGGACCAAGTTTTGAAAGCTGCTAGCTGTCACATCCCGAAACTTTCCTAACCCATCCAGCCCAATTCTGGCCCCCTATGATCAAATCCTCAATTCTGAGCCTCAGACTTTACCTTAGAAGATTTCTCTTGCATCGGACATTCCAAACCCTGTATTTCCCATCCCAGACTTTTGTATTCCTATCTCGGCTATCTCTCTTTCCTTTGACATTTCTTGACATCTGCAGTTCCTATGCCCTCATTATTCCACCATTCTGAAGCCATTCTGATTCATCCCCTACTTTGTTCGGGAAACCCAAAACCCCGATTCGCCTGACATACTTTGACAGCTTTATATCTTCCGGACTCTTCAGTATATAAACCCGCATGTACTTTCCGATATTTCCTCAGTTTGAATATCAACTAAATCCTGTTCTCTCCTGCAAAGTTTCCACTTCACTCTGAAACCCACTTCAGTCCTTGAGTTGACCTTAGGATTGTCTTCTGACCCTCTGCCCTGAAATTAAGGAACAGAACTCATACAGGGGCACAGCACATAAGCTGAAGCTGAAGTTCCTTGCCCCTCCAACCCCCCTCAGGGATTCCTGACCATCTCTGCCGTTCCGCGTGCTCTGTACTTATCCGGGAATTCCAGGATTGGACCTGGACTTGACACTAGCAAGGAACCGAAAGGAAAGATGCAAGTCCCTGGAGAGCAATGTGGACAGTAGTAGATCCCCCAACTTCCTTTATACTGTGCTGACTACATTTATTTGAGTAGGAATCTCTGTGGTCAACATTGGCTCAAACAAGTCAACAATGTCAGAACCAAGGATGAGTTCAAGGCTTATTGATGAGGAATGCTCTTGCTGCAGCAGCAACAGGTAGGTTATTCAAATTACGTGTCCCATGCATGCTGACATTATGTATAGCCTAGCAAAAAAACTTGGTCGGACAAGACCATTGCAGATGGGATTTTACATTAGCCTTGTGGCCTTTCTCGTAGTGTGCACCTCATCCCCTTCTCTTGTGCTTGCTCTTGTCTGCTCCATTCCCATTTCCATACACTAGCCTGGTGGTAACACTTTTTCTCAGCACTGCTCAAGTATCCAATATCTGCTCACTCACACTTGCTTTTGTTTGTTTCAAGCTCATTTTACATCAGAGCTATATACTAACCTCATGTTCTCAGTTTTTTTATAGTGTCTTTCAATTTCAAGCATGATGCATGTTACAGATTATTGTCCTTTTCAGGCAGCTTTTCCACACAGCAAAAATCATGTAATTTACACACACACTCCTTGGTCTACTCATAGCTCCTCAACCACCTGCAGGAACTCAATAAAAGTGATACCATTTGACTCTGACAGGTCTAGCAAACACATTCTGTGTGGACCAATCAGTTTAGGACAGCATTTTACAGTTTTGAGTTTTCAGGCTTGTGGGAATCTACCCTATAGAATCTTGGTCCTTACTTTCTGTACTCAGTTTCAGAAAATATACATATATGAAAAACAATACTGGATTGTTCAAAACAGTATATAGGGTGATCTAAACTACTTGGCCTTAGGGAAAATCCATCTTCCTGACTTTATGGCCTCTAAACCCTCTTTAGCATACTGCATAATCAAAACTGCTGTTTCCACACCAATTCCAAGCCACTCCTGCAGGTCAGCAAGTCTGAAATATTCAAGCCAGAGTTGCGAGCGGCAAAGGAAGCCTTAATCCTTTAAAATAGGCCCAAACTGTGTGAATGCAGGGTCGTCTGGCTTACCCTTTCACAACTATCAAGGTGGGCAGACCAGCTAATGATATCTGGGATCTCAGCAGCCTGAGCAGAAGTGGAGGGCCCAGGGAGAGGACTTGGAGAACATGTGTAAAGAGATGGGGGCATTGGGATTGGAGACTGAGTGGGGTAGCTGGATAAAGAATTGTAAGGGGAGGATGGGAACATTTGATTGGCACCTTGATAGCCAGGTATCCCCCATGGCAGCAGGAAAATGACCAGAGGGGGGTAGCCATATGGCCCAGCTGGCCCAGGCAATCCAAAAGGCATTGTTTGTGGCATTTGTGTGGCTGGGAGAGCAGTTAAGTGCTGCAAGGTCAGGCATCTTGGAAAATGAGCTTGAGGGGCTTCTTGTCAATTGATATGTTGTTGCTCATCTAATGATACTAGTATTTTAGTATGATTGTGGATATGACTGAATAAAAATAACTCACAATTTCTAGCAATTTCTAGTGCTCAAAGTGACAAATTAGCATATATTAGTGGGAAACAGACATTCTCACTTGCAGGGTGACAATAAACTGGGCTTTCAGGTCCCCTGGTGTGTGTTTTGCACTTCCAATGCTCTTGGAGCTTAGTCATTAGCTCTTTGAGGTGATCGCCCCCCTCAAGCTGACCACTAGCTTGCACAGGGGTCTTCTGTTTGCCCTGTACTGCTCACAAGGAAGTGCCCTATGTACAAAAAAAACTGACAGTGCTCGGTTTGAAGACATCAATTGCAGTACAGACCACTTTAGAATTACTACTACCAGTGGCTTGATCTCCAGCACTGGCATCATCAAATTGGACAAGAACCTTTTTCCATGGTGGGCAGAGGGCTTGACACTTGGGAGTTGTGCTGGCACAATCAGGTCTCTCATTCAATCCTTGAACATAGTGAGTTTATCATCATTATGTATTAAGATCATCTCATCCTTAGCCTTATCATTGCCCAATCAATAGTGGTATTCAATTAAAGTCAGGGAATGTCCTGAAAGCACTCTGACACATGTCAGAGTACAGTCAGAAGTTGATTCTGAATGGCTAAAAGTTTCAAATCAAAGCCACAATTCTAAAGTCCGACAACCAAATTGGGTAACTCTGACATGGGCACAAACCATTGCACAGCACAACCCCCACCTGCAATAAGACCCCTCTAAGCACTGCCACTGTCCAAATTAAAAATATGGGTGTTGAATATAATATGCTTATATAAGGCTGTGCATGGCTATCCATGTCATTACAGAACAGCCCGCATGATTACATGACAAATTGATTAAATTTGATATCCAAAGATAGGGGGGTATAAAAGGGCTCAGTGGGACATACCTTTGGGGGTGTCCAAAATGCTTCACCTATCTGAAAGACAACAGCTGCTGTCTGAAATTGACACAGCCACTCAGATCATTCAAGCAATACAGCTCTGATGAATCCTCCAATATACTTCCTGGCTTTATTGTTATCACTCCTCCTTCACCTGCATCACCTGTATCTCTATTCAGTGGTTTATCAGCCACAGATTCCTCAGATGATAACAGTAGTGACTCCAACTGTGACTCTGAGCCTGGTGCTCAATATTGCCAAGTCTGGGTTCAATCCCAGAATTCCCAGATAGTTCTAGAGCAAGCGGAAGGGTGGAGTTGGTTAGGAATCCCTGAGGGGGGTTGGAGGGGTGAGGAACTTTGGTGTCAGCTTATGTGCTGTGCCCCTGTATGAGTTCTATTCCTCAATTTCAAGGCAGAGGGTCAGAAGACAATCCTAAGATCAACTTGAGGACTGAAGGAGGTTTCAGAGTGAAGTAGAGACTTTGTAGGATAGAACAGGATTTAGTTGATATTCAAACTAAGGAAACATTGGAGAGTACATGTGGGTTTATATGCTGAAGAGTCTGGAACATATAAAACTGTTAAAGTATGTTGGACAAATCGGGGTTTTGGGTTTCCAGAACAAAGTAGGGGATGAATCGGAATGGCATCAGAATGATGGAATAATAACTGAGGGAAATGGCGCAATAATTGTGAAGCAGGGGGAAAGAGAATTATTGATAGGAACCATGAATGTCAAGGAATGTGAAAGTCTGGGACAGGGAATATGGGATTCAGAATATCAGATGAAGGAGAAATCTTCTAAGGTAAAGTCTGAGACTCAGGATTTGGGATTTGATCATAAGGGGCCAGAATTGGGTCAGTGACAAAATACAGTGAACTCCGGAACTAGAGCAACAAACCCTGCATTTCCGGAATGTCGGAGTCCACACCTCTGCATTTCTGAAATGCCGGAATTCCTACCCCCACTCCACTGCCAGGCAAAACCGCTCAGAGTCTCGGTATCCACTCAGAATCAATCTGGAATTTGTGTAGATGTGTGGACCCTTATTGTATTATCATCCTTTACTTGTCATCATTCCCAAGCCTCTGGGGATGCTCCATCACTTCCTTACATTGCTTGATTCCAAATTCCTCTTCTTCCTGTTCCTATTCCCTGATTATCATTAGCAAGCACTTCTCCACCCACTCTGTTATACATATATACTTAGTTTTCACTTCAGATTCCTCAGTTGTTCTTTGCCCCTCTTTGGCAGCGGCTGAGGTGAGTTTACTTATACCTATTTGCTACTCCTAGCTAATCCCTAGTAGTCCAGGCAATCACTGCCCTCTTATTTTTTTGTCAGTTGGATGGGTTGGGAAAGTTTTGGGATGTGACAAATATGCACAGTTTCTGCATGCAGTCACAGCTCTTTGTGATGAAGTCACCAGATCCTGCATTCTCCATAAACCTCCCAATCCCCCAATGCATGCTCCACAAATTCAAGTTCTTGCACAATATGGTGTAGAGTGCCTGGAGCTGTTTTGCAAGAAGCTTTTGGTTAATCCAGAAATATTTGATGATATTCTGGATCAGCTCAGTGACCACCTGATTTTTCACAGCCAATCAAACAACCCCCACCTTCTGTTACGTTGATGAGGTCGTGAGAGCTCAATCAGATAACACCAACGAGTCCTGTTGTCAAGCAGGACAAGATCTATCAGAAGTCTTTGCTGGCAGACTATAGGCCAATCGGTGAAGCGAGTTCTCAGACCAAGAGATAGCTTGTTAAGCTATGTATTGCATAGATCTAACTTGGGTTGTAACCAAGTAGAGTACAAGTCTTTATACTATGGGGAACGGCGCACGGACCAAGATATCCAAAGTAGGAACTGTCCAAGAAAGGTAACTAAAGATAAGAGGGATAAACACCATTGGGCGGAAGGTCATAGAATATGACAGAAGAAAGATAAGGCCAGGGACTTTGCCTGGAGTCACTGGTTGTACAAAGGGTCAAAAGAGGAAAGGGATCAAGTGATGGTACAGAGTCACACGAGAAGGAAAATAAAAGGGGCTAAAATGGTTCTACCATAACATTACCCTCCATTTAGATAAAAGAACACCGGCAGAGGTTTGGAAGACAATCCTAAGATCAACTTAAGGACTGAGAGAGGTTTCAGAGTGAAGCAGAGACTTCAGAGGATAGAACATGATTTAGTCAATATTTGAACTAAGGAAATATTACAGAGCAAAGGCAGGCTTATATACTGAGTTCAGAAGACATAAAACTTTTAAAGTATCTCAGATGAATCGGGGCTTTGGGTTTCCGGAGTATAGGAAGGGGATGAATCAGAATGATGGAATAATAACTGAGGATGATGGTGCAATAATTGTGAAGCAGGGGGAAAGGAATTATCAATAGGAACTGCAAATGTCAAGGGATGTCAAAGGAAAGGAACATATGTCAAGAGTGTCACATCCTGAAACTTTCCCAACCCATCTGACCCAATTTTGGCGCCCTATGATTTAATCCCAAATCCCAAGCCTCAGACTTTACCTTAGAAGATTTCTCCTTCATCTCATATTCCAAACCCCATATTCCCCATCTTGGACTTTTGCATTCCCATCCCAGACTTTCGTATTCCTATCTCGGTTATCTCTTGACATATGTCACTTTCCTTTGACACTTCTTGACATCTACAGTTCCTAGCGATAATTCCCTTTCCCCTTGCCTCGCAATTATTGCGCCATTGCCTTCAGTCATTATTCTCCCATTCTGATGCCATTCTGACTCATTCCTTATTTTCTTCCGGAAACCCAAAACTCCGAGTCATCCGACGTACTTAAACATCTTTATATCTTCCAGACTCTTCAGTATATAAACCCTTGTGTACTCTCTGATATTTCCTTAGTTTGAATATCAACTAAATCCCATTCTTTCCTGATCCGCTTCACTCTGAACCTCCTCAGTCCTTAAGTTGACCTTAGGATTGATCTCCAACCCTCCACTCCGAAATCAAGGTTCAGAACTCATACAGGGGCGCAGCACATAAGCTGAAGCTGAAGTTCCTTACAACTCCGACCCCCCTCAGGAATTCCCACCAAACTCCACCTTCTGTGCACTCTGGACTATCCGGGAATTCCAGGATTGAACCCGGACTTGACAGTTCCGGACTCTTGAGTATATAAACCTGCTTGTGACAAAAAACAGTGAACTCCGGAATGGAAACAACAAGCTCCACATTTCCGGAACGTTGGAGTCCACACCTCCGCATGTCCGAAATGCCAGAATTCCTACCCCCACTCCGCTGCCAGGCAAAACTGCTTGGAGTGTCAGTATCCACTTGGAATTGATCTGGAATTCGCGCAGATGTGCGGACCCTTATTGTATTCCATCATCCTTTGCTTGTCATCATTCCCAAGTCTCCAGGGAGGCTCTGTCACTTCACTTCCTTACATTGCTTAATCCCAAATGGAACTCCAAAGCAATGGTGTTCAAGACAAAGCAGTTTAGCATTTATGTAGTTGTACCTGAAGGTCAATGAAATGACATGGATGAGTTCCAAGAGAAGCTTGAAACAGCAGAACCCCCTCACATACTACCTAATGCCATTATATATAAGACCCCTGCTGCTGGGTCAGGCTTGAAGGGGAAGGCTTGGGTCATTGCATTGGCCTC
>MU127457.1:71277-219226 GCA_014904945.1 Gyrodon lividus
CTTCGGCCGTGATACACAGCTGGCCAAGCTGCCACGATGGATTGGTTGTTCTCGGACCCCATGTTGCGCTGCAACTGTTCCGCAAAGCTCCCTGCTTCTTTCACCAGCTGGCACGTGGACGTATGGAATGGCGAAACATAAACACGGCTGTCTGGCTTTCCTTGCCTATATCTCCCGACTATCCGTAGATCTATCGAGTTTTTCGCGCAGGTTGCTCGACTTCATGGAAACGAACATGATTGTTGTACCTGCACCCTTTCCGATAATTAGGGAATGTGGATGTAACGCATTCGGCCGGGGGCCAATCGGATTCTATACCGTTCAAAGTCCTGTTGGGTTTGTCTGGGTTTGGCTCGGGCATCAGCAATTGTGGCACAGGCCTTGTCAGGCCCTGTCAGCCCTATCAAGGCTGGTTCATCGATGGAGGGCTAACACGTCCCTACCAGGCCCTGCAAGGATCTACTCCGGTACGGCGAAACCCTATCCGTTAGCATAAGGTTCCCTTGGTAAGGCTTTGCAAGGCTTGTTGGACCTTGTCAGCATCTGTAGGCTTTCTCGCATCCCTCCATGGCATTCAATTCACTTGCTAGGTTTCTCGGAATACAGCCAATCATATATTATACTAATAAAAACAACACAGTCCGATCTAAGTATGGAGCAAGTGGTGTACAGGTGAGAGAGTGCGAGTGCAATGCGTGCAAGTGTCCAGTCCGATGATACGACAGCAGGCATGTATGGCTTACAAAATGGGTGCCAAATTGCGGTGTACTGGTAGGTGATAAGGGGGCGATGGCAGGGATACTAGCGCAGTGGGGAATACAATGGAAACTGTTGGACTAGCATGTAGTCAGTATAAGAACACGAATAGACAAAAACTTACAACAAATAGAAGTGACTACTAGACGTCGCTGGGAACGTTGGATTGAGGGGGATTTTTCTGAGCTGTGGTGGTTTTTCTTGTCGGCCTGGGTCTCGCCTGAGCAGGAGCGCCTCGAGTTGATCCAGCTCTACCATGATTGCCTCCAACAGTCACACCACGGACCACCGATACTCCGCCACGATCCGCAGCAGTCCCATGACCCACTTGGGCAGCTGAGCAACAGGCCCCACGACCACTGCAACGACCACGACCACCGTCCACATTACTTTCTCTAGCTGGGTTTGGCTCAACAACGGTTATGCTGCGGGAGGGTGCTTGAGCATTGGTGGCCATGTCATTACCAGGTATTCCATCATTGCTGTTTTGATCGTTTTGATTGCCAGTGTTACCAGCGTCCAAATTGCCCGAGTTGGTGTGACAGTCAGGGCCTTGGGCCACCGGTGGTGTAGGAGCAATCGGAACGGTTGCCTGCTTACGTGCTAGTCTTTGAGCTCGGATGGCAGCAAGCTCTTCATCCTCACCGTCGTTGGCATTTGGTGAAACCCTTGAAGCCGTGCCAAGAATTTCCCTGCCCCATTACAAACGGTAAAAGGTTACTATAGTAGGCTTGATATCACGCACTGAGTGAGCCAGTCCAATGTCTCCGTGGCCCAAGCATTGTCAGGATCTTCGAGCAGTTCGGCAATTGTGTAGTAGAATTCAGCAAGGTTGAACATTCCAATTTGGGTATTCCAGGTATCCTTCGTAGAGAGCGTGTAGTAAATCTAGCACAAGATTCAAACGAGTTAGAAAGTTGCTTTGAAATTACCTTGGTCATTTCCCAGGCCACGATGTGAGGAGTCATCTTCATGATTCCCCATGCCTTGCGTTTTGATGGCTTCGAACCACGCTGAGAGTTGTCACCTTGAACCTGTGAGGCACCGAGCAATGAATGCCTGCAAAACTATGATAGACGTTCATAGTCAAAAATGGAAAAAGCGGAGGGAGATAATTGTGCATACCCGGACTGCAGTGTCACTACGGAAAAGTCCCTCTAAAAGAGATGACAAATTGAAGAGGTCCTCCTTGTAGAGATAAGAAGTCCTTTAGTTTTGCAGTGGCACTCCACTCGCTACCAAGAAGTTCCATGGTGCTGATCAGAGGTCGAATGAGTGAATACTATATGTGACCAAGATTTGAATTAAATGTCACTTACTTTCTGGATCGGCATCGAAATCTTCAAGATGTTTTCGAGGACACAAAGCCCTAGCAATTTGAGGATGGTTGAAGCCACAGTTAGCCTTACTCTCGCCCTTTGAGACCTTTGGAGTGATGGTTTCACTCTCCATGTTTGCGAGAATGTAAGCAAGGCCATCTTGCTTCATGGAACTGAAATCATCTGAGCGTGCTTTGCTCATACCGGTCGTGATCCGTAGGACATGAGCACAACAAGGCTAAACGTGTGCATACATGCACCACAAACTCACCACAGACGTGATCGACCTTAGGCCGGTAGCTGAAATGGTGTCTAACTTTGTGTGCAAATTAGGAACAAGCTCGAGGATGCTATTGTACACAAAAATGTAGCATTTGAGCTCTGTTTCAGACCTGTTGGAATGTCAATCATGCATAGAATGAACATGAAACAGAAATACAATCTTACACATCAGTTGGGGGAGTCCCACCATTCTCACACTTCATCCCACATGTGAAAACCTTTGTCACTGGGACAAAAGGATCTATGGTACATGCGACACGTCGCCCGATGTTCCGGTATTCCTCAAAAGGGTCATCCAGCCTTCCATCAACTTTGAGTTAATGCAAAATTAAATTCTAATGTTTTGAGACTTACTTAACTTTTTTGTTGACAGGACCTTCATTGGAACTATCAGATGGTGGCGACATGCACTTGTTGGAGTCTGAATTTGAGGACATGTGGGTAAAGGGTAAAGATGGAGTGATAACACCGTCCTGAGATAATCAGAATCTGGGGACTTTGCCGTGGGAATGCAGCATACCGCAATCATCAATACTTTGTCTTCCACTGTCAAGTCCGGGTTCTTTCCTGGAATTCCTGGAATGTCTGGAGGTGTGGAGGAGGCGGGGTTTTGCGGGAATTCCTGAAAGGGGTCGGAGGGGTAAGGAACTGCGGCTTCAGCTTATGTGCTGCGCCCCTGTATGAGTTCGGTTCCTTAATTTAAGAGCGGAGGGTCGGAGGCTGGTCCTAAGGTCAACTTGAGGACTTAGAGAATCAGAAGGGAGAGGATCAGGAAGGAACAGGATTTAGTTGATATTCGAACTAAGGAAATATCAGAGAGTACACGCGGGTTTATATACTGAAGAGTCCAGAAGATATAAAGATGTTAAAGTACTATCGGGCGAATTGGAGTTTCGGGTTTCCGGAGGAAAGGAAGGAATGAATCGGAATGGCATCAGAATGGTAGAATGATGACTGAAGGCAATGGCGCAGTAATTGCAAAGCAAGGGGGAAGGGAATTATTAATAGGAACTGTAAATGTCAAGAAGTGTCAAAGGAGAGTGACATATGTCAAGCGATAACCGAGATAGGGATACGAAAGTCCGGGACGGGAATGCAAAAGTCCGGGACAGGAATGCAAAAGTCCAGGACGGGAATGCGGGAAGTCTGGGACGGGAAGTACGGGGTTCGGAATGTCTGATGAAAGAGAAATTGTCTAAGGCAAAGTATGAGGGCCGGGGTTCGGGATTTGGTCATAGGGACTCGGAATTGGGCTGGATTGGTTAGGGATGTTTCGGGATGTGACATCCACTGACACTATCACCGTACACAGTGAGATGCAACCACTTGTTTTCTGTCTTATCTTTCTCCTTTTTATGTCAGAATTTACTTGTCCAGCATGCAACAAGGTACTCAAGAACCAAACCGGGCTCTCCCTGTACCAAGCTCACTGGTGTAAATCCATTGCTGACTCAACTATGCAACTACTAGAGGAGCGATGACAAAAGGCTCAGGCAGAAGCAGCCAGAGAAGCACAGGAATGAGCACAGGCTGAGCAGGCTCGTCAGAGTCTGCAGTGAGAACGAGAGTTAGAGGCTCAGCAGGCACTTGTAAGTGGTATCACAAGTTGCAACATAGTATGCACATAAGAACAAGCATTGATCTTTGTCCACAGCTAGATATTGACCTATACAAGCCTCTTGAGGCTCCATATCGTGCATCAGGGCTACCGCAGTGCCAGTGACACCTGCCAAAGTGCTTTAGGGATGACCTTCCTGCCACTCCTGTTCCAGTTTCCCACCCTATCCCCACCCTTGTAGCCCTTTGCAGAAATAAAAATGATGTAGTGCCCAGCCCTATAGCAGGAGATAGTGGTGAAACACATCATGATGACAAAGATCGTCACAGCAGTCAATCAGAGCCTGGCTCTGAGATGCTTGGATGCTGGTATGAGACCAAATAAGACACATTCAGTGTCTTTTGTGCATACCAAGATGGCTACCCATCATATGATCCTGCTATGGCTACATCATTCAGCAACCTTTGTGACTCGGCAACCTTTGAGCAGGTTGATGATGGCAAGGTGATCTGCAGACCTTGGTTTGCAGGATTTGGACCATTGCTTTCCACCATTAATATTGATTTTTTTGTGCTGTTTCACAACACAACCACTTTTCACCTCATGAATTGGTTCCACAACTCGTCACTTTCAAAAAGCCTAGCAGATATCACTTGCCTCATTAATGATGTTATCTTGGCCCCCGACTTCAATTGCGAAGATCTACAGGACTTTAATGCAGCCCAGCAATCAGCTCGCATGGACGAGGCACTAGCAGACACTGACTCAGTGTTGTTCTCATCAGATTGTTGGCATGAATGAACGCTGACAATCAAGCTTCTGGTGGAGAGGCACAAGGGTAGTGAACAAGAAGCCTTCAGCTTTTTATTTGGAACAAGCCAACATCATTTGCAGCCCATCATCTGGCATATATTCCGAAGGTAACCTGCATTGTACATCCTTGATTTATTTACATAATTTGTTTTGTAGCTGCCTGACACCCTGTAAGACTTCTATAAGGCAAAAGTTGGCTGGCCAGTGACAGCAGCAGTTTTGACACACTGCAAACATGAATTGATGCATGCCATATGGACCCTACTTCTGGATGATTATGGGATTTGGGATATCAGATGAAAAAGAATCTTCTTAATATGGACCCTACTTGCTAGACAACAGGAGGACAGGATCTCAATGTCACATCCCAAAGCTTTCCCGACCCATCCAACACACTTCTGGCCCCTTATAATCAAACCCAAACCCCAAGCCCCAGACTTTACCTTAAGAAGATTTTCTCCTTCATCTGATATACCAAATCCCATATTTCCTGTCCCAGACTTTTGCATTCCCGTCCTGGACTCTTGTACTCCTATCTTGGCTATCTATTGACATATGTTCCTTTCCTTTGACATCCCTTGATATTTACAGTTCCTATCTGTCACATCCCAAAACTTTCCTAACCCATCTGGGCCAATTCCGACCCCCTATGATCAAATCCTGAGCCTTGGACTTTACCTTAGAAGATTTCTCTTTCATCGGACATTCCGAACCCCGTATTTCCCGTCCCAGACTTTTGCATTCCCATCCAAGACTTCCACATTCCTATCCCGGACTTTCACATTCCTGTCCTGGACTTTCGTATTCCTATCTTGGCTATCTCTTGACATATGTCACTTTACTTTGACATTTCTTGATACCTATAGTTCCTATTGATAATTCTCTTTCCCCTTGCTTCACAATTATTGCGCCATTGCCCTCAGTCACTATTCCACCATTCTGATGCCATTCTGATTCATTCCTTACCTTCTTCCAGAAATCCGAAATCCGATTCATCTGACATACTTTAACATCTTTATATCTTCCAGACTCTTCAGTATATAAACCTGCTTGTACTCTCTGATATTTCCTTAGTTCAAATATCAACTAAATCCTGTTCTCTCCTGATCTGCTTCACTCTGAACCTTCTTCAGTCCTTAAGTTGACCTTAGGATTGACCTCCAACCCTCTACTCTGAAATCAAGGAACAGAACTCGTATAGGGGCACATCACATAAGCTGAAGCTGAAGTTCCTTACACCTCCAACCCCCCTCAGGGATTCCTGACCAACCCCACCATTCCGCGCGCTCTGGACTATCCGGGAATTCTGGGATTGAACCCAGACTTGACACTATCAATAATTCCCTTTCCCCCTGCTTCACAATTATTATGCCATTGTCCTCAGTTATTATTCCATCATTCTGATGCCAATCTGATTCATCCTCTTACTTTACTCCAGAAACCCAAAACCCTGATTCATCCAAGATACTTTAACAGTTCTATATCTTCTGGACTCTTCAGTATATAAACCCGCCTTTACTCTGCAATATTTCCTTAGTTTGAATATCAACTAAATCCTGTTCTATCTGCTGAAGTCTCTGCTTCACTCTGAAACCTCTCTCAGTCCTTAAGTTGATCTTAGGATTGTCTTCTGAACTTCAGCCTTGAAAGTAAGGGACAGAACTCATACAGGGGCACAGCACATAAGCTGAAGCCAAAGTCCCTTGCCCCTCCAATTTGTCCAACATACTTTAACAGCTTTATATCTTCTGGACTCTTCAGTATATAAACCAGCTTTTGCCCTCTGGTGTTTCCTTAGTTTGGATATCAACCAAATCCCATTCTCTCCTGTGAAATTAAGGAACAGAACTTGTACAGGGGCACGGCACATAAGCTGAAGCTGAAGTTCCTTGCCCCTCCAACCCCCCTCAGGGATTCCCAACCAACTCTGCCGTTCTGTGCGCTCCGGACTTATCCAGGAATTCTGGGATTGAACCTGGACTTGACATCCACATGCTCCAGACTATCCAGGAATTCCAGGATTGAACCCAGACTTGACACTCAATATGATTCTCTGACCAGACAGCATACCTTCCAGTAGCCAACTGATCACCTTGTCATTCGAGGTGCATGTCAGATATCAAAGTTTGATGGCATCCATGTTATGTAAATTACTAGATAAGGCATGTCAGAACCCATACAAGGGTAGCGATCAGTGCAGACACCAACTAAATTGCCAAATGGGGAGGGAAGGTGTCTATAATAAGATGAATCAAGTGACATTACAGCATGAAGGAAGATCAATCAGAAGATTCTGAAGGTTGGCAATGTTGGCAATCATATTTATAGTATCTGATGTTGATGAAGCAATTGAGGATTTGGGTAGCGACTGACAACACACTACCAACTCTCAAAACACACCCTTTGAACAAAATATCACTGGACATCATGCCTTGTAAACCATCTAGTAGAGCTAGCAGTGTATTGATTGGAACCAAGGCTTCCTAGAAGCTGTCAGAGGAGGAAATAGATATCCTTGAATCTTATTTGGAAGCATGGAAGAACAGAAGAAACAGGCTTGGAGTGTACAGAGCAGTGCATAAGGAAGTGAAGAAGTTGGATTTGGCGGAAAGGATGAACATAGAGGAATGGGATGGCCAGAAGGAGGTGAGTCCTATATGTCATGTGGGATTTTCAGCTGATGTTTATGTTTTGGAAAAGATGTACAAGAACTGGCTTTACAACCATGGCTGAAAAAGAACTACCAAACCCATGGTAAAGCATGGAAAGAGTTTCACTGCTAGGGATGTGATAAAGGTACAAAAGAGGATGGAAATTCAGAAGATTATAGAAGAAAACAATGGGTCAAAGCCTTGGGACAGAGAGATAGTAGCTCTGTATAATGGGCTGTGAACAAGGTGATGGAAAGCCTCACAGAAGAGTAGTTAAAGGAGGCTGAAGCCAAAGTTGAAGAATAGAGGAAAGAAAGACCACCTCCAGAGGTATAGGCAAGGTAAGGGTTGGAGCTCTGGATGGAGACCAACTGATAACATCCCACTGTAGAACAGACTTACAGAAAGGGTAGAAATATGTGAGGGAGCTTTCAGAGGAGGTGTGGAAGAGATTCAGGATGAGAGTAGCCATCCTGGCTTCCTGGAAAGATGGACCTGGAAAGCTCATGACCACTCAGTAAGTGACCAAGCTTGAAATCCACAAGCCAAAGGTATGCGGAATGCTAATCAGGCCATAGACATTAATGATGAGATTGGGAATGGAGTGGGAATCCCTGAGGGGGGTCAGAGTGGCAAGGGACTTTGGCTTCAGCTTATGTGCTGCACCCCTGTACGAGTTCTGTCCCTTAATTTCAAGGAAGAAGTTTGGAGGACAATCCTAAGATGTCACATCCCGAAACTTTCCCAACCCATCCAGCCCAATTCCAGCCCCCTATGATCAAATCCTGAATCCACCTGGATGTCCTTGGAATATTCAAGATAATACAGCTGTGCCCACAGAGATCTTTAGCAGCACTTAACAACATGAAGTTGGGTCTGCTCAGATTGTGTAGCACTACTTGACAACTTATGAGGGGTCCCACCCTAGATATCATATGGATATACAATCACATATGTGTGGGCCCATGTCAAGTCTGGGTTCAATCCTGTGATTCCTGGAGAGTCCGGAGCACGCAAAAAGGCAAAGGGGTCAGGAATCCCTGACGGGGGACAGAGGGGCAAGGGACTTTGGCTTCAGCTTATGTGCTGTGCCCCTGTACAAGTTCTGTCCCTTAATTTCAAGGCAGAAGTTCAGAGGACAATCCTAAGATCAACTTAAGGACTGGGAGAGATTTTCAGAGTGAAGCAGAGACTTTGGAGGATAGAACAGGATTTAGTCAATATTCAAACTAAGGAAATATTACAGAGCAAAGTTGGGTTTATATACTGAAGAGTCCGGAAGATATAAAACTATTGAAGTATCTCAGACAAATTGGGGTTTTGGGTTTCTGGAACATAGTAAGAGGATGAATCAGAATGGTGTCAGAATGATGGAATTATAACTGAGGACGATGGTGCAATAATTGTGAAGCAGGGGGAAAGGGAATTAATAGGAACTGTGAATGTCAAGGAATGTCAAAGGAAAGGAACATATGTCAAGAGATAGCCAAGATAGGAATACGAAAGTCCAGGATGGGAAATATGAGGTTCAGAATATCAGATGAAGGAGAAATCTTCTAAGGTAAAGTCTGGGGCTTGGGGTTTGGGATTTGATCATAAGGGGCTGGAATTGTGTCAGATGGGTCAGGAAAGTTTCGGGATGTGACAGCCCACCCATGTGTTACAGTGGAAGTGAACAACAAATGGGCAGGCCCATCATTTAACAAGATAGTTCAACAACATATGGGCTGGCCTGCCTAGAGGTCACAACGGGACACAACACAAGATGGGCAGGCTCACCTAGGTGTTATAGGATCATTCAAAGAATTTGTGTGGGACCTTTTAGATGGGAATCAAGGAATCCAACAAGCTATGGGCTGGGCTGCCCAACCATTCTTAGATGATCTGCTAATGTATGTGGAGCCCACCAATATTTCCAAGTGGGTCTTTCAATGTGCCTATATTTATTTTGGGTGATTGGGTATTATTCCAAGATGTGATGATATGGGGGGTGATCTTTCAGTGACCATCTTATGCAGCAGAATTATGATGTGGCTGTTACCATGGTGATCTCGTATATACAAGGCTCTTTGTTGTAATTCTCAGTTGATTGCATTTCCATTCAATCTCAATCTCTCATGTCTAGCTCTTCAGTCCCCTGTCCACCTGACTCTTGGTGGACCCTCACAGACCTTATTATGGATTACATGCACCACAGATTCCATGCAGACATCTGTCCACTGACACATCCAACAAACATTTTGCCAGACATCAACATACCCACTGAAATGGTGTGTGAGGTGGATAGAATGGCTGACATCCTAGTACAAGCCCACAAGAATCCTGGTAAGTCCCGTGTTAATGTTAACCTGATGGAGGAACCCTCCAACCATTTCTCAAGTAATGTTATCCAATTTCTGTGATCCAGAACTAGAGAGACATACCCATCTGTCAGAACCCACCATTTTAATTGCTGAGTCAGGAGAGGTAGTTGCTTGGTATCTTCCTGTGGCAGGCAGTCAATATAACCAGGCGTGTTTTCATCTCGAGGACTTCACAGGTAAATAATAGGTCATAGCCAGGAACAATTATGGGCATCCTTGGAGAAATTATAAATTTCCCTTTCTTGAAGCATAGGGAAAACCATGCATATATAAAAATGGGGGGAAAACTCCACTCTTTTTTAGAGGGATGCTGAGCTAGCAGGAAGAGTGAATCTCTTGCCAGCATGGTTCCAATAAGGAGACAATGTTGGTATATTTCCAACATTTCTTGGAGATGTTTATATTAATGGTTAATGCTGTAGCATCTTCTAGAAGCATCTGTGCTATTAAAACCGGGAAGAAACAATGAGGAAGCAGGACAATGGCTTGCCGCAATATTTCAAGCACAATGCCATCTCTCTGCAGCCACAAATGTATGCAATAGGGCGGGCTGCATTAATCAAGATTTGGAGAGATGCATCCAAGGAAATGTGAGATGTGCTACAGGTCTGGCCATCAGTCTATAGCAGTTTATCCTCAATGGTCAACTGATGGTCACCTTTTTATTTGGACAAGATGGGCAAGCCTCAATGGTTTGATCAGCTATTGACTGTTGGGCACTACAATGGTCTAGATCTAGTCTTACCCACTCTTCAGCTGAGATTGGATTATCCACCTGGGACTGTTGTTGCATTTTCTGGAAAACTACTTGCTCATGGAGCCGGGGAGACAGACAGAGACAGGGCATGTGCTGCAGGGTACATGCAAGACAAAGTACATTGGGCAATGAACATTGGTGAATGTTGCTGCCAAAAGCTGGAATCACTCTGCAGATATAAAGAAATCAACCTTGCCCTAATGTGTCCACACCGAAACAAGAGATGCTGGTGATAAAAATAAAATGACTTTTCTGCAAAAATAAAAACAGATTTTCAGGATGGTAAATTACATTCAATAAGCAAATGTCAAGATCCTCTTGAGCACATCTCAGGGTTGTTTGGCTGTTTAGGAAATCCAAGCAGCCCTGCCATCTCTCTGATCCTTACCCAACAGTGGTTGGTTTCACTATGCAACTCCTCCAACTCCTGCATTCTGTCTTCCAACCTCTTCAACAGTTCTTCTTCCCTTTCATTGATTTTTTGTAGATGATGCAAATTGAAAGGGGATGCATGCTGAGGCCATACATTGTAAATAAAAGTCTCTCTGACTATTCTGCTCTGAGCAGAATGATGCTTGCCTGGAAGAATTTGCACCCGCTTGTCAATGTGTCTGCCTATACATCATATTCCCCCTGTCTCTCATTGTGCTCCATTGAGTTAAACCACCATTTGCCTTGAAAGTGGTCTGCCAGAATTGGGTCCCAATTCCGCAAGAAAGTGGGGATATTGATATATGTGGACATGCTGCAATTTTGTCAACTCTGGGTTCAATCCCGAATTCCTGGAGAGTCCACAGTGCACGGAAAGGCAAAGGGGGTCAGAAGGGCAAGGGACTTTGGCTTCAGCTTATGTGCTGTGCCCCTGTATGAGTTCAGTCCCTTAATTTCAAGGCAGAAGTTTGAAATACAAGCCTAAGATCAACTTAAGGACTGAGGGAGGTTTCGGAGTGAATCAGAGACTTTGGAGGATAGAACAGGATTTAGTTGATATTTGAACTGAGGAAATATTACAGAGTAAAGTTGGGTTTATATACTGAAGAGTCTGGAAGATATAAAACTGTTAAAGTATCTCAGATGAATCAGGGTTTTTGGTTTCTGGAGCAAAGTAAGAGGATGAATCAGAATGGTGTCAGAATGATGGAATTATAACTGAGGATGATGGTGCAATAATTGTGAAGCAGGGGGAAAGGGAATTATTGATAGGAACTGTAAATGTCAAGGGATGTCAAAGGAAAGGAACATATGTCAAGAGATAGCCAAGATAGGAGTATGAGGGTCCAGGATGGGAAATACCAGATTTGGGATATCAGATGAAGGAGAAAATCTTCTAAGGTAAAGTCTGGGGCTTGGGGTTCAGGGTTTGATCATAGGGGGCTGGAAGTGTGTCAGATGGGTTGGGAGAGTTTTGGGATGTGACAAATTTCACATGTCAAAAGGCCATAGCGTCATTCAAAGATTCTGGTGAGAAATATGGTATACACCTTGGAATGCTGGTGTAGGGATTGCAGAGGTCAGACAAGTGGCATGAATCCACTGTGCATGCAGCAATTGCTATAATGTTATGAATCATGTTGATGTTGACAAAACACAATGCAAGAACTTACAAATTCCCTGTCTAACTGCCACTGCCAATTGTTAGGCCAATATTTGTTGGGTTGGTGGACTAGGTATGATATGGCTGCCTCATCCGGCATCCGACATAATACAGTCCCAGATGCAGATTAGACTGAGACAGATTGGGGCAGCTAATGGTCAACTGTTGGGCAGACATGGTGGTGGTCAGATGACATGGGCATTTCTCATTCCTCACATAGATAGTGTGTTCACTTAGATTTGAATCTTGCCAAAAGTCCACATGCCTTTCACATTTAGTGTTGTTCTGATCCGTTCTGACCCACCTTATTATCTGAGAACATTTCACAGAATCTGTCACATTGCTTTAAATAGACTTATTTACTGACAAAAACCATAAGAGGGTAGTGATTGCCTGGACTACTAGGGATTATCTAGGAGTAGTAAATAGGTATAAGTAAACTCCCCCCAGCCACTGCCAAAGAGGGGCAAAGAATAACTGAGGAACCCGAAGTGAAAACTAAGTATATATATGTAGCAGAGTGGGTAAAGAAGTGCTTGCTAATGATAATCAGGGAATAGGAACAGGAACAAGAGGAGTTGGGATTAAGTGATGTAAGAAAGTGATGGAGTGTCCCTGGTGGCTCAGGAATGATGACAAGCAAAGGATGATGGAATGTGATAAGAGTCTGCACAAGATCCAGATTGATTCTGAGTGGACACTGAGACTGCAAGCAGTTTTGCCTGGCAGTGGACCAGAGGCAGGAACTCTGGCATTCCGGACATGCAGAGGTATGAACTCTGATATTCCAGAAATGTGGAGCTAGTGTTCCAGTTCTGGAGTTCACTATATTTTGTCAATTTACATCCTCTATTTTCATATGGCATTGATGTCAGAGGTTGGCATATAATACATTGCCCACAGCTCCCCTTTCCTGACTTTGGGTGCCCAGGTTCTCCTACTGCCTGAGTTTTGAATCGAAAAAGTTGATTGTCCACTGAATCTTCAATTTAATGAGTTCCACCTCTTCAATCCATTGATCCTTGACAGCTTTTGCATGCAGCCAATTCACCCAGTAAATATGGGCTTTCCATCAGTCTACACCACCCGCTATAAATATACAACCTACATTCAGACATCCAATCACTCTCTCCAGCATCTCAGGGAATATCCATGGTCCAAAACCAGGCAAGGTCTGCCATGTGATGGGCACTCCCATTTGGATTGGCAATGGCAGTTGTGACCTTGAGATCCTGATTGTCAAGTGCCTTATACCTCTCCAGAAGTGTTTCATCTGCTTGAAGGGAGACCATAGCTTTTCGGCATTTTTGGTAAATGTTTGCATGTCTGGACAGCACCATGTCTGCCTGATGGACCTTTCCCCAAGTGCAGGTATTTGCTGACTGATATGATGCATGACAAACTTTGTTGTGAAACAGATAGAATGAAGGGCATCATTTGCCTGTCTGATGTGCAGTTGAAGCTCTGGCTCTGCTAAAGCAGCCAAGCTGCAATTTCTGTGGCCCAATAATGATGGCAGTGGAAGGGCAGGAAGATAAATGAAAGGAAGGGGAAAGTCACTTTGAGGATCATCATCCTGTTCCTCCCATTCAGGGAATGGCAGATGCCATACAGGCAGCTGCTTCATCAATGAACTTGGATATCTCAAAACTTAGCTGATCAATTCTTCTAGCAACCACCAATTTCTGGATTTCAGTTGCAGTTGATTTTAAGGACCTCTTGTCTTTCATTACATGGATGGCAGACTCTTCAATGGCAAGTCCCCAAGCCAACCAGGTCATGGCACCCTGAGGAGTCTTACCCAAGGGCGCATGCCAGGGCAGAAGCTCCATCTTCACAGTTCAAATGATGGCAGCTGTGTGAAAATTATGAGTAGTTGGCAGAGTTGATATAGAGCCCCTGAAATGCACCTTTGTTTGCCTTTAGCTGGAAAATGGTCCATGGCTGATGGGCCATCAACCTGCACATTTAAGGTGGCATGCTCCATGTCCATTCAATCACATTGATCAGCCTTTGGCACACCACTATTGAGATTTTCAAAGGCCCTGAAAGCTTCCCTTGAAGCCAATAAAGCAATTTTTAATTTGGTGGAAAGGTGCCTTCCTGATTCAAATAGTTTCAGTGGACTATGCAGAACCCAAAAGAAACATTCTAACCCATGCAGATCAATAAAGTTAGAGTCATTCATCTGAAAGTCCAGCAGCTCCTGTCTGTGTGGAAATGACATTCTGCAGGTGGATCCAGAGACTACATTCAAAATTGACCAAAGGGTCTCAATTACCTCCCCATCAATCCATCCAGCACCCTTGATGTACAAAGGTGCATATCTGGAGAAACATTGCAGCTGATGTCCATGCACACACCATATTCCAGTTCCAGGAACAATCTCCAGGTGCTTAGGAAAATTGAGAAAGTCATTATTCCCTATACGCTGTCTGAGCTTCCTCATGTATGAGCAATTCATGTCATAGAAGCTGATAACACAGCGGACACCCTGCATATTGCACTGCAGGGCATTTGCAAGTGAATAATCCATGTTCACTTGTCTACTTATAATTTAACAAAGAACCAGAAATCCATGGAATCAGGCAACAGCGCACCCCTCCCCTTCCTGAAAGTCCACAACCAAATGTGGGACGAAGCAGCCATGGTGGGCACATGCCATAGCTCCCATCCCAGTGGCTTCCAGCCATGTATGTGAAGAATTCACCTGGTTTACTACCTTGTGGTTATTAGAGGAAGTGGTGGGTTTCAGAAATGAGGTGGTGGGAGTACTTTTGGATGTGGAGGACTGCTTTCCAGAGGGTCTGATCTGGCAAGCAACTTCAGACTTGCATTCCCAATATCTCTCATCGATAGTCTGGGAGAGAGTCCAGAGTCCTCCTAGGGAGTGCAGTTTTCCAATGCAGGAAAGCTTGTCTTTGATGCAATCCAGAACTCTGTTGTAGAAGTGATGTCAGAGGGCTCTCTTGCTGTAACCCCGGACCTGGGAGGCTAGGCAATTGAATTCTACCACGTATTTGTTGATATGCTGGGAGTCTTTCATGGATAGGTGGTTGAGTTGGTGTTTGGCATCACCGACAGGGTTGTGGGGGCCAAAGTTGGTCTGGAGCATGAGGACAAATTCCCGATAATTGTCTGTCCATCTGGAGGAGGTCAGGTTCGAACCACTCAAGGGCCATACCTTTTAGGTAGGACTGGGCAAAGGTGACTTTTGCACGGTCAGTCCGGAATGCATGGGGATGGTCCTGGAAGTTTAACTGACATTGGACCAGAAAGGCCTGCAGCTTGCACGGGTCAGTCCTGTCAAAGGTGTCGGGTTCCCACACCTTCGTGCGCAGAGATGAGGAGTTTTTGGATTTGTGGTCACGGTGCGACAACTCAGCAAGGCTGTGAACCGTGTTGGCAAGCGCCATGATAGGGTTAGGCAGGATTGCATTGGAGGGGTCAGGATTGTTGTCGCCACCGTTCCCATCATCAGAGGGGTCCGGGGCGCCCCTGGAGGGGTGACAACCTGGGGGAGTAGGGGTGGAGATGCTTTGAGACAGAGGTCTCACCTAAGTGGCAGAGGTTGATGTACGATGAGTGGAGAAGCTTTGGAATTGTTCGGCAACATCGGGGCCTCGATGCGAGGTCATCAGGGAGTGCAGGGCGTCTTCTTGGGCTGCCTCTGACTGAGCTGCATGTTTGGGCACGAGTCTGGATAATTCTAGACATGTGGTAAAGATATGATGTTAGCGAACTCATAGAGGTTTGAGTTCGAATATACTGTCAAGTCCAGGTTCAATCCCAGGATTCCCAGATAGTCCGGAGCACGCGGAATTGCGGGGTTAGTTGGGAATCCCTGAGGGGGGTCAGAGATGTAAGGAACTTCAGCTTCAGCTTATGTGCTCCACCCCTGTATGAGTTCTGTTCCTTGATTTCAGAGTAGAGGGTCAGAAGACAATCCTAAGGTCAACTTAAGGACTGAAGAAGGTTCAGAGTGAAGCAGATCAGGAGAGAACGGGATTTAGTTGATATTCGAACTCAGGAAATATCATAGAGTACAAGTGGGTTTATATACTGAAGAGTCAGGAAGATATTGAAATGTTAAAATATGTTGGACGAATCAGAGTTTTGGCTTTCCGGAAGAAGGTAAGGAATGAATCAGAATGGCATCAGAATGGTGGAATAATGACTGAGGGCAATGGCGCAATAATTGTGAAGCAAGGGGAAAGGGAATTATTGATAGGAACTATAGGTGTCAAGAAATGTCAAAGGAAAGTGACATATGTCAAGAGATAGCCGAGATAGGAATACAAAAGTCCGGGATGGGAAATACGGGGTTTGGAATGTCCGATGAAAGAGAAATCTTCTAAGGTAAAGTCCGAGGCTCGGGATTCAGGATTTGATCATAGGGGGTCGGAATTGGGCTGGATGGGTTAGGAAAGTTTTGGGATGTGACAAAAACCCCAATTCATCTGACATACTTTAACCATTTTATGTGTTCTGGACTCTTCAGTAGATAAACCTGCTTGTACTATCCAATATTTCCTTAGTTCGAATATCAACTACATCCGGTTCTATCCTGTGAAGTCTCTACTTCACTCTGAAACCTCCTTCAGTCCTTTAAGTTGATCTTAGGATTGTCTTCTGACCCTCTGCCTTGAAATTGAGGAACAGAACTCGTACAGGGGCATAGCACATAAGCTGAAGCCAGAGTTCCTTGCCACTCCGACCCCCCTCAGGGATTCCTGACCGACTCTGCCCTTCCGTGCACTCTGGACTATCCAGGAATTCTGGGATTGAACTCAGACTTGACAGTGGCTAGGAACCTTGGGGGGCTCAAAAGATGGAGACAATGACAATGGGAGATTGATGTCACATCCCGAAACTTTCCCAACCCATCCAGCCCAATTCCAGCCCCCTAGAATCAAATCCCAAATCCCAAGCCTTGGACTTTACCTTGGAAGATTTCTCTTTCATCAGACATTCCGAACCCCGTATTTCCAATCCCAGACTTTTGCATTCCCAACCTGGACTTTTGCATTCCCGACTGGGACTTTCGTATTCCCGTCTTGGCTACCTCTTGACATATGTCACTTTCCTTTGACATTTCTTGACATCTACAGTTCCTATCGATAATTCCCTTCCCCCTTGCTTATGGATTCCCGACCGACATCCGCTATTCCGCATGCTCCAGACTATCCAGGAATTCCGGGTTTGAACCCAGACTTGACAAATAGTAAGCCCACAAATTCATTTGCTCACCCAAACCAACCATTATCTTGCAGATAAACTGATGGAGATTCAACCACCATCTTCCTCAGATTTATTCTTAGCCCCATCCATTTCTTCCCAGACTTCCTCTTGGGACTTCTCAACCCCCCAAGGTTCCTCTATCAATTGTCAAGTCTGGATTCAATCCTGGAGCATGTGGAATGGCGGATGTTGGTTGGGAATCCCTAAGCAAGGGGGAAGGGAATTATTGATAGGAACTGTACATGTCAAGAAATGTCAAAGCAAAGTGACATATGTCAAGAGATAGCTGAGATAGGAATATGAAAGTCCAGGATGGGAATGCAAAAGTCCAGGACGGGAAATATGGGGTTCAGAATGTCCAATGAAGGAGAAATCTTCTAAGGTAAAATCCAAGGCTTGCAATTCAGGATTTGATCATAGGAGGCCGGAATTGGGCCGGATGGGTTAGGAAAGTTTCGGGATGTGACAGAACCAGAACATTCCCCAAATCTTGGCCTCCAATTGTGTGGGCCATCCTTGGAGGGAACCAGGGCAGTCCCATACCCACTCCATCTGGACAGCATGGAGATAAATGGGGATGAGTTGGATGGCTTTTCGGCTCCCCTTGTTCCAGTTCCTCCCCCAGGCCTCCCAACAACATCAGATGAATTGAACACAATCAGTATGGATGCCAATATGGAGGTTTGATATCATTTTGATTTTGTATATATCTAAAAAGTAATTGTACTGCTATGAATGCCATGAGTGTCCTATAGGTGTACAATTCTGCAAGTCAAAATTGATCTGGATTTAATTGAAGTAAAACAATGGGTAAGGCTATCCTGGAAGTACTGATGGTGGTGACTGCAGCCAGCCCAAGGCTGAAAGTCTTCACATTCCTATGGATGAAGCCAAACCAATCAACTCAATGGGCCCACCCATTATGATGAAGGATAGAAATATGATTTGGCCCACCTGAAACCTACAGACCACCCACTCCTTGGCCTGCTCAACACCTATGGGTCACCCATCCCTTGACCCACCCAAGCCCTACTGGTCACCCATTGCTTGGCCAATCCACAGCTTGTGAGTCACCCCTCCCTGGGCCCACCCAAGACCTACAGGTCACACATTCCTCGGCCCATCTGAGACCTATGGGTCACCCATCCCTTGGCCCATCTGAGACCTATGGGCCACCACTCCCTTGGCCCATCCAACACCGACAGGTCACCCATCTCTCAGCCCACTCAAGACCTATGGGCCACCCATTCCTTGGCCCACCCAAGACCTTCTGGTCGCCCATCCCTCAGCCCATCCATGACTTGTGGGTCACCCCTCCCTTGGCCCACCCAAGACCTATGGGTCACACATTCCTTGGCCCATCCAACACCTATGGGTCACCCATCCCTCAGCCCATCCACTATCTACAGGTCACCCCTCCCTTGGCCCACCCCATCCCCATGGTACACCCTTACCACCATTCAATGGTTCCACCCACTACTGACGAAATGCATATTGAAATATTCCTCAGCCCATCCAATACCTATGGGTTGCCCATCCTTTGGCCCACTCATATCACATGAAACCACCACATATTGACCCACCCATCACTCGAGATACCCTTACTAAAATAACCCCTCGGCCAACTCATATCACATGGGATTTTTATTACATCTTGGCCCATCCATGCCCTACGAGTGCAACTCATAGGTTGGCCCATGAGCCATGGCTATTTGTCAACCTTGGCTGTCCGTATACTATGGTACCAAAGCACTACATGGGCTCCTGCCCAAACCAATGTGCCAAGCTGTTGCTCGAGCACCAGAATCTGTTCCAGCTCCCTTTTGAGAGCGGACACCCAACTTTCCAGGGAAGTAATGACTGCATCCCTGGGATCATTGGTTAGGTGGGGAGTGGGGATAGAGGTCAGGTATTGAGAGGCTCGGCCAGGATGGTGCAGTTGATGGACTGGGATGGGATTGAGCGAGATGGAAGCTGCTTTGGGATCACTACACCATCAAAAACTATCAATATCAGTTGTAAATGGAGATATTTATAGACTACCAAGCTTACCAAATTTCAGTTTAAGTGTTGAGCCAGCAGGGGTGGAGCTTGGGCCAGCTTTGGGGGCAGGAGTCTTTGGCATTGGCTTGGATGCCAAATGTTTGACCTTCTTCCTTGGAGATGGAGCGGGTGCCAGACTTGGCGGGGATGGTGGCTGTGACTGTCATGGCCCTAAGCAGTTGATGGGAAGGGGCTTTTAAAGGGGCCCTTGATGCTGGCTTGCTCAGGCCACAGGATTCCTGACAGGTTCATTTGGCCACTTTGACAAAGCTGCATGCAATTTTATAGAGATGGTAGTATTTGCCTCTAGAAGTACTTTTTATTCAATAAGTAAGTCACTATGGTGTATACTACTGAACTGCATGTCTCATAGACACATGATTAGGTAAACATTTAACTGACTACATACTGGGTGAATTCTCCTATTTCAACAGATTTTGGATTGGTTGCGTGGCTGGCACCAATGGTGACATTGTCCTTGATGTTTTGGGTGCAAGGCCACACTTTTTGGGCACCACTTTCACAGACTTCTGAAGGAGCCTTCAGGGATGGAGGGGGAGGTGCAGTGGTATTGGGATGGGATGTTTCTGGTTCAGGTTCTTTGTCCTCATCAGAGCAGATAAATTCCCATGATTTGACAGCACAGGTGTCAAGTCCAGATTCAATCCCAGAGTTCTTGAAAGTCCTAAGGGGCAGAAGTGCATAAAGGATCGGGAATCTGTCAAGGAAGTCGGAGGGGTGAGGGACTTTGGCATCAGCTTATGTGCTGTACCCCTATATGGGTTTTGTCCCTTGATTTTGAGGCAGAGGTTCAGAGGACAATCTGCAGTTCAACTTAAGAACTGAAGAGGAAATTCAGAGTGAAGTCAGGACTTTGAGGATAGAACAGGATTTAGTCCATATTCAAACTAAGGAAATATGACAGAGTACAAACAGGTTTATATACTAAGGAGTCCAGAGGATATAAGACTGTTAAAGTATTCAGGTGAATCAGGGTTTCAAGTTGTCAGAGTATGGTGAGGGATAAATCAGAATGGTGAAAGGATAACTAATCCATATAATGAACAGGTGAGGCATGGGTGTGAGCAGGATGATTAAACTAGGTGACACGTATTTCAGCTACTTTCGGCTATTGCACCAAACTTTACATGGCATTCCTTTTGGGGACGAGAAAAAACCATGAAGCTTTTATGTCCTGTATCTACACTTTAGGAAACCCTAACCCCAACATACCAAAAATTGCAGACACACTGCTCATTAGATCAGTGGCGATTTTCCTTGCTGCCTACTTCACACTGGGGTCAAGCCCAATTTGTGAGGGACAACTGGGACAAAACTGGTCAAACAGCCCAGGCTGAGTCAGAACAGAATGAGACAAAGACAGTGAATGTAGTATATAATAAAGTACTGGGAGGTATTCTTAACTAAGAGCATGTATTCATGAATTTGGCATGAACAGAGAAACTTGAATATTTAAGACAGTGAAAATAGAAAGTAATCTGAGCAGCATAAAGTCCAAGACAGATAGCATGTGTTAAGTCCGGGTTCGTTCCCGGAATTCCCGGATAGTCCAGAGTGCAGAGAAGGCGGAGATTGGCAGGAATCCCTGAGGGGGGTCAGAGTTGTAAGGAACTTTGGCTTCAGCTTATGTGCTGCACCCCTGTACAAGTTCTGTTCCTTGATTTCGGAGCAGAGGGTCGGAGATCAATCCTAAGATCAACTTAAGGACTGAGGAGGTTCAGAGTGGATCAGGAAAGAACAGGATTTAGTTGATATTTGAACTAAGGAAATATCAGAGAGTACACACAGGTTTATATACTGAAGATTCCGGAAGATATAAAGATGTTAAAGTATGTCGGACAACTCGGAGTTTCGGGTTTTCAGAAGAAAATAAGGAATGAATTGGAATGGCGTCAGAATGGTAGAATAATGACTGAAGGCAATGGCGCAATAGTTGCAAAGCAAGGGGGAAGGGAATCATCCATAGGAACTGTAAATGTCAAGAAGTGTCAAAGGGCAGTGACATATGTCAAGAGATAACCAAGATAGGAATACAGAAGTCTGGGATGGGAATGCAGAAAGTCCGGGACGGGAATGTGAAAGTCCGGGACAGGAAGTACGGGGTTCGGAATGTCCGATGAAAGAGAAATTGTCTAAGGTAAAGTCCGAGGCCTGGGATTTGGGATTTGATCATAGGGGTTCGGAATTGGGCTGGATGGGTTAAGGAAGTTTCGGGATGTGACAGTATCCATAATTGGGCCGGAATTGGGCCGGAATTGGGCCAGGATTGGTTAGGAGAGTTTCGGGATGTGACAGCATGCCCAGCAGTGGTCCATCCATGGTTCTGCAATGTATAAAAAGGACTTCAAATAATAAATAGGATAACAGGGCCTGGGTGGACCACTGCTGGGGGTATGTTGGCTGGCCAAGGAACGAGGCCATGGCAACATATCCCCAGCAGTGGTTCATCCATGGCCCTGCAGTGTACAAAGGCGGATTCCAAACTCATTCTCTACTTATAGATGATAAAATATATCATCAAACAAAGGGATTCCAAACTCATACTCTACTTATAGATGAAATATATTATCAAAAAGGGAGCAGCTAGCTTCAACACCCCTATGGCAAAGCCACAATGGGCTAAAACTAGTATCAATGATCACAAGATAGAAAGAGACCACGTGGAAAGGAACAGTAAGTGTCAAAGGACAGGAACAAGATAAAATGAACATAAGCGAGATAGGATCAATGAAAAGTATGAGGTGGGAATATGGGAATATAGGATGTCAGGATATCAGGATATGAAGTTGAGGTGAAACTCTTCTAAGGTAAAGTCCAGGGTTTGGGATTTGATTGCGACTGACTAGGAATGGGTAGAAACAGATAGTAAAAGTCACAGGATGTGACAACCTGTCAAACCCTGCTCCACCCTAGAGTCCAATATATATATAAGAATGATGTGTAATGCATCTGCAACGTCATCTCACATGCCTAGGCAAAGATCACAAGGGAGACATATGGCTCAGGACTACTAGACTGATCATGCTCAGGCAAACCCCTCCATCATCATGGCCTTCATCTCTGCAGTCACAAGATCATACTCCAGCAGCACAGTTTCCAACTACACATGTGCCACACCATCCATGGCTTGCTTGGCATGGGCCCTCAGCAACAATGAGACAGAGGCACTCCTAAAAGTGGCATTGTCCATAGCACCACCACACTCCAAAAGACCATCCTGCAAGCCCTATACAATGGAGTTGCTTACATCCATTTGGAACCAGCTGGGCCTCACATTCCCCATGCACACAGCAGTCTTCACATGCCTGACAATGGCATTCTGCACCACAGCCCACACAGGCAAACTCACCACCAGGATGCTACACTCCTTCAATCCCCTTTGGCCTGCCCATGTGTTGTCAACAATTCTGAGTATATATATTGGTGAACCCATACAAATGTTGCTGATTCTTGCTAAGACATCAATGTGGGCCCGCCCATATGTTGTCAACAATTCTGAGTATATACTGGCTGGCAAACACAAATGTTACTCACTCTTCCTATATCATTTATGCAGGCCTGCCCATGTGTTGTAGAAGATTCTGAGGATATATAGGTGGGCCTGCATGACTCTTGCTATGACAATGACGCAGGCCCCCCCCCATGTGTGGTTGAAGAATCTGAGAATGTAGGCAGGCCCACCTGAATGTTGCTCAAGGCCTCCCCATCTATATTACTGCCACATTGTGTAAAATGGGCAGGCCTGTCCCTATGTGTAGCAACCTCTCTATCATAGCAAGTTGACATTTACATTTCCCTTGTATCATTGCAGGGCCCTCGTATGAGGCTAGCCATATGGAACATGACAACATGACAACATTATGTGCAAGAACGTGGTAGGCTACGCCGCGGCAAGCGTAGCAAACCCAACACGCTGATTGGCCACATCGAAAGCAGTGTAAACAGTACTGAGGAAAGTGTTGCCGACAATCCAAGTTCCTTAATGTTCATTGCCATCGGCACACAAGTCATCACAGCACGAGAGCAGATCGAAGACTCACGAACAAAATTCCCTGCATAGATGGAACCAATGCACTGAGATGGGTCGTTCTCCGAGGGTTCCATGTTGAGAATCTCGGCGGGGATGGGGAATGATCTGTCACCAAAGGTGAAGCTGACACTGGGGACAGCATCGCAAGGGACTGATACGAGGGTGTTAATAAAGGATCGGAAAGAATCCGCTGCAAACATACAGGAGTAGAAGCCCGGCTCGCCAAGCACAGGAATACTACCAACGGCCGCGTAAAGGGCCGCCACGTCTTCAGGAGGACCAATGATGAAGAGACTTCCCGTGTCAATGATGCCGGGAACATTGTTCAGCACGTTCTGTCCGTTGCACACTACGCTGTCTATGTTAACTCGCCAGTGGCCCTGGATACGCCGTATCAACCACCGTTGGGGAAACTTAGGTTCGATCACTTACCTGTTGGATGATTGGAGCCCAGGTGAAATCGCCAGTGTACATGTCTGGGTTGGTACCCCCGAGGTATATCTCGGGCCTGGGGGTTGCCAGACTGAATGCAAACATGGGTTCCTCTATCTGATCCTGGCTGATGAGAGTCTGGAAGAAAGGCCGCTGATTCAACCTAGATATAGATTGAAAAGCCATTCCCAGAAGACCATCCCCGGCGAACTGCCCGATTTGGAGGGCCTCAGAGTAGTACGCTGCCGTACCCAGGGCTTGATCAGTAGCCTGCTCAAAAATGTCAGAACCGATGACGTCGTAACAACCATCACATATACCGTGAGTCCGACGATCGTGACATTGTCGCTGTATTGGTTGCCGAAAGACGAGGCACCGCCAACGAAATTAATGGAGAAGAACTTGCGAAGGGCGGCGGAAGTCAGTGATGCTTCAGGATCATAGATAGTGTGGCCATAGCAGGTGTTGTCGCACTCAGGACCTGGCAAAATCACGTCGCTGCATTCAAGTTCAGTGTGAAGTTCCTATCATACGTACACCAGATGAGAGGTACGTGCCTCGAGCCAGTATCAAACAAAACTGTTGAAGTGATGAGCTGCATATTGGCTGCAAGGTCAGCGCGAGCGTACCGGCGAAGTTTCTGGGAGGTGTACCAATGGAAATAGTTCCGAACCAGCGGTCTAAGGGGTCGGAGAGGGAAATCAAGGGTAGTGCGCTGGAATCGCGCTTCCAGGCGCCTTTCATAGCAGACGGGAGTGAGGCGCCGGTGTTCTTCTCAAAGTTATCAAAGCCATGATGAATTTTACTGTAAATTCAAGTCAACGCGAAGTAATATGAAGCTCGAGCAACGCACGCCGTAGTTGCAGCAATGTGGGAGTTGAGCGCTTCAAAGTTGACGCTCTGGTCAGCCATGACCAGCGATGAAAGCTTGGACAGTGGGACCGCCGTGCCCCTCTGTTTGGCGGGCCGAGGAGCCGCAGCAATGAACAAGGGCAGGGCAGTGACGACCGTTGCAAGAGTGAAGCGCATAGTAAACAGGGATGTTTGGAGGACGATGGGGAAGCGATTCGTGCGTTCAATATACCTACCTTTGCACTGCTGGCCAAGCTGCCACGATGGATTGGTTGTTGTTGCGCTGCAACTGTTCCGCAAAGCTCCCTGCTCCTTTCACCAGCTGGCACGTGGACGTGTGGAATGACGAAGCATGAACGCGGCTGTCTGGCTTCCCTTGCCTATGCCTCCCGATTATCCGTAGATCTGGCGAGTTTTCGCCCAGGTTGCCCGACTTGCTGAAAACGAGCACGATCGCAACTGGACTGGTTCGTCAAGAACGGAAAGCCAAAGGCCGGCGCACGACAAAAGGGGCAATTAGGGTGTCTCAAATAGTGATGGATGCATCCGGTCCTGAACGTCGGTTCGAACCGAACCCCTCATAGACCGAACGTTAAGTTCGTTCAACGTTTGGTCTGGGGGCCGAACCGACTCCTGATTTGGGTTCACGTTCTTGTCCTCCTGAACTTTTATTGTCGGGTTAGAATGCGTTCGAACACGTTCGAACCTGTGTATTTGTATGCTTACTTTTGTGATCTCAGAACTATTACAAGTACCAAACAAGTATGATTTTCGAGAGCTGTGAAACACATCAAGAACTGCACAGCCACAGTCCGAAGGTTTCGCACAGAATCCTGCGACTCACCCTCCTCTACCACTGCACATAGATGAGCCCATGTAGTGCTTTGGTACTGTAGTATACGGACAGCTGAGGTTGACAAATAGCCATGGCTCACGGGCCAGCTGATCATCGGCTGACCCCCAAGTTGCACTTGTAGGGCACAGATGGGCTGGGGTGTAATAGAAATCCCATGTGATATGAGTTGGCCAAGGGGTTATTTTAGTAAGGGTATTTTGAGTGATGGGTGATCCATAGGTGTTGGATGGGCTGAGGAATACATGACCCATAGGTCTTGGGTGGGCTGAGGAATACATGACACGTAGGCTTGGTATTGAACAGGCATGTGAATGCGGGGAGGCAGACTCCTTATACTCACCTGAGCTTTTAGAGCTTGGGGTCTTACAGAAGATATAATTTGAGGTTAAGAGAGGATCTATTGAGCGCTAATACAGCACTGAGTTTATATACTACAATTAACATGATGTCACTGATGTGACACACTGCAGCTATACAGCACTGTGTTCAACACTCCCCCTCGCTAAGCATCACATAGGTGCATGAGGGAGATATACAGCGCTTTTGAGCTGCCAGTGTTTGTTAATAAAATTTAAGGCCTAACTGGTCCCTGAACTGCTCAAACTTGACATGTCCAAGGTTCTTTGTGGACATATCTGCAGGGTTGGCTGCTCCATCAATAAAGTAAATCTTAACCTTTTTCTGGGAGATAACTTTGTGTACATAGTGGTAGCAAATATTGATGTGCTTGGAGCACTGTTCTGTGATAGGGTTTGTTGCCATAAAGATGGAACCCTGATTATCACCACAGATAGGGATGGGTTTGAGGTGGTAGTTTAGTTCGCCTAACAGAGAGCATATCCAAACTACCTGGCAGCTACAATCACTAAGTGCCATGTATTCAGCCTCAGTAGAGGAAAGAGCAACAGTCTTCTGGGCATGGGAGGCCCAACTGAATATGCCATCAGCAAGTTTCAGGAAGTATCCTGTTTGTGATTGGCAAGAGGTGGGATCAGATGCCCAATCTGAGTCCATGCAAGCTGTTAAACCTAGACCAGATTCACCTTTGAACACAAGAGAGTAACTCTTGGTTCCAAGAAGGTAGCAACAGATATACAGTGCTTTATTGAGATGGTCTTCTGAGGGGTTTGCCACATGCCTAGATGGCACGGTAACAGCATAAGCAATGTCAGGATGAGTGCCCAACATTATATAGAGTAACGACCCTATGTGTCACATCCCAAAACTTTCCTAACCCATCCAGCCCAATTCCAGCCTCTTATGATCAAATCCCAAATCCCGAGCCTTGGACTTTACCTTAGAAGATTTCTCTTTCATCGGACATTCCAAACCCTGTATTTCCTGTCCCGGACTTTCATATTCCTATCTCAGCTATCTCTTGACATATGTCTCTTTCCTTTGACATTTCTTGACATCTACAGTTCCTATTGATAATTCCCTTTCCCCCTGCTTCACAATTATTGCACCATCACCCTCAGTCATTATTCCACCATTCTGATTCATCCCTTACTTTCTTCTGGAAACCCAAAACTCTGATTTGTCTGACATACTTTAACACCTTTATATGTTCCAGATTCTTCAGTATATAAATCCGCTTGTACTCTCTGATATTTCCTTAGTTCAAATATCAGCTAAATCCCATTCTCTCCTGCTCCACTTCACTCTGAACCCCACTTCAGTCCTTAAGTTGACCTTAGGATTGTCTTCTGACCCTCTGCCCTGAAATTAAGGAACAGAACTTGTACAGGGGCACAGCACATAAGCTGAAGCCAAAGTTCCTTGCCCCTCCGACCCCCCTCAGGGATTCCTGACCAACATCTGCTGTTCCACACACTCCGGACTTATCTGGGAATTCCAGGATTGAACCTGGACTTGACACTATGACCATTTGGAAACAACTGCACAAGTTAAAGTCTGCAGGCTGGTTGTTTGGCAAGGTGTAGTAGCCCTGGGGCAATGGTGTTGGCGCAGATTTAGCGTTCTGCATGCCACATTGTTCAAGAACGGTTTCAAGATGGGTGCATTGATCTATATGTATACTGTGGCCTTTGTGCTGAGTGCACATACGTAGGAACTCTTTGGGGGTACCAAGGTCTCTACGGTCCCATTTTTTCATGAATAGGGATTTGATCTCATCCACTATAGCCTTGTTAATAATGGCTACTACAACATTGGAGCCTTTTCTTTTGCAGAGGAAGATTCTGGCATCAGACTTGAGTCTTTTGAAGCCTAATTCTATCATGGATTCATTAAGGGTTTGCCACCAGGCTAGCCCAGCCTGTTTCAAGCCATACAGGGCATGTCTGAGATGGAGCACTCTGTGCTCTTGCCCTTTCTTGGCAAAACCTTCTGGCTGTTCCATGTAGATCTCTTCATTGAGCTTGCCATATACATAGGCACTTCAGACATTGAGGCCAGAGATATACCAGTTTTCCAGTGCTGCTAGTGCAAGCATTAAGCACACAGTTTCAAAGTGCACAACTGGTGAGAATATTTGGTCAAAGTCTAAGCCTTTGGCTACCAGCCTGGCTTTCTTGTGACCATTGGTTTTGACATCGAAAACCCATTGGTTTTTGATCACCTTCCTATGGCGGGGGCAGTCAACAAGGTCATATACTTGGTGCTTTTTGACTATGTCAAGTTCATCTCAACAAGCTGCCTTTCATTGGGACTGATCTGCTACTGGTAGGTGATTGATGTCACAGAATGACCATTCTCTAGGCTGATTTTCAGCGCCAGGAGAGTTTGGGAGAGCTTTCATAAGTAGAAAGTTTGTTAGATTCGCTCCCCCTTCATGACATATCTGCTCAATGTCTTCTTTACTGGTAGGTGAGGATGGAGCAGGTGGGTTGGGATGTTGATCACAAGCTTCTTGGCGCTGAGAGCTGCCACTGGGCTTTCTGATGATCTGTTGCCATGTACAAGTATTATCTATCTCCTTGAATTGTTCAACTGGGTGCTGTTTCTTTCCATAGATGTTGCCAAAACGTGTAGGAGCACGGCGAGGAGGTAGAGGAGGGACAGGCGGATGGTTTTCCCTAACAGGGGTCTGTGGTTGTTCAGGAATAGGGGAAGGGGCACATGGAGGTGTCCTTGGAGGTGCCGGAACTTGGCGTTCTTTCCCTTTACCCTGGTTGTGGTGATAAGATTGGATGATCTCATTGATGTCATCATCATTATCATCTGCAGCCAGAGGTGGCGCTTGATCTGGTTGTTATTCAGCTGTGGGTCCATTCTTATGGGTAGAACACCGCGGGAACTTGTGCTCATCAAAGAGAGCATGTGTGGAAGTAAATAGCACATTGTTGGGAGAGCACATGAATAGAAAGTTGTGCTCATTACCTGGAGCAATTCCTAGGTAAATCATGAGCTCTGATTTGGCAGCCATTTTACTGGTATGCACATCCAGAGAAAGGTGGATGTAAGCTTCACATCTGAAGACGTGAAGGTGAAGCACCACAGACAATTCGCAAAGCGACGTCCTAGGAACAACACTCAAACAAGAGAAACAATGATGAGAACAATGATATCAGCAGTCTGCAAGGCAGTGATGACTTTGAGAGTGAGAGAAGCCCAAACTCGTAGTCTGCAGGAGAAGACCCAAGTGAACTAAACTGGAGTTCCTTGGTTGCTATATTGCATCTTATATACTGCTAACTAAATGTCTACCCTAAAGTGTCTGAGTCAGCTATCAGTCATCATATGATGTCATAGTGGAGTATCGTAGAATGTCATAGGATGTTAGAGAAGAAAGTGATGTCATAGTGATGTCATAGTAAAAGAGGTCACATGATGAAAGTAAAAGCAGTCGTGAGAAGGTCATGTGACTAATCACGTGATCATAGAAGTAAGAAATATTAAAATTCATAACAGAAGGTGGCTGATATTGGGTTGTTTCCCATTCAGGAGCTCAAAGGGTGTGCATGGATGACCTGTTGTATACATGGGTCGCATGTTGGGTGGTGAATTCCCACCAGGATGGAGGTATGCAGGCCTCATGGTGCATTGCCTCTGCTGACTTAGGTATAGATTGGTTGGTAGAAGAAGAACTGGAACTCAGAAAAGGTCAAGCAAATGACTGCCTGCATCATCTGAGGATGGCATTGGCCAAGAAGTCAGTTCTCTTCCGGACTGAGCTTTGGCCAGACCCACACAACTTGGGCATGGGGCAAGATCAATGTCATAGAGATAACTGTGAAAAGGCATGCTGCCAACGAGCCATGATATCACTGGAAGCTGACAAAGACACTCTGATCCAGTATAGGATGCTTGATCCCGAGCACCTCAAGGTCTGTACTGCAGTATCTGACCCAAATGCCTGGGGCAATCAGGACTCCACATTGGCCTGGTTCTGGACCATGGATGTGCAAAGGGATTTGGAACTGAATGTATGCTTCAATCTTAATTTTTGGTTGCTCATAGACTGAGTTAACACTTTCATATACTTCAGTTTCTCAGGGTCATTGGCTCAGAGCAAAGGCTCTCAAGGACTGATGGGAAGAGGAAGTAGAGCTCCTCAGAGCAGAAGGGCAATGGACAAGTAACTTCTTTGCTTACAAGGCAAGGTCATGGGGTGCCCTATTGATTGCAGGCCTCTGAGAGGCAAGGCCAGGTGAGACATGCTTGCTATGCAGCCAGGACTCAAGCCAATTTTGAGAGACTTTGGGATCATTGTAAGGAGTTGTTACAAAATTAGCAGAAGCCAGATTTGGGTGTATTTGCAATGAACTGTTGGGTTATTGTGATGTGTATTGTTTCTGGTTCATCTCTGCAATATAAAAACCCTAGACCGAATCCTCTTACTTGCCCATCACATTCACAATGCCACAATCATCCTACATCCCAACCCAACAAGGTTTCCAGAACATGCTGGAGTACATTGGCCTGAGATTCGAATTTATCTGACGGGCCTTACAATCCAACTCATTTGACCCTGATCAACGAAGGAGAAATCTGCCATCAGAAGTGGTAGGTGTTAATTTAGTATGCTTTAGGACCACTAGGAAAGGATAGCCTTCATTGGACTTGGCCAGTTTCAGCAGGGCCTCCCTTCCAGATGCATAGAGGTCTGGATGCATGAGCAGCAGGGCTGCCAAAAGGCCTGTAGTCTGCAGGGAGCTAGCTCTGAGCCATTCCCGAGGTCCAGAATCACCATGGTAGTCTTTGAGGAGGGTTGATACCTCGGGTTGATGTCTAAATGGCTAGTTCCATCAGGATGGCTTCAGCGTGAATGCAGCCAAAAGGTTTTTACCACCCGACCTTGCTGGTACCAAGCCAGAGATAATTCGATCGCACCTGTGATCTCTCCCTCAAACAGGGCCTGGCCAGTCCTCCAAGACCTGGAGTTGCTGACACTCCTGGATAAATCTGGGAATAGCAATTCCAGATTTCAGGAACAGTCCTGCTAACCAAAGTCATCCATGAGGCATCTATGGAAATGTAACTTGGGGAGCTCACCTGAAACTCTTCAGATAGTACCCCAGGCAGATACCATGCCAGGATTACCCAAGTCTGGTCCAATAGAAGGGTTGGGTTTGACATCTCCTCTTCCTGCTCCATAGGGAATCTGTCCTTTAAGAATTTCTCTCTTTCTGGTTTTGTTCCAGTCTCCTTTGGCCCCAACATCTCAGAAATCCTTCGGATGTTGATGGGGAAGCTCCCTGAGACCATATTAATAGATATCTATGTACTCGGAGATCACTTGCTTTGATTCTGATAAGCCCTGGACTATCCTATCAGCTTGGAAAAGAGCTGGTAAAGGAATGCATGTATCAGGTAATGCAGGAGTCAGTTGGGCAGGGTGGACAATGGCTTCTAGGAATGGCTTGACCATGTATTTGACAATAATATCAGACATGCAAAGTCTCCAATGAGATGGAATGTCCATTGTAGAGGTAGATTGAATGGAATGTAGATCACTCAGCCAAGGGGGCTGCTGTCAACTTGGCAGCCGATTTGAAATTGTTCAGGACAATGCCTATGGACTACAGCAGGATTGCTGATCCCTGCGGCTGATGGGATTCCTTGCCTTGGCCGATCCCATACCTAGGGGCCATGCCTTGGCCCACCTCATACACATCGCCTACTGTCACAACCAGTCAAATGGAACAGCTCATTTGTTGTGAAATAGAGATTTGGATATTACTTGGTGCATCCAATACTGACGGGCTGCCGATCCCTTGGGCTGTCCATCCATCAGCCTACCCAAGGCATATGGTTCACCCATGCCTTGGCCCATTGGAGACCTACAAAATCACTCATCCCTTGGTTCACCCCATCCCCACAGTAGACACTTACCACCATTCCAGGGGCCCACCCATTACTAATAAAATCCTATCGAAATATCCATTGGCCCATCCAACACCTGTGGGTCACCCCTCGCTCAGCCAATCCAAGACCCACCGACCATCTATCCCTTGGCCCATATGGGACTTTTGGGTTGCCCCTCCCTTGGCCTACACGAGACCTGCAGGGGCCACATTGCTTGGCCCACCCGAGGGCTACACCACATGCATTCCTTGGCCCATACAACACCTATGGGTTACCCATGCCTTGGCCCATCTGACACCTATGGGTCACCCATCCCTCGGCCCACCCAAGACCTTCTGGTCACCCATCTCTTGGCCCATGTGCAACTTTTGGGTCACCCCTCCCTTGGCCCACCTGAGATCTATGAGGAATGCATTCCTCAGCCCATCCAATACCTAGGGGACACCCATCCCTTGGCCCACTTAGATCACACCCCCCATTGAATGGATCCACCCATTACTGATGAAATACCTATTTAAATATCCATCAGCCCATCTAATACCTATGGGTTGCCCATCCCTTGACCCATCTGAGACCTTTGGGCCACCCATCCCCCCAAGACCTGTTTTCCCATCCCTCAGCCCATCCAACACCTATGGGTCATGCATCCCTGAGCCCATCCAACACCTACGGGTCACCCATCCCTCGGCTCACCCAAGACCTACGGGTCACCCACCTCTTGGCCCACTCATATCACACAGAACCACCACATATTCATATTGACCCACCCATCACTCAAAATACCCTTACTAAAATAACCCCTTGGCTGACTCATATCACATGGGACTTGTATTCTATCTCGGCCCATCCATGCCCCACGAGTGCAACTCATAGGTTAGTTGACAATTGGCTGGCCTGTGAGCCATGGCTATTTGTCAACCTCAGCTGTCCGTATGCTATGGTACCAAAGCACTGCATTATGTGCACAGACTATCACTCACAGAACCTGTCCCTGTCTGACTTGTCTGGCTTTCTGTTCTTGCCCTGCTTGAAACAAGAAGACCATATAAGTCACATGAACCTGTTTGTAAAATATACCATTCAACTATGGACACTAACCATTGATGTATTACATGTATTAGGCACAAAGATCATGTTATCGTCTACAAGACTCAATGTGAAAAGGCAGGCATTGTCAAGTCCGGGTTCAATCCCAGAATTCCCGGATAGCCCAGAGTGCACGGAAGGGCAGAGTTTGGCAGGAAGCCCTGAGGGGGGTCGGAGGTGTAAGGAACTTCAGCTTCAGCTTATGCGCTGCACCCCTGTACGAGCTCTGTTCCTTGATTTCAGAGTGGAGGGTCGGAGATCAATCCTAAGGTCAACTTAAGGACTGAGGGGTTCAGAGTGAAGCAGATCAGGAGAGAATGGGATTTAGTTGATATTTGAACTAGGGAAATATCAGAGAGTACAAGCGGGTTTATATACTGAAGAGTCCGGAAGATATAAAGATGTTAAAGTATGTTGGACGAATCGGAGTTTCGGGTTTCCGGAAGAAAGTAAGGAATGAATCAGAATGGCATCAGAATGGTGGAATTATGGCTGAGGGCAATGGCGCAATAATTGTGAGGCAAGGGGAAAGGGAATTATCGATAGGAACTGCAGATGTCAAGAAGTGTCAAAGGAAAGTGACATATGTCAAGAGATAGCCGAGATAGGAATACAAAAGTCCAGGACGGGAATATGAAAGTCTGGGACAGGAATGCAGAAAGTCCGGGATGGGAATGTGGAAAGTCTGGAATGGGAAATACAGGGTTCAGAATGTCCGATGAAACAGGAATCTTCTAAGGTAAAGTCCAAGGCTCGGGATTTTGGATTTGATCATAGGGGGTCGGAATTGGGCCGGATGGGTTAGGGAAGTTTCAGGATGTGACAGTATCCGGAATTGGGCCGGAATTGGGCCGGATGGGTTAGGAGAGTTTCAGGATGTGACAGAGACCTCCGCTCCACTCCAGAACAAAACAGGTTAGCAGGGCGGATGAACCAGACACTAACCCTCCTTGCAAATGCCATGCTGGAGGAGTTCCGACTGCCCCTTCTGGGCAGATGCCATGGCCACAGCCGCCTACATCACCACACAATGTCTGACGTCTGCACTCCGTGGAGAAAACCCCTATCAAACACTATTCTGCCAATGTATCAATCCTGCCATTTTCTGCCCCTTTGGTTGCCTTGCCTATGTGTCACATCCCGAAACTTCCCTACCCAATCTGGCCCGATTCCGAACCCCTATGACCAAATCCCAAATCCCGGCCCTCATACTTTACCTTAGACAATGTCTCTTTCATCGGACATTCCAAACCCCGCACTTTCCGTCCCGGACTTTCTGCATTCCCGTCCCGGACTTTCATATTCCCATCCCAGACTTTCGTATCCCTATCTCGGTTATCGCTTGACATATGTCACTCTTCTTTGACACTTCTTGACATTTACAGTTCCTATCAATAATTCCCTTCCCCCTTGCTTTGCAATTATTGCGCCATTGCCTTCAGTCATCATTCTACCATTCTGACACCATTCCGATGCATTCCTTCCTTTCCTCCAGAAACCCGAAACTCCGATTCATCTGATAGTACTTTAACATCTTTATATCTTCCGGACTCTTCAGTATATAAACCCGCATGTACTCTCTGATATTCCCTCAGTTTGAATATCAACTAAATCCTGTTCCTTCCTGATCCTCTCCCTTCCGATTCTCTAAGTCCTTGAGTTGACCTTAGGACCAGCCTCCGACCCTCCGCTCTTAAGTAAAGAAACCAAACTTGTACAGGGGCACAGCACATAAGCTGAAGCCACAGTTCCTTACCCCTCCAACCCCCCTCAGAAATTCCTGCAAAACCCCGCCTTCTCCGCACCTCTGGACATTCCGGGAATTCCGGGAATGAACCCAGATTTAACAGTATATTTGAACTCAAACCTCTACGAGTTTGCTAACATCATATCTTATCCGCATGTCTAGAACTATCCAGACTCGTGCCCAAACACGCAGTATGCAAAGCATCGACGCAGCTCAGTCAGAGGCAGCCCGGGAAGACGCCCTGCACTCCCTGATGACCTCGCGTCGAGGGCCCAATGTCACCAAACAATTCTGAAGCTTCTCTGCTCGTCGTTCATCAAACTCCACCTCTCAGGCCAGGCCTCCATCTCAAATTGTCTCCACCCCTCCGGGGGCGCCCCGGACCCCTCTGACGATGGGAACCGCAGCGGCGACAACCCAAACCCCTCCGATGACAACAACCCCAATAATGCAATTCCACCTAACGCTATCATGGTGCTTGCAAATGCAGTCCGTGGCCTCGCTGAGTTATCGCACCACAACCGTGAATCTGAAAACTCCTCATCTCCGCATACAAAGGTGCGGGAACCTGACACCTTCGACAGGACCGACCCTCACAAGCTGAACTTCCAGGATCGCCTCCGCGCGAAAGTTACCTTTGCTCAGTCTTACCTAAAAGGTATGGCCCTCAAATGGTTCGAGCCCAACCTCCTCCAGATGGATGATCCAGACTTTCGTGTGGACTGGATGGACAACTATCGGGAATTCGTCCTCGAGCTCCAGACCAACTTTGGCCCCCACAACCCTGTCGGTGATGCCGAACACCAACTCAACCACCTATCCATGAAAGACTCCCAGCACATCAACAAATATGTGGTAGAATTCAATCGCCTAGCCTCCCAGGTCCAGGTTTATGGCGAGGGAGCCCTCCAACACCACTTCTACAATGGACTTCTGGACCGCATCAAAGACGAGCTTTCCCGCATCGGAAAAGCACATTCCCTAGGAGAGCTCTGGACTCTCTCCCAGACTATCGATGGGAGATATTGGGAATGCAAGTCCGACCCTCCGGAAATCAGTCCCCCACTTCCAGAAGTACTCAGACCACTCCATCTCCAAAACCCGCCACTCTGTCCAACACCTCCGCGTCCTCGTTGGCAAAGTCACTGGCTCACCTGCTACAATCCGTCGATTGACTGGGTACTGGGCAGTATTACTTTCCGAATGCCGGCTCAAGACTTGCCAATGCCCCCAACATCACCTCCGGAGATTCTGGACCCCGGCCCCCTATCTCACTGCGACACTCCCGACAAGCCACCTTGCAAAGCTCCTCGCATCTCATTTGTCAATGCTGCTGCCTTTGTGCGCACGTGCAAACTCGATGGCTCCGAGCAGTTCAGCATTCACCTCCGTCCCCAGGACTCCAAACACTGTTCCATATCCTGGAACTCCGGAATTTCCGAAAACCCCGAAGAAGTCAATCTTTCCTCCGTCCCTCCAGACTATCACGATTTCCCTGATGTCTTCAGTAAGCACAAGGCTGATACCCTTCCGCCCCACAGGGAATTTGATCTCAAGATTGACTTAGAGGAAGGTGCTTCCCCTCCTCTCGGGACTGTTTACCCAGTTTCCGCTACAGAACTCGAGTCCCTCCGGGAATTCATAGACGAACACCTCAATTACGGCTTCATCCGTCAGTCCAATTCTGCCCATGGCGCCCCCGTCCTCTTTGTCCGCAAGAAGGACGGATCCCTCCGCCTCTGTGTTGATTTCCAAGGTCTCAACAAAATCACGAAGAAAGACCGCTATCCACTGCCCCTGATCTCCGACCTCCTTGATTCCCCTAGCCGCGCCAAGGTATATACGAAGATCGACCTCCATCATGCATACCACCTTGTCTGCGTCGCTCCCGGAGATGAGGAAAACCACCTTCCGGACTCGCTATGGCTCGTACGAGTGGCTGGTGATGCCCCGGCGGCCTTCCAGCAGCTCATCAATAGCATCTTCACAGACCTCCTAGATGTCTGTGTTGTGGTTTACCTCGATGACATCCTCATCTATTCCAACGACATGGCTTCTCACAAAGAACATGGTCGAAACTGACACTTCGGACTACACTATCATGGGAATCCTCTCGATCTGGTTTCCGGACAAGGAATTCCGCCCCGTCGCATTCTACTCCCGCACCCTGACAGCCCTGGAACTCAACTATGACAGTCATGATAAGGAGCTCCTTGCTATCCATGAAGCCTTCCGGCATTGGCATCATTACCTCAAAGGTTCCGGCACCCCTATCGACATCGTTCCCGACCACAAAAATCTGGAATATTTCTCCACCTCCAAAGTCCTGACCCGCCGGCAAGCCCGCTGGTCGGAATTCCTATCCCAGTTCAACCTCATCATCCGCTTCCGCCTCAGATGCTTAGGAGCTAAACCCAACTCCCTCACTAGATGCTGGGACATCTACCCGAAAGAGGGGGATAATGACTATGCTTGCATCAATCCCCATAACCTCCAACTGGTGTTCACTCAGGAACAGCTCGCCTCGTCCCTACAAGCCACTATCTTACTTGCCCCGGTCCTCCGGGCCTTGTCCCTGCTTGACATTGAAGACATTCACAAGGACATCCTAGATTCCCTGTCCTCCGACTCCATAGCTTCCCTCCATCTTCCGGACTTGTCAGACTCCTGGTGGGCTGTCAACCCCAAAGGTTTCCTGACCCTCGATGATCGCATCTTTGTCCTGGAAGCTAAGGACCTCCGTCTTCAGATTCTCCGGTACAAGCACGACCACCCCCTATCCGGACATTTTGGGCAGAACAGGACATTAGAGCTTGTCTGCCAGGAATACACCTGGCCAGGCCTCCCCACCTTCGTCAAGGACTATGTCAGTTCCTGCACTTCCTGTGCCTGAGCTCAAACTCCGAGACACTGCCCCTATGGAATGCTCAAGCAACTCCCAATCCCCGAAAAGCCCTGGAACTCCATTTCCATGGACTTCATTGAACAACTCTCCAAGCCTCGCGAAATTATTCCTGCTCCACGTGTTTTCCAAGCACGGAGTTCCCTCCCATATCACCTCCGACCGGGGTTCCAAGTTCGTCTCTCACTTCTTCCATTCCCTCGGGAAAGCCCTTGACATCCGACTCCACTTTACTTCAGGATAGCATCCCAAAGGCAATGGGCAAACGGAATGGGCGAACCAGACCCTCGAGCAGTATCTCCAAATCTACTGCAACTACCAACAGGACAATTGGTCAGAACTCCTACCCCTCGCGGAATTTGCCTACAATAATGCCCCTAGCGCTACCACAGGAGTATCCCCGTTCTTCGCTAATAAAGGCTACCACCCTAATGTCTCGGTCTATCCCGAAAGGGATCTGACCTCATCCCGTGCCCGTGAATATGCAGTCAACCTACAGGACCTCCACAAATTCCTATGTACGGAGATGGCTCACACTCAGCAATGCTACCAAGGACCCGCGGATTCCTGACGACTTCCGGATCAGAGACCAAGTGTTTGTCAAGGCAAAGTATTTCCGTTCCACTCGCCCTTCCAAGAAACTCTCGGAAAAGAACCTCGGCCCCTATCCCATCATCGCCCAAGCCGGACCCCTGTCCTTCACCCTCCGACTCCCGGACTCCATGTGTGCTGTCCATCCCATTTTCCACGTCTCCCAGTTAGAACCCGCAACTCCGAACACCATCCCGAATCGGGTCCAACCCCCACCTCCCCCAGTCGAAGTCGACGGAGAACCTGAATATGAAATCTCCGAAATCCTAGACTCCGAAATCGACCGCCAACACAAGAATTGCCAACTCCTGTACCTGGTAAGGTGAGTGGGTTACGAAGGGACTGATGAAGAAACATCTTGGATCCTTGCGACCGAGCTCACTCATGCATCGGAACTCGTCTCAGACTTTCACTCCGCATATCCCGGAAAGTCCGGACCCCTTAGTTCACTCAGATGAGGCCGGAAATATGGTTTTCGATTTACCAAAAACAAAACTATACTACTTGTACAGGAGGAAGGCCAAAATGTCTGGACAGGGGGTGGTCATGTTTGTATCAAAGGATGTGAAGACAAAGGTCCTTAGCTTCCGGGACAAAGATATGATTGTCAAGTGTCAGAAAACCGTCGGGGTTGACAGCCCACTGGGAGTCCAACAAGTCTGAAAGATGTAGGGAAGCTATGGGGTCGGAGGACAGGGAATCTAGGATGTCCTTGTGAATGTCCTTGATGTCAAGTAGGGACAAGGCCGGGAGGACTGGGGAAAGTAGGATAGTGGCTTGTAGGGACGAGGCAAGCTGTTCCTGAGTGAACACTAGGCAGAGGTTGTGGGGATTGACGTGAGCATAGTCCTTATCCCCCTCTTTTGGGTAGACGTCCCAGCGTCTAGTGAGAGAGTCAGGCTTAGCTCCTAAGCGTCCGGGGTGGAATTGGATGACGAGGTTGAACTGGGATAGGAAATCCGACCAGCGGGCTTGCCGGCGGGTCAGAACTTTGGAGGTGAAGAAGTATTCCAGATTTTTGTGATTGGTAACGATGTCAATAGGGGTGCCGGAACCTTCAAGGTAATGACGCCAATGCCAGAAAGCTTCATGGATAGCTAGGAGTTCCTTATCATGAGTGTTGTAGTTGAGTTCCGGGGCTATCAGGGTGTGGAAGTAGAACGCAACACGGGAGAATTCCTCGTCTGGGCACCAGATCGAGAGGATCCCCGCGATAGCATCGTCCAAAGCGTTGGTTTCGACCGTGATAGGACAGTCTGGAATCCAGTGAGTAAGGATAAGGGCTCAGGTGAAGGCGGAGCAGCAGGAATCGTTGAAGTTCCAGGGGGCGTTTTTCCAAGTGAGTCAGGTGAGTGGGACAATGATATCAGAGTAGTTGAAGAGGAAGCAATGATAGAGGTTGGCAAGCCCGAGGAAGCACTGTATATCCTTGACTTTCTGGGGTTCGGGGCAATCTTGGACCACCTGGACTTTCTCCGGGGACATAGTCAATCCCTGGGGGGAGAGATGGTACCCCAGGTATTCGATGGAGTCCAAGTGCCACCCACATTTCTCCGGTTTGGCGTAAAGTCCGTGTTTCCAGAGATGCCAAAGGACTTCCCAGACATGTTCTTTGTGAGAAGCCATGTCGTTAGAGTAGATGAGGATGTCGTTGAGGTAGACCACAACGCAGACATCTAGGAGGTCTGCGAAGACGCTATTGACAAAGTGCTGAAAGGCCGCAGGGGCATTGGTAAGCCTGAAGGGCATCACCAGCCACTCACATGAGCCATAGCAAGTCTGGAAGGCAGTTTTCCATTCATCCCCGGGAGTGATGCAGACAAGGTGATATGTGTGGTGGAGGTCGAGTTTAGTGTACACCTTGGCGTGGCTAGGGGAATCGAGGAGGTTGGAGATCAGGGGTAGGGGATAGCGGTCTTTTTTCATGATTTTGTTGAGTTCTTGGAAATCGACACAGAGGCGTAGGGATCCATCCTTCTTGTGGACAAAGAGGACAGGAGAGCCATGGGTGGATTTAGACTGGTGGATGAAGCCATAGTTGAGGTGTTTGTCTATGAATTCCTGGAGGGACTTGAGTTCTGTAGCGGAAACCAGGTAAACAGTTCCAAGAGGAGGGGAAGCACCTTCCTCTAAGTCAATCTTGAGATCAAATTCCCTGTGGGGCGCAAGGGTGTCAGCCTTGCGCTTACTGAAGACATCGGGGAAATCATGATAGTCCAGAGGGATGGAGGAAAGATGGACTTCTTTGGGAGTTTCGGAACTTCCGGAGTCACGGGATACAGAATGGAGTTTGGAGTCCTGGGGATGGAGGTGAATGCTGAACTGCTCAGAGCCATCGAGTTTGCACATGCACACAAAGGCGGCAGCATTGACAAATGAGATGCATGGAGCTTTGCAAGGTGGCTTGTCGGGGGTCTCAGAGTGAGATAGGGGAATGGAGTCCAGAATCTCCGTAGGTGACGTCAGGGGCGTTCAGAATGTAATACTGCCCAGTACCCAGTCAATCGACGGATTGTAGCAGGTGAGCTAGTTGTGTCCTACAACAAGGGAGCAAGATCAATCCAACTGTCAAATCCAGGTTCTTTCCTGGAATTCCCGGAACGTCTGGAGGTGTGGAGAAGGCGGGGTTTTGTGGGAATTCCTGAAGGGGGTTGGAGGGGTAAGGAACTGCGGCTTCAGCTTATGTGCTGCGCCCCTGTATGAGTTCGGTTCCTTAATTTAAGAGCGGAGGGTCAGAGGCTGGTCCTAAGGTCAACTTAAGGACTTAGAGAATCAGAAGGGAAGGGATCAGGAAGGAACAGGATTTAGTTGATATTCGAACTAAGGAAATATCAGAGAGTACACGCGGGTTTATATACTGAAGAGTCCGGAAGATATAAAAATGTTAAAGTACTATCGGGCAAATCGGAGTTTCGGGTTTCCGGAGGAAAGGAAGGAATGCATTGGAATGGCGTCAGAATGGTAGAATGATGACTGAAGGCAATTGCGCAATAATTGCAAAGCAAGGGGGAAGGGAATTATCGATAGGAACTGTAAATGTCAAGAAGTGTCAAAGGAGAGTGACATATGTCAAGCGATAACCGAGATAGGGATATGAAAGTCCGGGACGGGAATGTGGAAAGTCCGGGACAGGAATGCGGAAAGTCCGGGATAGGAATGCGGAAAGTCCGGGATGGGAAGTACGGGGTTCGGAATGTCCGATGAAAGAGAAATTGTCTAAGGTAAACTATGAGGGCGGGGATTTGGGATTTGGTCATAGGGGTTCGGAATCAGGCCAGATTGGTTAGGGAAGTTTCGGGATGTGACACCAACGGAGTAACATAAAATGTATCGGAGGTGACAAAGCCGGAAGGGAAACGAACGGAAAGGTCAACAGCACAGGTAATCGTAGCATTGGAACTACCATCAAAAAGTTTCAATGGAATTGGAGGAACGGAATATGTCGGAAATTGATGCTTGTCAATGAAAGTAGTATCAATGAAACAATCAGTAGAACCACAATCTCACAAAGCAGGAAAAGCAGAAATTTTGGAAAAGTCAGGAAAAGAAACAAGAGGCATAAGGGCCTTGGGGTCATAAAGAGCGGATGTGTTGAGACAGGTCTCTGTAGGTGCACGGTGGGATTCAATGCAGCCTCCTTCCTGTGCGGAGTCCAGAAGGCTGCTCTCTAATTTTTGCCTTGGTGGAAGAGGTTTTCACTGTGTGGGCTTTGGACGTGCAGGAAGTGGACTTCTGGCAATCCTTAGCCACATGTCTGGTGGCTCCACAGAACATGCACAGCTTTAGGTCGAAGTGGTTTTTGCGTTCCTCAGAGGTGAGGTGTCCGTCCTTCCCGAGTTAGCTGGAGAGGTCAGATGCTGGTTTCGGGATAGGGGCAGAGGACTTTGCTGACGAGGACACGGAAGTGTTGGATGAAATGGCGGGTTTCGGAGATGTGGTGGTGGGAGTACTTTTGGATGTGGAGGACTAGTTTCTGGAGGGTCTGATCTGGCGAGCAACTTCAGACTTGCATTCCCAATATCTTCCATTGATAGTCTGGGAGAGAGTCCAGAGTTCTCCTAGGGAGTGTGGTTTTTTGATGCAGGAAAGCTCGTCTTTGATGCAATCTGGAAGTCCATTGTAGAAGTGATGTCGGAGGGCTCCCTTGCCATAACCCTGGACCTGGGAGGCCAGGCAATTGAATTCTAGCACATACTTGTTGATATGCTGAGAGTCTTTCATGGATAGGTGGTTGAGTTGGTGTTCCGCATCACCGACAGGGTCATGGGGGCCGAAGTTGGTCTAGAGCTCAAGGACAAATTCCCAATAATTGTCCATCTGGAGGAGGTCAGGCTCAAACCACTTGAGGGCCATACCTTTAGGTAGGACTGGGCAAAGGTGACCTTTGCACAGTCAGTCCGGAATGTGTGGGGATGGTCCTGGAAGTTCAGCTTGCATTGGATGTGGGTTTTCAAGGTTCAAACAATTATACAGGACTGGCATAGCATCATGTTCCTCCCCTCATTCTCTCATCTGGAAATATTCATTCACAGTCTTGTCTGGGATGCTATCAATGGGGCACCCAAGTCCATTATATGTATGATACACACCATCCAAGTGTTTTTGGAACACTTCCTAATTTTCTTGATGTACTTTGCAATGTGTCCCCCCAATACCCCCATCTGGAAAGATCAATTCACAGTCTTGTCTGGGATGCTATAAATTGGTCACTCAAGTCCATTATATGTATCATAAACACCATCCAAGTGTTTTTGGAACACTTCCTAATTTTTTGGGTATATTGTGTGATGGGTCCCTCCAATCCTCCCCATCTGGCAAGATCAATTCACAGTCTCACCTTGGATGCTGTCAATTGGTTACTCGAGTCCATTATATGTATTATACACACCATCCAAGTGTTTTTGGACCGCTCCCTAATTTTCTTGGTGTACTTTACCTTATGTCCCCCCAATGTTCTTCCATCTGGCAATATCAATTCAGGAATCACAGTTGGTTGTGGAATGGTGCTTCAAACCGTCTATGACCCTCCTCAACATGCTGTGATAGTAGCTGAATCCTCCCGTAATTTTTCTGATATCACTTGACCATGCCCTCCTCCTCCTCCCCTACCCAGCCCTGTCCAGCCTGTCCGGCTGAGGGCTAGTTGGCTGATGATAGTTGCTATAGTTGCTCTAATAGTTGACCTTTTACTTTATAAATTGACTTTTAGCGAACTATATTTGCTTCTAAAGTAAAGTCACCTTTTCTGATGTAAGTCCTTACTCAACTTGAAGCTAGTCTTCTTGTTGTCACTATGACTGTCTGACCTTTGACCTTTCCTCCTACCTTCATCATGACCCCACTCTGCCACTACTTGTCAAGTCCAGGTTCAATCCTGGAATTCCTGAAAGGTCCTGAGGGCAGGGAAAGGTGTAAGGGGTTGGGAATCCATGAGGGGGGGGACTTTGGCTTCAGCTTATTTGCTGTGCCTGTCACATCCCGAAACTTTCCTAACCCATCCAGCCCAATTCTGGCCTCCTATGATCAAATCCCGAATCCCGAGCCTCAGACTTTACCTTGGAAGATTTCTCTTTCATTGGACATTCTGAACCCCATATTTTCCATCTTGGACTTTCGCATTCCCATCCCGTACTGTTGTATTCCTATCTCAGCTATCTCTTGACATATGTCACTTTTCTTTGACATTTCTTGACATCTGCAGTTCCTATCGATAATTCCCTTTCCCCCTGCTTCACAATTATTGTGCCATTGCCCTCAGTCATTATTCCACCATTCATTCTGACGCCATTCTGATTCATTCCTTACTTTCTTCCAGAAACCTGAAACTCTGATTCGTCTGACATATTTTAACACCTTTATATCTTCCAGACTCTTCAGTATATAAACCTGCTTGTACCCTCTGATATTTCCTTAGTTCAAATATCAACTCAATCCCATTCTCTCCTACTCCACTTCAGTCCTTAAGTTGACCTTAGGATTGTTTTCTGACCCTCTGCCCTGAAATTAAGGAACAGAACTTGTACAGGGGCGCAGCACATAAGCTGAAGCCGAAGTTCCTTGCCCCTCCGACCCCCTTTGCCTTTCCATGCGCTCCGGACTTGACAATTCACTGACAAGGCTATTTAGCTACTGGGTGGCATTTTGAAAGTATATCAACCATTATCATCTGGTACTAAGTCAGGCATTCATTGATAAGATATTTATAATCATGCTGTGGTTCTGAAAAAGGAATATCTAAAGTTGTTATAATGTCATCATGTGGTAATTCAACTATGCTTGCTGACAAACCATCTTTTGCAATGATATGCAATAATATTAACTGATCAAACTACTTCACTCTGATTCCCAACTAGTTGCCCTTGTCATGAATGTCATTGAATAATATTGAAACCAGCCAGAAGCATGGGAAACAATTTGTAAGTACTATATAGTACATGTTATATAAACTCACCCTCTGCTGCTTTTCAATTTCTTCACTCTTGTTCTCTGATTTCTTCTTCAGAGGCAGAGTCACCACCCAAGGTAAGTTCATCATCTACTGGTAAGTCCAATAACTTGTGTGAATGAGATTGCGAGTGTTTTTTTCTTTATCATTTTCGCATTTTTAAGTACACTGGTAGTTAGTTTACAATGGTAGTCTAGGTCTCTTCTAGAGCAATGAAAACACTTTCCATTCATAAATATTTAACCTGAAAGATATTCCCAGATAAAATTGATAATTTTAGGTAATGAATGCAAGTATGTCAAAATGGATCAGGTATGAAAACATGCCCAGAGTGTTTCCCATGGCAGTGATGACAGTGATGATCTTCAGGCATCACACTGGTTTATATGAACCATTAAGTATACCTGATAGTGTTTGATCTACATTATCATTGCACCCAGCAACTAGATAGCATGACCAGAGTGTGTATCATTCTGATGTTGATGATGTACTTTTTACAATAGGTAATGCTATATATAGGTATATCATATCTTCATCATTTTCCTGATGAAATTGGCTCCCGAGTATTTGCACGGGGCCAAACAAAGGAAGTATACAAGGTTCGTGACTGGGCAAGCTTTACTGGTACATTGCTCACTCCTCGCAGTTGATGATAGACATTGACTTATATGTTGCAAAGCGGTTTTTTGATGTTGGGATACCTGGTATTGTGACGGCCACAGATAATGGCAAATATCTTGAAGCAGATCTCGTCAGACTCCGCCTTAGAAGTTGGTTCCCGAGTCGTTTCCATGAGCTTGCTAAGCAGCGCAGTGTCGACATCTTCCCAAGTATTCATATTTTGATACGACTGCTACAAATCTGCATCACCGAAACTAAAACATTCTACTGCCTAGGACTCACCTTCTTGGAAGGTTTCCTACTGCGGGAATATGACCACACTTCTGTTGCTTCTGGAAAGCCAGACTACAACATCAACTCCTAAGATGTCATATGGCTTGCAGAGCCACGGAGGGCGACAACAGTCATCAAGTTCAGCGGAACAATACAGCATCCCATCGCTGCTTTCGCCTACTTCGTGTATGAGATCAGCAAGCACAAGATGGTCTTTGCAGACATACAAGGTAAGTATACTTTTCATACAGCGAATCAACACCTTATGCAATCTCTGTCAGGTTCACCGATAACGGTAAATGGAGGTGATGGTGTCATCTTGTTTGATGTCAACTTTGGGCGTACTTGTACCTGCAGACGCGAGAGCGTGAGTGGTGGCATTTGGGCTAGCGTTGCCGTGATAGATCGTGGACTGGATTCAAGAAGTGGAAGTAGCTGGCGTACGAGATTTGGAGAACGACCGGAGAGGACTGAGGACGAGCCAGTGGGCACGCGATGGAAGGGTCTGGATGCAAGAGCGTGAATGGTGAGGATTGAGGTTATCCAAAAATAGCAGTGGGCCAAAAATAGTCACCTGTGGCTGAGACGAACGCGACAAATGCGAAATTCTATGTACCTAGACTGGAAACCATAGACGACCGCACTCAGGTTCCGCTATTGCATAGTACTGGCGAAGGAACTTTTCGGAACAACGCATTATGGGGTGCGAATGAGTTCAACCCACTCATCGTGTCAGCTTGGCCACCGGTTCACCACGATCGTTATTTAAGGTAGGCATCCTAAAGCAACAACTTGCTTCTGAGTCGTCCTCTGCAAAATATCCCTGTTTACTATGCACTTCACTTTCGCAACGGCCATCACTACCCTCCTTTCCTTCGTTGCCGCAACTCCTCAGCGTGTCAAACAAGGGGGAAGTGCGATCCCTCTATCCCAGCGTTCGTCGCTGGTCAATGCTGACAAGACCGTCAACTTGGAAACGCTCGACTCCCATGCTGCGTCAACCAGGGTGTTCGTACCCAACTGCTCAACCTCCATATTTTGTCTTGCGTTGACTTGAACATCCAGTAAGATCCTTCGTGGCCTTTGTAACTTTGAGAAGAACACCGGCGCCTCACATCCGGTTACTGTGAAACGCGCTCAGAAGCGCGCATCGGGCGGACTACCCTTAGATCCCTTCGGCGTCGGCCCAAAGCTCTGGTTCGGTACTGTGTCAGTTGGTACACCTCCCATAATCCACACCGGTACGCTCGCACGGACCTTGCAACAAATGTGCAGCTCACTCACTCTAACAGTTATGTTTGATACAGGCTCGAGGCACGTGTCTCTCATCTGGTGTAGGTATGATGTGAGCCTCTCACTAAACTTTATTACAGCGACCTTATGTTGCCGGGTGTCGACTGTGACAACAGCTGCGATGGCCACGTCGTCTACGATCCCGCATCGTCTACGACTTCCAACAACCTGGGCCAGCCCTTTGTCATTAATTACGGGAGAAGTGACACTGCTTTCGGCCAACAGCACACCGACAATATCACGATTGTCGGACTCACGGTACATGTGATGGCCGTTACGACGTTATCGATTCTGACGTTTGAGCAGGCTACTGATCAAACCCTCGGTGCAGCATCGCACTACTCTCGTGGCCTCCAAATCGAGCGGTTTCCCCCGGATGGTGTGATGGGAATGGCTTTCCAATCTATCTCCCAATACCACCAGAGCCCTGTCTTCCAGACTCTCATCACTCAGGGCCAGATAGACGAGCCCGTGTTTGCATTCAATTTCGCACCCCCCGGACCTGAGTTATATCTCGGTGGTACCAATCCAGACATGTACACTGGCGACTTCACCTACACTCAGGTCACGCGCCAGGTCAGTCATGGAACCTAACGTTGCCCCAGCGGTGGTTGATACGTCGTATCTAGGGTCACTGGCAGGTTAACATGGACAACGTAGTGGTCGATGGAGCGGTCGTACTGACCAATGTCGACAGCATCATTGACACGGGCACCGACCTCATCCAGGGTCGTCCCGAGGACGTGGCGAGATTTTACGAAGCCGTTGGCGGTACTCCTCTATTTACCAACCCTCGATTATACACCTGTATGTTTCCAGTCTACTTCATCTCCGATCTTTTATTAACATCCTCACAGTCCCTTGCGATGATGTCCCCAGCGTTCACTTCACCTTCGGCGGCACATCCTTCCTCATCTCGGCCGAGAACCTCATTGTTGGCTTAGCTGACCCATATTCAGTCAACTGCATTAGTGGCATCATTGCTGCGGATATTCGTGAGTCTGATCCGCTTTCGTGCTGTGACGACTTGTGTGCTGATGACAATGGACATCAAGCACTTTGGATTGTCGGGGCTGTTTTCCTCAGTAACGTTTACACTGTGTTCGATGTGGCCAACGCGCGTGTTGGGTTTGCTACGCTTGCGTAGCTATGTTCTTCGTCTACACTAAATTTCATGTGGTTCTCGTTATTTCCGGCCTTCGTATGTTCGATATTGGTCCTTCCTTTATTTATACTTTACAGGCTTGGCGGGCCGAACACCGGGAATTCCAATGTTTTCAAGGGCTTAGTATATTTCAAAATGGAATTGTAAATTATTATGTCAGCCCATATTTTAGGGTTGTGAGTGCTTTTCTTCAACCCTAGATTTCATTGAAACCCTACCCCCAGCTAGTGTTGCCGCGACTCGGCTAGCCGTGGGCCGACTCTGGCATATGCTGCCTAACTGCCAACTTGGCTAGGCTTACGTAATGTGACTGGTGTGAGCAGCTTGGCATATCTCGGCTAGTTGCCATAGCCAGCCAAGTGTTGAATCTTATGCAAACTACAGCTTGAGCCGGCTCAAGCCGACTTTCCATTTGACTCGATGACAATACTAACACACATAATGTAGTGCTTTGGTACCATAGCATATGGACAGCTGAGGTTGACAAATAGCCATGGCTCATGGGCCAGCCAATTGTCGGCTGACCTATGAGTTTGAGTTGCACTCGTAGGGCACGGATGGGCCAAGATGTAATAAAAATCCCATGTGAAGCACCACAGGTGACTCGCAAAGCGACGTCTTAGAAATAGCACAAACAAGAAAAAAAAAAGAGCTTTAGTATACTGGCCTGCAAAGCAGCAGTATGAAAGACAAGAGAAATGAGGGTAGCCCAAACTTGGAGTCTGTAGGAGAAGACCCAAGTGAACTAAACTGGAGTTCCTTGGTCACTATATTGCAGCTTATACACTTATACATGAGTGTGCACAGACCAAGCTGTGGACGAGAAGGCTACACTACTTATTAGATATAAGTGGAAAATGTGATATCATAGTGGAGTGGGAAAGAATGTGATAGAACATAGAAGAACATATGAAGTCATATAGAATAAACTAGAATGAACTAGAGTGTGCATGTGGCATACATGCATAGGGAATGAGGAGAGCATAAGGTATGATGTTATAGGGAAAGTCACGTGATGAAAGTAAAAGTAGTTGTGTGTTATGTGACTGGTCATGTGATTATAAGAAAAGAAAAAGAAGTAAAATATAAGATTTGTAACACTACCCCCTGTCTAGGGTTTGACTTCCAGGCAAGACCAAATAGAATTAGTTGTTGTCATGTTTTCATAAGTGGGCATGGTTTTTGCTTCACCGGGGTGTCCTGCCACATATGTGTTGTGGTGCTTTTCCATTATAAATAGATGTAAAGAGTTGTCATCCAGAAAAATATCTTGCTGTCTTGCAAGTATAGTCCATGAAGTTCTGTCAGTTTATACTTCTCAATTACCACTGGGGTAACATTTTTGGATTTGTCTCTAATTTTTGCAATAATGTCCTTTTTGTAAGCCTCAATATACTTCTGGCCTTATCAGGGTCACCACCTTGTTGTCCAAGTCTATGCCCTCTGCATGATCTACATGACAACTTAAGGCATCAGCTTTTCCCATAGATGCCCCAGCTTTGTGGATAAATTTAAAGTTGAACTGGCTCAGATAGAGAGCCGATCAAGCCTGCCTCCTGTTTAAGTCCTGGAAAGACATAAAATAATATTGAAGGTTCTTGTGGTTGGACCATATTTCAAATTGGTACCACAACCCTTCTAAATAGTACTGCCAATCCTCAAGGGATCAGATAACCACTAACATTTCTTTGTCAGTGATTTGATAATTATGTTCTTGCTCATTTAGGGAATGGCTAGAGTATGTTAAGTCCGGGTTCGTTCCTGGAATTCCCAGATTGTCTGGAGTGTGGAGAAAGCGGGGTTTGACGGGAATTCCTGAGGGGGGTCAGAGTGGTAAGGAACTTTGGCTTCAGCTTATGTGCTGCGCCCCTGTACAAGTTCTGTTCCTTGATTTCAGAGCAGAGGGTCAGAGATCAATCCTAAGGTCAACTTAAGGACTGAGAAAGTTCAGAGGGGATCAGGAAGGAACGGGATTTAGTTGATATTTGAACTAAGGAAATATCAGAGAGTACACGCGGGTTTATATACTGAAGAGTCCGGAAGATATAAAGATGTTAAAGTATGTCAGACAAATCAGAGTTTCAGGTTTCCGGAAGAAAGGAAGGAATGAATCAGAATGGCGTCAGAATGGTAGAATAATGACTGAAGGCAATGGCGCAATAGTTGCGAAGCAGGGGGAAAGGGAATTATCGATAGGAACTGTAAATGTCAAGAAGTGTCAAAGGAAAGTGACATATGTCAAGAGATAGCCAAGATAGGAATACGAAAGTCCGGGACAGGAATATGGAAGTCCGGGACAGGAATGTGGAAAGTCCAGGACAGGAAGTACGGGGTTCAGAATGTCCGATGAAAGAGAAATTGTCTAAGGTAAAGTCCGAGGCCCGGGATTCGGGATTTGATCATAGGGGTTTGGAATTGGGCCGGATGGGTTAGGGAAGTTTCGGGATGTGACAGAGTAGGCGCAAGGATGCCATTTCCCATCCAAGCATTCCATAGATAGAACTGCTCCTGTGGCATAGTGCGATGAGTTGCATTTGACTTGGAAATGAGAATCCTTGTCTGTGTACACCAGGATTGTGTCACATCCCGAAACTCTCCTCACACATCCGGCCCAATCCTGGCCCAATTCCGGATAATGTCACATCCCGAAACTTCCTTAACCCATCCGGCCCAATTCCGAACCCCTATGATCAAATCCCAAATCCCAAATCCCAAATCCCGGGCCTCGGACTTTACCTTAGACAATTTCTCTTTCATTGGACATTCTGAACCCCGTACTTCCCATCCTGGACTTCCGCATTCCCGTCCCGGACTTTCCACATTCCCATCCCAGACTTTTGTATTCCTATCTCGGCTATCTCTTGACATATGTCACTTTCCTTTGACACTTCTTGACATCTACAGTTCCTGTCGATAATTCCCTTTCCCCTTGCCTCGCAATTATTGCGCCATTGCCTTCAGTCATTATTCTCCCATTCTGGCACCATTCCGACTCCTTCCTTATTTTCTTCCAGAAACCCAAAACTCCAAGTCATCTGACGTACTTTAACATCTTTATATCTTCCGGACTCTTCAGTATATAAACCCACATGTACTCTCTGATATTTCCTTAGTTCAAATATCAACTAAATCACGTTCTTTCCTGATCCCCTCTGAACTTCCTCAGTCCTTAAGTTGATCTTAGGATTGATCTCCGACCCTCCGCTCCGAAATCAAGGAACAGAACTCGTACAGGGGCGCAGCACATAAGCTGAAGCCAAAGTTCCTTACCACTCCGACCCCCCTCAGGAATTCCCGCCAAACCCCGCTTTCTCCACACTCCAGACAATCTGGGAATTCCGGGAATGAACCCGGACTTAATAGATTGGTGCAGTGGTGAAATGTGATTTAAGCATATCAGACAATACTTGTTGCCTAGCTAGTGTCCATTCAAAAATAGTGTCCTTCTTGGTAAGATCATTGAGGGGTCTTGTGATTGCAGCAAAGCCTTCAATGAATCATTGGTAGAAGTTGGCTAAACTAAGGAATGTGCAAACATCCTTGACCTTGGTAGGAATTGGCCATTGCAACAGTGCTTTGATCTTAGATTTGTCCATGTGAATACCCTCCATGGATACGATCATTCCTAAGAAGTCGACCTCCTTAACTGAGAACGTGCCCTTCTCAGGTTTAATGAATAGATCATGTTCTGCTGGGTTGTCCGTCTTGGGAAGATTAGGAGATCGTCAATATATACTGCTACCACTCCATCCATATCAGTGAAGATCTCATTCATCATTGTCTGGAACATGGTGGGTGAATTACATAGTCCGAACAATAACCAGGGGTTTGTAGGCACCTCAAAAGTGTCATTGGCTCCTGAGTCCAGTAGAGCATGTGTTTTTATTGTTTTCTCTTTGGTTTGAATTGTGATGTCCAACAAGATTTCCCTCTTGTGCAACACATTTCATACCAAAATTATCTCTGGGCTTTCATAGATATCCCAAGACACCATAGGCTCCAATATTTTTTTTAGGTTTGATTAAAGGAGAATTAAGCACAGGATCTTACCTGCCAAGCTCCACCTTTTGAGGCAAAGACCCCCCTTCAGGCAATGATGGCTTATTACATGAACAGATACTGCAGTCACAATAACTACCTGACTGTCCTTCAGGCACAGTCTGATCCCATAAATAACTACCAGAGGTTTCAGTAGTCTCCCCTTGTTCTAGAACAGAAAAATGATTCAATGTAGATAAATATTTTTTTGTTGGCAGTAGTCCCTGAACACCCAGTTCGTTCAGCAACTTTGCCCTTTTCCCTGAGCCTTGAGTTCATTTATGTGCATATCATAAAAATAGGCTTTCATAGCCTTGAAGTCCATTCCAGAAACAGGATTGGTCTGGGATGGAGCACCCTGCTGCTCAGTGCCTGTGGCATGTACGTCTCTTCCTTTTCCCTTGACTGTCTACAGTCATTTTCATTTTTGTGGTGCTCTCCCAGCTACTTGCATTCAGAGCAGGGGTTTTTGGTGCTCTGCAATCGTGTACCATGTACATGGCCCCACAATTGAAGCATTTACCTTTTTGGCCAGCATCTATGTTTATGGGCTCCCTGCGCCCACCATAAGTTTTGCCACCGCTGGAAGAGGTAAAGGGTTGTTTGGCATTGTTACACTAGGCACTTCCCTGGTGTCTGAACTGTATATGATAGAGTTCTGTGTGTGGCCAATCTCCCTTATCATCATTGCCACATCATTGATCTTGCCCTTCCTTTGGCCTGTGATATACATCTGTTTGATAATCTCCGGTTTGGAGTTTTGTTGCAGGAGATAACTCCATGCTAGTGAGATATTCCTGCCTGTGTTACCAGGGATAGGAATCTTGTGATGAAATCATCCACCCAGGATGAGCCTTGTTTAAGATTTTGCAAGGTTTCCCTTGCCTAGTCTGTTTCTGTTTGGGGCCTAAAGAAGCCTTCAATTTCCAGTTTGAGGGCCTTCCATTCAGACCATGCTTCTCTTTTACCAAGCAGTTACCCATTCGGGTTTCTGCATATTGTCTGGCTACCAGACCCTTCATCCTGCTCCACATGGTGCAGCATACTTCCATATTTGTTTCCATACCATCCCAGTTGGAGTTGATCCAGATCTGCATCTTTGTCCACCACTTATTGAATTTGGCCTTATGTCACATCCTGAAACTCCATCTGACACACTTCTGGCTCTTATGATCAAACCCCAAATCCTGAGCCCTAGACTTTACCTTAGAAGATTTTCCACTTCACTTGATATCCCAAATCCCATATTTCCCATCCCAGACTTTCGCATTCCCGTCCCAGACTTTGGTACTCCTATCTCAGCTATCTCTTGACATATGTTCCTTTCCTTTGACATCCCTTGACATTTACAGTTCCTATCAATAATTCCTTTCCCCCTGCTTCACCATTATTGTGCCATCATCCTCAGTTATTATTCCATCATTCTGATGCCATTCTGATTCATCCTCTTATTATACTCCAGAAACCTGAAACCCCAATTCATCCAATATACTTTAACAGTTTTATATCTTCTGGACTCTTCAGTATATAAACCTGACTTTACTCTGTAATATTTCCTTAGTTCAAATATCAACTAAATCCTGTTCTATCCTCCAAAGTCTCTGCTTCACTCTGAAACCTCTCTCAGTCCTTAAGTTGATCTTAGGATTGTCTTCCAAACTTCTGCCTTGAAATTAAGGGACAGACCTCATACAGGGGTGCAGCACATAAGCTGAAGCCAAAGTCCCTTGCCCCTCCAACCCCCCTCAGGGACTCCTGACCCCCTTTGCCTTTCCACGTGTTCCGGACTCTCTGGGAATTCTGGGATTGAACCTGGACTTGACACCTTATTACCTTTGTACTTCCCTGGGTTTGCCATGAGTTCAAACTTCTTATTGAACTTTAACTCCTTCTTCCCCTTCACTTCTTAGAGTTTGTCCATTTCTTTGGACATTGTGGTTAATTGCTGTTGCAGGGTAGCAACAATAGCAATAAGGTTTTCGATGATTCCTGAGTAGTCTATGCTTACTTAGGATATTTCTTGTTGTAGGGGTTGGCAGCAATGGGGGCTGATCTTCTAATTTGGAATTTTTCTGGGAAATGCCTTCTTCTTAAGGCAAGGTGCTGGTATATGATCGAAGGGGTTCTTTCCCTCAGGGCTGGGGGCAAATCATTTGGATCTATAGATTCCTCTCTAGGAATCTTGACTTCTTCTTCTTCTTTCTTTGGTGCTGATGCTGGCATGAGGATGTTGTCATCAAACTGGAGCTTTGGTTCAATCAACTCTTCTTTCTTCAGAGGTGTGAGCCTAAGTAAGGTGTCTGTGACCCAATCTTCTGTTGGTAGACAAGGAATGATGAAAAGTAGGTAATAGGGCAGGGGTATCTCACCTCCACGTCCCTAGATCTATGAGATCTCAATTTCTCACTAGATCATGTATGTAACTAAGTAAAACACTTGTGGCCTCACATGGACCCTATAGGATGAATGAGGAAACTATTGGAAGCTGCCAATGAAGGCAATGGTTTTTACACCCACTCGTTGCTCGAGACAAACTTCAGAACCAACAGCCTCTAAGGTGACTGCAGACTCTGAAGGGCAAACCTTGCAGGGACTTCAAAAGGAATATATATGTATCATAGCACCATAATGCGTGAGCCTCCAGATCCTGTTGGAAAGGGGACAATTGCTCGTTGAGAGTGCTGTTGGTAAGATGGTAGAGTGTAGTTCAAATGAAGCACCACAGACAACTCACAAAGTGATGTCTTAGGAACAACGCTCAAAACATGAAAGATGAAAGACTTAGTATACCAACCTGCAAAGCGGCAGTACTTTAGAGATGCAGAGGAGGGTAGCCCAAACTCATAGTCTGTGTCACATCCTGAAACTTTCCTAACCCATCCAGCCCAATTCCAGCCCCCTATGATCAAATCCTGAATGCCGAGGCTTGGACTTTACCTTGGAAGATTTCTCCTTCATTGGATATTCCGAACCCTGTATTTCCCATCCCGGACTTTCGCATTCCCATCCCGGACTTTCATACTCCTATCTTGGCTATCTCTTGATATATGTCTCTTTCATTTGACATCTCTTGACATCTGCAGTTCCTATCAATAATTCCCTGTCCCCCTGCTTCACAATTATTGTGCCATTGCACTCAGTTATTATTCCACAATTCTGACGCCATTCTGATTCATCCCTTACTTTGTTCCAGAAACCCGAAACTCCGATTTGTCTGACATACTTTAATAGTGTATATCTTCCAGACTCTTCAGTATATAAACCCGCATGTACTCTCTGATATTTCCTTAGTTTGAATATCAACTAAATCCCATTCTCTCCTGCAAAGCCTCCACTTCACTCTGAAACCCACTACAGTCCTTAAGTTGACCTTAGGATTGTCTTCTGACCCTCTGCCCTGAAATTAAGGAACAGAACTCATACAGGGGCACATCACATAAGCTAAAGCCAAAGTTCCTTGCCCCATTGACCCCCCTCAGGGATTCCCCACTGACTCTGCCGTTCTGCATGCTCTGGACTTATCCAGGAATTCTGGGATTGAACCTGGACTTGACAGTCTGTAAGAGAAGATCCAGGTGAATATATACTGAAGAGTCCAGAAGATATAAAACTGTTAAAGTATCTCGGATGAATTGGGATTTTGGGTTTCTGGAGCAAGGTAAGAGAATGAATTGGAATGGTGTCAGAATGATGGAATAATGACTGAGGACAATGGTGCAATAATTGTGAAGCAGGGGGAAAGGGAATTATTGATAGGAACTGTAAATGTCAAGGAATGTCAAAGGAAAGGAACATATGTCAAGAGATAGCCGAGATAGGAGTACAAAAGTCCAGGACAGGAATGTGAAAGTCCAGGATGGGAAATATGGGATTTGGGATATCAGATGAAGGGGAAAATCTTCTAAGGTAAAGTCCAGGGCTTGGGGTTTGGAGTTTGATCATAAGGGGCTGGAATTGTGTTGGATTGGTTGGGAAAGTTTTGGGATGTGACACCGCCTCAGGCCCCTTCATCAACCCACTCATGTTGTGCCTCTGCAACTCCTGCTGCACTGTCAAGTCTGGGTTCAATCCCAGAATTCCCAGATAGTCCGGAGTGGCACTTTCATCATGCAGCGTGAGCTCAACTTCCAGGACTGTCCCTGCACATTCTGGACTGACCACTCCAAAGTCACCTTCACCCAATCTTACCTCAAGTGCATGGCCCTCAAATGGTTCAAGCCCAACCTCCTACATATGGAAGATCCAGACCTCAATCTGCTATGGATGGATAACTACCATGAATTCCTACTCAAACTCCAGACCAACTTTGGTCCTCACAACCCTGTCAGTGATGCTGAACACCAACCTCTCCATGAAAGATGGACAATGCATCAATAAGTACATCGTGGAATTTAACCACATCACATCCCAAGTCTGTGGGTATGGAGAAGGTGCTCTCCGCCACGACTTCTACAGTGGACTGCCAGACTGCATCAAAGATGATGTCTCTTGTGTGGGAAAACCTGCCATACTCACTGAACTCCGTGCGCTTTTGCAAGGCATTGGCACACATTACTGGGAACACAAGTCTGATTTCAACCATCAAGTGAAACCTGCCAATCCACCTCCTGCCAAAACTCACACTTCATCCCCTGCCAAGTCTGCACCCAACCCTGCCAACTCCGCCTCCTCCAGTAATTCTAACTCCAAGGCAAAAGCCTTGCCTCCATGCTCTCCCCAGACTCACTTCTCACAGAAGCTTGGCAAGGATGGTAAGCTGACCTCCAAGGAGCGAAAGTGCTGCTTTGACCTAAAGCTCTGTATGGTTCTGCAGTGCCTCTGGCCACATGGCCAAGGACTGCTGCAGGTCCACATCCAAGGCAGCCAAAGCCTGTGCTGTCATCACCTCTGCTCTTCTGGGCACTACCCCACCTGCCTCCGCTTCCAAGGTGAAAAAATAGTCTGCAACTCTCAAGACTCTGCATGGGATGGGGGTTGCATTGACTCTGACCATGCACCAAAGGAGATGGAACTCAATGTGTCCACTCTTACCAATCCTAATGCTTTGACTCTGTCTGTTACTATCCTTTCTCATGACATTCCTGATTTTCCCACTCTTTTAGGTTCTGGTTCAAGCAATTGTTTTATCAATACTACCTTTGTTATCAAAATCAAAATCAAAACTTATTCTGTTCTGCCCATTTTTGTCACATCCTGAAACTTTCCCAACCCATCTGACACAATTCCAGCCCCTTATGATCAAATCCAAAATCCTGAGCCTTGGACTGTACCTTGGAAAATTTCTCCTTCATCTGATATTCCAAATCCCATATTCCCTGTCCTGGACTTTTGCATTCCCATCCTGGACTTACTTTTGTATTCCTATCTCGGCTATCTCTTGACATATGACATTCCTTGACATTCACTGTTCCTATCGATAATTCTCTTTCCCCCTGCTTCACAATTATTGTGCCATTGCCCTCAGTTATTATTAATTCATCCTCTTACTTTGTTCTGGAAACCTGAAACTCCAATTCATCTGAAATACTTTAACAGTTTTATATCTTCCGGACTCTTCAGTATATAAACCCACAGTACTCTCTGATATTTCCTTAGTTTGAATATCAACTAAATCCCTTTCTATCCTGCAAAGTCTCCACTTCACTCTGAAACCCCCTTCAGTCCTTAAGTCAACCTCAGGACTGTCTTCCAACCCTCTGCCTTGAAATTAAGGAACAGAACTTGTACAGGGGCATAGCACATAAGCTGAAGCCAAAGTCCCTTACCCCTCTGACCCCCCTCAGGGATCCCCAACCGACTTGCCCTTCCATGCACTCTGGACTATCTGGGAATTCTGGGATTGAACCCAGACTTGACAAATCTGCACAACCTCAGACCTATCTTCACCCAAGAACAGCTCGCGTCGTCCCTCCAAGCCACCATCCTCAGTGTTGCCACACCTTGGTGAGCCATTCCAAGCCATTGACCATAGAAAGACTACAACATCATATATGAACAAAATTCTTCCAAATCTGATTTCAGGGAGTGTAGGGGTACATTTTGGTGTCTGCAGTAAAGAGTTTGCATTGCTTGAATGGTCATCAGCTCATGACAGCTCCTAGAGCTGTGGAAACACTAACCATCCTTGCACACCCCATCCTCCATGCCAGCTCCATGTTCAATGTTGAGCAACTCCATCAGGACATCCTATCCACTCTTCCCTCTGACCCAATTGCCTCCATGCACATGTCCGACTCTTCTGACTCCTGCTGGACTGTAGACTACAAGGGCTACCCCTGCCTAGATAACTAGGTCTATGTCTCTGATGCGAATGCCATCCGCCTCTGCATACTCCACTACAAACACAACCACCCCCTATCCAGACATTTCGGTCAAAACTGGACTTTGGAGCTCATCTGATGTGAATATAAATAGCCAGGACTCTGGACATTCATCAAAGAATATGTCAGTTGATGCACCACCTGCGCCCAGGCAAAAGTTTCCAGACACCGCCCATACAGACTTCTCAAGCAGCTTGTCAAGTCTGGGTTCAATCCCGGAATTTCCGGATAGTCCAGAGTGTGCAGAATGGTGGAGTCGGTCAGGAATCCCTGAGGGGGGTTGGAGGGGTAAGGAACTTCAGCTTCAGCTTATGTGCTGTGCCCCTGTATGAGTTCTGTTCCTTAATTTCAAGGCAGAGGGTTGGAAGACAGTCCTGAGGTTGACTTAAGGACTGAAGGGGGTTTCAGAGTGAAGTGGAGACTTTGCAGGATAGAACGGGATTTAGTTGATATTCAAACTAAGGAAATATCAGAGAGTACATGTGGGTTTATATACTGAAGAGTCCAGAAGATATAAAACTGTTAAAGTATGTCGGACAAATCAGGGTTTTGGGTTTCTGGAACAAAGTAAGGGATGAATCGGAATGGCGTCATAATGGTGGAATAATAACTGAGGGCAATGGCGCAATAATTGTGAAGCAGGGGGAAAGGGTATTATTGATAGGAACTGCAGATGTCAAGGAATGTCAAAGGAAAGAGACATATGTCAAGAGATAGCCAAGATAGGAGTCCATAATAGGAAATAGAAGTATGGCAGGGTTTGAAAATTGGAAATTGATTTGAGGTACCTTACAACCATTGACTGCCTGTTGTTTAGTTTCATCATCCATCATGTCTACTCACTCGCAAAGATGGCAACCGAGAGAATGCAGCAGGAGTCGCAGGAGTCGCAAAGGTGCGGGGTGAGCAGCTTGTCAAAGGGGCCCAAGGCAGCACGGGGAGGCCCGGGGGTTGGCTCCCTAGGGAAAACACTCCCTGTGTGGCCTGCATGAGGGCGAGGGTCCCATGTCTGGGCCCGAAGACCAGATGATCGAGGATGTGCGCAAGGCGCATGCAGGCACATTTGTCATGCCAGGAGGCCGGAGCAGTGGGGAAGAGGGTGGCCATAAAAGTGGTGTCCCCACACAGAGGAAAGGATTGGAAGTGGCAGAGGCAGAAGAGTCCGGAGGCCCAGGAGAAGAGTGAGGAGGAGAACAAGGGTGAAAAAGAGGCTGAAGAATGTCAGGATGCGCTCAGGGCCCTAGCAGTCTTCTATGAGGCGCAGAGGACGGCCAACATGGCCTACCAAGAGGCTATCATGGCGCAGCTATCAGGCATCCAGCAGGTGCTCACAAGTGGCCTGGCGGCCTTCCTCAAGGCTCAGGGGTCCTGTTGCGCGGAGTCCAGAGGAGGCTGGGGCGTCGAAGTGGAAGGGAAAGAAGAGGGCAGATGGGGAGGGAGATCAGGGAGCAGATGGGGAGGTAGTTTAGAACTTTCCCTCAGCCTCCCTGTATAATAATAGCATAGTTTCCTCATTTCATGGATTGTACAATGTGTTTCTGTCATCATCCCAGGGATTTAAGGGGTCCGGATGTTGTAGGATATGCGGAGTGGAAGTCCGAGACAAGTTCCGATGTGTGAGCAAGTATGGTCGTGAGGATCCAGGAAGTTTGTTCATCAGTCCCTTCATAGCCCGCCCACTGTACCAGGTACAGGAGTTAACAATTCCTGCATTGCCGGTCAATTTTGGAGTCTAGGATTTCGTATTCGGGTTCTCCATCAACTTCAACTGGGGGAGGTGGGGGTTGGACCTGATTCAGGATGATGTTCGGAGTTGCAGGTTCCAACTGAGAGATGTGGAAGATGGGATGGATGGTGCACATGGAGTCCGGAAGTCGGAGGGTAAAGGACAGGGGTCCTGCTTAAGTGATGATGGGATAGGGGCCATTCTTTTCCGAGAGTTTCTTGGAAGGGCGAGTAGAGCAGAAGTACTTTGCCTTGATGAACACTTGGTCTCCAATCTGGAAGTCTGGTGTGGGGATTCATCGGGAGTCCGGGGGTCCTTGGTAGCATTGTTGAGTGTGGGCCATTTCCATGCATAGGAATTTGTGGAGTTCCTGTAAGTGAACTGCATATTCACGAGTGTGGGATGAGGTCAAATCCCTTTTGGGATAGACCAAGACGTTGGGATGATAGCCTTTGTTAGCAAAGAATGGGGATACTCCTGTGGTAGTGCTAGGGGCATTGTTGTACACAAATTCCACGAGGGGTAGGAGTTCCAACCAATTGTCCTGTTGGTAGTTGCAGTAGATTCTGAGGTACTGCTTGAGGGTCTGGTTCACTTGTTCCATTTGCCCATTGCCTTCGGGATGATATCCCAAAGTGAAGTGAAGTTGGATATCGAGGGCTTTCCCGAGGGAATGGAAGAAATGGGAGACGGACTTGGAACCCCAGTCAGAGGTGATGTGGGAGGGAACTCTGCTTGGAAAACATGTGGAGCAGGAATAATTTTGCAAGGCTCAGAGAGTCGATAGTGTTGTGAGTGGGAATGAATATGGATTGTTTGGAAAGACAGTCGATGACTACAAGGATTATGGTGTATCCGCTGGAAGAGGGAAGTTGCTTGATGAAGTCCATGGAAATGGAGTTCTGGGGCTTTTTGGGGATTGGAAGCTGCTTGAGCATTCCATAGGGGTGGTGTCTAGGAGTTTTAGCTTGGGCACAGGAAGTGCAGGAACTGACATAGTTTTCACGAAAGTGCGGAGTCCTGACCAAGTGTATTCCCGACGGATGAGTTTTAATGTCCTGTTTTGCCTGAAGTGTCCAGACAGGGGGTGGTTGTGCTTGTATCAGAGGATGCAAAGACAGAGGTCCTTAGCTTTCAGGACAAAGATGTGATTGTTGAGTGTCAGGAAACCATCAGCGTTGACAGCCCACTGGGAGTCCGATGAGTCCAAAAGATAGGGGGAAGCTATGGGGTCAGAGGACAGGGATTCTAGGATGTCCTTGTGGATGTCTTTGATGTCAAGCAGGGATGAGGCCCAGAGGACTGGGGCTAGTAGGATAGTGGCTCATAGGGATGAGGCAAGCTGTTCCTGAGTACACACTGGGTGGAGGTTATGGGGATTGATGCAAGCATAGTCCTTATCCCCCTCTTTGAGGTAGACGTCCCAGCATCTAGTGAGGGAGTTGGGCTTAGCTCCTAAGCATCCAGCGGGTCAGGACTTGGAGGTGGAGACATATTCCAGATTTTTGTGATTGGTAACAACATCGATAGGGGTGCTGGAACCTTCAAGGTAATGATGCCAATGCTAGAAGGCTTCATGGATAGCGAGGAGTTCCTTATCATGGGTGTCATAGTTGAGTTCTGGGGCTGTCAGGGTACAGGAGTGGAATGCGATGGGGCGGAATTCCTTGTCCAGGCAATGGATGGAGAGGATTCCTGTGATAGTGTAGTCCAAAGTGTCGGTTTTGACCGTGATAGGACAGTCCGGAATCCAGTGAGTAAGGATAGGGGCTCAGGTGAAGGCGGAGCGGCAGGAATTGTCGAAGTTCCAGGGGGCATTTTTCCAAGTGAGTCGGGTAAGCGGGACAACAATATCAGAGTAGTTGAAAATGAATTGACAGTAGAAATTGGTGAACCTGAGGAAGGACTGAATGTCCTTGACTTTCCGGGGTTCGGGCCAATCCTGGACCACTTGGACTTTTTTCAGCGACATAGTCAATCCCTGGGGGGAGAGATGGTAGCCCAGGTATTTGACGGAGTCCGAGTGCCACTCACATTTGTCTGGTTTGACGTAAGGTCTGTGTTTCTGGAGATGTTGGAGGACTTCCTGGACATGTTCCTTGTGAGAAGCCATGTCATTGGAATAAATGAGGATGTCATTGAGGTAGACCATGACGCAGACGTCTAGGAGATCTGCAAAGACGCTATTGACAAAGTGCTGAAAGGCCACAGGGGCATTGGTGAGCCCAAAGGGCATCACCAGCCACTCATATGAGCCATAGCGTGTCTGGAAGGCAGTTTTCCATTCATCCCCAGGGGCGATGCAGACAAGGTGGTAGGCATGATGGAGGTTGCTTTTGGTGTACACCTTGGCACAGCTAGGGGAATCGAGGAGGTCGGAGATCAGGGGTAGGGGATAGCAATCTTTTTTCACATTTTTGTTTAGTCCTCAGAATTGACACAGAGGTGCAGGGATCCATCCTTCTTGCAGACAAAGAGGACAGGAGCGCCGTGAGCAGATTTGGACTGGTGGATGAAGCCATAGTTGAGGTGTTTGTCTATGAATTCCCGGAGGGACTAGTGTTCTGTAGTGGAAACCTGGTAAACAGTCCTGAGAGGAGGGGAAGCACCTTCCTCCAAGTCAATCTTGAGGTTGAATTCCCTGTGGGGCACGAGGGTGTCAGCCTTGCACTTACTGAAGACATCAGGGAAATTGTGATAGTCTGGAGGGACAGAGGACAGATCGACTTCTTTGGGAGTTTTAGGAGTTTTGGGGTCATGGGATACAGAACAAAGTTTGGAGTCCTGGGGATGGAGGTGAATGCTGAACTGCTTGGAGCCATTGAGTTTGCACGCACAGACAAAGGCAGCTTGTTGGGGATGTCAGAGTAAGACAAGGGAACAGGGTCCGGAATCTCCAGACATGATGTCGGGGTCGTTGGCAAGTCTTGAGCCAAAGTTCAGAAAGTACCAATACCCAGTCAATTGACAGATTGTAGCGGGTGAGCCAGTTGTGTCCTAGAACAAGGGAACAAGATGAATCCAACGGAGTAACATAAAATGTATCAGAGGTGACAAAGCCAGAAGGGAAACAAACAGAAAGGTCAACAGCACGAGTAATCGTGGAATTAGAAGTACCATCAAAAAGTTTCAATGAAATAGGAGGAATGGAATATGTCGGAAAATGATGCTTGTTAATGAAGGTAGTATCAATGAAACAATCAGTAGAACCACAATCTAACAATGTGGGAAAAGTGGGAATTTTGGAAAGTCAGGGAAGGAAATAAGCAGCATAAGGGCCTTGGGATCATAAAGAGCGGACACGTTGAGATGGGTCTCTGTAGGTGCATTGTGGGATTCAATGCAGCCTCCTTCCCATGCAGAGTCTGGAAGGCTGCACCCTGATTTTTTGCCTCAGGGGTAGAGGCCTCCGCTTTGGCTTCTGGAGCAGGGGAGATTTTGGCTGCACAGGTCTTGTATGCATGGGAAGTGGACTTCTGGCAATTCTTAGCCATATGTCCAGTGGCTCCGCAGAACATGCACAGCTTGAGGTTGAAGCAGCATTTTTGTTTCTTGGAGGTGAGGTGTCTGTCCTTCCCAAGTTTGCTGGAGAGGTCTGATGTGGGTTTTGGGGTAGGGGTGGAGGATTTCCCCTTAGAGGACAATGAGGATGTGGAGGGGTTAGACGAAGTTATGGGTTTTGGAGATGAGGTGATGGGAGTACTTTTGGATGTAGAGGACTGGTTTCCAGAGGGTCTGATCTGGCAAGCAACTTTGGACTTCTGTTCCCAATATCTCCCGTTGATAGTCTGGGAGAGGGTCCGGAGTTCTCCTAGGGAGCATGGTTTTCCAATGCAGGAAAGCTCATCTTTGATGTGATCCAGAAGTCTGTTGTAGAAGTGATGTCGGAGGGCTCCCTCACCATCACCCCAGACCTGGGAGGCTAGGCAATTGAATTCCACCATGTACTTGTTGATATGCTGAGAGTCTTTCATGGATAGGTGGTTGAGTTGGTGTTCCACATCACCAACAGGGTCATGAGGGCCAAAGTTGGTTTGGAGCTTGAGGACAAATTCCCGGTAGCCATCCATCTGGAGGAGGTCAGGCTCAGACCACTTGAGAGCCATACCTTTTAGGTAGGACTGGGCGAAGGTGATCTTTGTGCAGTCAGTCCAGAATGCATGGGGACGGTCCTGGAAATTCGATTTGCATTGGACCAGGAAGGCCCGCAGCTTGCGAGGGTCAGTCCTGTCAAAGGTGTCGGGTTCCCGAACCTTGGTGCATGGAGATGAGGAGTTTTCGGACTCATGGTTGTGGTGTGATAACTCAGCAAGGCCACGAACTGCATTTGCAAGCGCCATGATGGGATTTGGCAGGATTGCATTATCTGGGTCATTGTCAAAAGGGTTGTCATCATTGGAGGCATTGGGGTCATTGTTGCCACCGTTCCCGTCATTGGAGAGGTTTGGGGCGCCCCTGGATGGGTAACGATCTGCAGGAGTAGGGGTGGAGATGCTTTGAGATGGGGTCTAGCCTGAAACACAGAAGTGGATGTACAACAAGCGGAGAAGCTTTAGAATTGTTTGGCAACATTGGGGCCTCGACACGAGGTCATCAGGGAATGCAGGGTGTCTTCTCAGGCTGCCTCCAACTGAGCTGCATCAATGTTTTGCATACTGTGTGTTTGAGCATGAGTCTGAATAGTTCTAGACATGTGGTAAAGAGGTGATGTTAGTGAACTCGTAGAGGCATGAGTTCGAATATAGTGTCAAGTCCAGGTTTGATCCTGGAAGTCCTGGAAAGGCAGAGTTGGTTGGGAATCCCTGAGGGGGGTTGGAGGGGTAAGGAACTTTGGGTTCAGCTTATGTGCTGTGGCCCTGTACAAGTTCTGTTCCTCAATTTCAAGGCAGAGGGTTGGAAGACAATCCTAAGATCAACTTAAGGACTGAAGGAGGTTTCAGAGTGAAGCAGAGACTTCACAGGATAGAACGGGATTTAGTTGATATTCAAACTAAGGAAATAGAAATATTGGAGAGTACAAGTGGGTTTATATACTGAAGAGTCTGGAACATATAAAACTGTTAAAATATGTTGGATGAATTGAGGTTTTGGGTTTCTGGAACAAAGTAAGGGATGAATCAGAATGGTGTCAGAATAGTGGAATAATAACTGAGGGCAATGGCGCAATAATTGTGAAGCAGGGGGAAAGGGAATTATCAATAGGAACTGTCAATGTCAAGGAATGTCAAAGGAAAGTGACATATGTCAAGAGATAGCCAAGATAGGAATACGAAAGTCCAGGATGGGAAATACGGGGTTCGGAATATCCAATGAAGGAGAAATCTTCTAAGGTAAAGTCCGAGGCTCGGGATGCAGGATTTGATTATAGGGGGCTGGAATTGGGCCGGATGGGTTAGAAATGTTTCGGGATGTAACACAGCTTCTGATCCCAGAGAAGCCTTGGAACTTCATCTCTATGGACTTCATTGATCTGGTTTCACTGCCATCCTCATAGTTGTCAACTGACTCTCCAAACAATGCATATTCATTCTGACAGATGATACCATCACATCTCCAAAATTAGCCAAGTTATTTCTACTCCATGTATCTTCCAAGCATGGAGTTCCCTTGCACATCAACTCTGACCAGGGTTCTGAGTTTGTCTCACACTTCTTCCACTCCCTCAGCAAAGCCCTTGACATCTGCCTCCACTTCACCTGCAGTTATCACCTGGAGGGCAACAGACAGACACAACAGATGAATCAGACACTCAAGCAATATGTCTGGATCTACTGCAATTACCAGCAAGACAACTGGTCTGAACTCCTACTGCTTGTGGAATTCCTCTACAACAACACACCCAGTGCAACTACTGGAGTATCCCCTTTCTTTGCTAACAAAGGCTATCACCCCATCTCCATCCATCCAGAATGTGATTTGACCTCTGCTTGTGCATGCAAATATGCCATCAACCTTGATGGACTGCACTAGTTCCTCCACTCAGAAATGGCCCTTGCATAACAATGTTACCAAGGCCCCACTGACACCACATGAACTTCAGCTCCAGACTTCAAGGTTGGAGATCTTGTCTTCATCAAGGCCAAGTACTTCTGCTCAACCCAGCCATCCAAAAAAGCTATTGGAGAAAAACCTCAGCCCATACCCTATCATTGCACATCCTGGTACACATTCCTTCACCCTCCACCTACCCAATACTATGAACTCTGTCCACCCAGTTTTCCATGTCTCACAGCTAGAACCTGCAGTCCTGAACATCATTCCCAACCAGAACCAACCTCCGCTGTCTCCAGTCATTGTTGACAATGAGCCCAAATTCAAGATCTCAGAAATCCTTGACTTGAAGATTGACCACCAGAGAAGACATTCTACCTTTGCCTAGACAGCTGGATCCATGTCCCAGATGTGAATGACCTCTGCCTCCACAGACTCCACTACCAACATGACCACCCCCTATCCAGACATTTTGGTTTGAACCAGACTTTAGAGCTCATCCAACATGAATATACATGGCCAGGAATCTAGACATTTATCAAAGAATATGTCAGTTCATACACCACCTATGCCCATACAACAGCTTCAAGACACTGCCCATACAAACTTCTCAGGCAGCTTCAGATCCCAGAGAAGCCTTGGAATTCCATCTCCATGGACTTTGTTGAACAACTCCCCGTGTCCTCCAGTTTCACCCCCCATCCTCGTAGTCATTGACCAACTCTCCAAACAGTGCATATTCATTCTGACATATGATACCATCACATCTCTAGAATTAGCCAAGTTATTCCTACTCCACATATTTTCCAAGCATGGAGTTCCCTCACATGTCACCTTTGACTGGGCTCCAATTTTGTCTCACATTTCTTCTGCTCCCTCAACATCTGCCTCCACTTCACCTCTGGTTATCACTCAGAGGGCAATGGACAGATGGAACAGATGAATCAGACACTCAAACAATACCTCCAGATCCAGATCTACTGCAACTACCAGCAAGGCAACTGGTCTGAATGCCTACTGCTTGCGCAATTCACCTACAACAATGCTCCGAGTGTGGCTACCAGAGTATCCCCTTTCTTTGCTAACAAAGGCTATCAGCCCAACATCTCCATCCATCCATGTCACATCCCGAAACTTCCCTAACCCATCTAGCCCAATTCCAAGCCCCTATGACCAAATCCTGAATCCCGGCCCTTGGACTTTACCTTAGACGATTTCTTCTTCATCAGACATTCCGAACCCCGTACTCCCTGTCCCAGACTTTCCGCATTCCCGTCCCAGACTTTCTGTATTCTCGTCCTGGACTTTCATATTCCTATCTCGGTGATCTCTTGACATATGTCTCTTTCCTTTGACACTTCTTGACATTTACAGTTCCTATCAATAATCCCCTTCCCCCTTGCCTCGCAATTATTGCACCATTGCCTTCTGTCATTATTCTACCATTCTGATGCCATTCCAATTCATTCCTTGCCTTCTTCCGGAAACCTGAAACTCCGATTCGTCCAACATACTTTAACATCTTTATATCTTCTGGACTCTTCAGTATATAAACCTGTGTGTACTCTCTGATATTTCCTCAGTTCAAATATCAACTAAATCCTGTTCTTTCCTGATCCTCTTCACTCTGAACCTCCTCAGTCCTTAAGTTGATCTTGGGATTGATCTCCAACCCTCCGCTTCAAAATCAAGGAACAGGACTCGTACAGGGGTGCAGCACATAAGGTGAAGCTAAAGTTCCTTACAACTCCGACCCCCCTCAAGAATTCCCACCAACCTCCGCTTTCTCCACACTCCGGACAATCCAGGAATTCCGGGAACAAACCCAGACTTTACACTTCCTCCTCCAACCCTGCCTCTAGCTCCTCCAGAGGAAACTCCAGGGTGCCCAGCATCCTTTCCATCTGCATGCAGCTCTCCACTGCCACACACCTCCTATCCACAGCCATGTTGCACATCTCCACAACCACAGCCACAAGGACTTCTGTGAGCATGCCTAAGGTGTCATGGTCATCCTCTCCCTCTATCCTCATCCTTCTCCCCATCCATGCCTTCTTCTTGCCAGCTCATGGATACACAACCTCCTTGTGTTTTCTCCTCTGAATTGGCTGTGCAGCCACCATGCCTGAAGCATGAAGGACTCGGTGGCCTGGTTTCAGGTTCCAACGTCGGACATGTCAATCAGCCCCTGGGCTGATTTACTCCTTGTTCCGCTTCCACAATGTCAGCTAGTGGTTTGTGGTGGTTTCATTTGCTTCTCCTTTTAGCCTGTCCCTGCTCTTTCCTGTGGTCCTCCTATGGCTCCCACTACATGCAATCGTGCAGCATTCCTCCCCTCAGTAGGGAAGCTGGCCACTGATGTCATCTCTAACCCAGAGGACCCTGTTGAAAAGGATTTATTTGACTCCTTTTCTCTAGCTGCTGAGACCTCCAGAAGATCCCCCAAGAAAAGCCCCTCTGCTGATTGTGCTGACATCAAACAAGCTATGGCTGCTGCAGAAAATGTTCCAGATGTGCACCTATTGCCTCCTTCGGAGGATGTCACTGCTCCTCAGGAACTCTTTACCCCCAAAAAAAAAGAGAAACAAGGACAAACAACAGGCCCTTCTGGTCAGCCCTGACCCAGCTCTCTCTGATGAAGGGGGATTGTGTCACATCCCGAAACTTTCCCAACCCATCTGACACAATTTCGGCCCCTTATGATCAAATCCCAAGCCTTGGACTTTACCTTAGAAGATTTCTCCTTCATCTGATATTCTGAATCCCATATTCCCCATCCTGGACTTTGCATTCCCGTCCTGGACTTTTGCATTCCTGTCCTGGACTTTTGCATTCCTGTCCTGGACTTTTGCATTCCTGTCCTGAACTTTCATATTCCTATCTCAGCTATCCTTTGACATTCCTTTGACATTCCTTGACATTCATAGTTCCTATTGATAATTCCCTTTCCCCCTGCTTCACAATTATTGTGCCATCACTCTCAGTTATTATTCCATCATTCCGACACCATTCCAATTCATCCCCTTACTTTGCTCCACAAACCTAAAACCCTGATTCATCCAACATATTTTAACAGTTTTATATCTTCCGGACTCTTCAGTATATAAACCCGCTTGTACTCTCTGATATTTTCTTAGTTTGAATATCAACTAAATCCCATTCTATCCTGTGAAGTCTCCACTTCACTCTGAAACCTCCTTCAGTCCTTAAGTTGATCTTAGGATTGTCTTCCAACCCTCTGCCTTGAAATTAAGGAACAGAACTCATACAGGGGCACAGCACATAAGCTGAAGCCAAAGTTCCTTACCCCTCCGACCCCCCTCAGGCATGCTCTGGAACTATCTGGTAATTCTGGGATCGAACCTGGCCTCTTGTTCCCCTCCTATTGGGGTCTCCCTTCCATTGGCAAACACCATCTTCACCCAAACCTTTTTTTGACAAGTCTCCCAGGATATGGACCTTACAGACCCAAACATCCAGGAACATTTATGCAAGGAGCTGGCTTGCATATCCCCAAGGCAGACTTCTCTGAATGTCTTGCAGCCCCTTCAAGCCCTCCCCCTGCACCCAGCATGTCTTTGCCTTATGGTAAGTTTATTACCACCCTCATGGCCATTCCCTCACCTTTTACCCTCTTTTCACCTTTACCCACCTCCCTTACCCTTGCTCTTACCTCACCTCACCTTACCCTCGTTTTTTACCCTCCTTAATCTTATATTGTCACCCACTTATCCCTCTTAGACCTTCCCAATCCAAGTGTGCGCACAATCCTTCTAGGCATCCTCGACAATCTAGTCTCTCTCTTGGGAGCTGGCCATGACTTGGAATTGCCTCACCATGTCATCACAATCATGAAGGCCAATTGGAGTATCCATATCCCAATCTTGGCTCTCACCACCCACTCCTTGGCCTCTACTTCCCTCACTGCCAAGGAAGAGGCAGGTCAGGCTGTGGTGGTCAGGCTGTGGTGGTCAGAGGTGGCATCCTCAGCCTCTCCTCCTTGAAGATCTTAGCAAAAGACAAAGGGTCCTTGTCCCCACAGGACTGGATTCATGTGTTCCAAAGACTAGTGAGCTGCATCCACAAACACCTTCCTTCTCCCTCCCACTCTGCTATCGCCAATGCATGGCAATCCCACTTTAAAGGCATCCTATGCTGCACTGACTTTTGTTGAGATCTCATAGATCTAGGGAATGTGGAGGCGAGATACCCTTGCCCTATTACATAGTTCCCATCATTTCTTGTTTACTAACAGAAGACTGGGTCATGGATGCCTTGCTCAGACTCACACCCCTGAAGAAAGAAGAGTCAGTTGAACCGAAAATTGAGTTCAACAACAACATCCAAGTTCCCATACCAGCACTAAAGAAGGAAGAAGAAGAAGAAGCACAGGTCCCTAGAGAAGAATCCATCAACCCAAATGTCCTACCACCAGTACCAAGGGAAAGAACCCCCTTGGTTATATGACAACACCTTGCCTTAAGAAGAAGGCACTTCCCACAAGAATTTGTTATCAGAAGATCTGTCAAGTCTGGGTTCAATCCCGGAATTCCCAGATAGCCCAGAGCGTGCGAAATGGCGGGGTTGGTCAGGAATGCCTGAAGGGGGTCGGAGGTGTAAGGGACTTTGGCTTCAGCTTATGTGCTGCACCCCTGTACGAGTTCTGTTCCTTGATTTCAGAGCAGAGGGTTGGAGGTCAATCCTAAGGTCAACTTAAGGACTGAAGGGGTTCAGAGTGAAGCAGATCAGGAGAGAACGGGATTTAGTTGATATTGTAACTAAGGAAATATCAGAGAGTACAAGCAGGTTTATATACTGAGGAGTCCGGAAGATATAAAGATGTTAAAGTATGTTGGACGAATCAGAGTTTCAGGTTTCCGGAAGAAAGTAAGGAATGAATTGGAATGGCATCAGAATGGTGCAATAATGACTGAGGGCAATGGCGCAATAATTGCGAGGCAAGGGGAAAGGGAATTATTGACAGGGACTGTAGATGTCAAGAAGTGTCAAAGGAAAGAAACATATGTCAAGAGATAGCCAAGATAGGAATACGAAAGTCTGGGACAGGAATGCAAAAGTCCAGGACAGAAAATATGGGGTTCAGAATGTCCGATGAAAGAGAAATCTTCTAAGGTAAAGTCCAAGGCTCGGGATTTGATCATAGGGGACTGGAATTGGGCCGGATGGGTTGGGAAAGTTTTTGGATGTGACAAGATCAGCCCACATCACCACAAACCCCTATACCAAGAAATACCCAAAGTATAAATGGATTACTTAGGGATCATTGAAAACCTTAATGCCACCATTGCTGCACTGCAACAGCAACAGACCACAATGTCCAAAGAAATGGACAAACTCTGAGAAATTAAGGGGAAGAAGGAGCTGAAGTTCAATAAGAAGTTTGAACTCCTGGCAGACACAGGGCAGGACAAAGGTGACAAGGCCAAATTCAATGAGTGGTGGACAAAGATGCAGATATGGATCAATGCCAATTGGGATGGGATGTAAATGAATATGGAAGTATGCTGTGCCATGTGGAGTAGAATGAAGGGTCCAGTAGCCAGATGATATGCAGAGACCCAAATGGATAACTGCTTAGCAAACAGGGAAACATGGCCAGAATGGAAGGCCCTCAAACCCAAGATAGAAAGCTTCTTCAGCCTCAAACAGAAATGGACTAGGCAAGGGCAACCTTGCAAAATCTTAAGAAACTTCAAACTGGAGATTATTAAACAGATGTATGTCACAGGCCAAAGGAAGGCCAAGATCAAAGACATGGCGATGATGATAAGGGAGATTGGCCATGCCTAAAAACTTTACCATATTCAGTTTGGACACCAGGGGAACACCTGGTTTAACAATGCCAAACAACCCTCTGCCTCTTCCAGTGGTGGCCAAGTTTATGGTGGGTGCAGGGAGCCCATGAACATAGATGCTGCACAAAAGGGGAAATGCTTCAACTGCAGGGGCACACATATGGTATGCAATTGCAGAGCACCAAAGAACCCCTGCTCTGAATGCAAGTGGCTGGGAGGGCGCCACAAAAATGACTGTAGACAGTCAAAGGAGAAAGGAAGAGACATGTGTGCCACAAGCACTGAGCAGCAGAGCACTCCATCTCTGGCCAACCTGGTTTCCAGAATGGACTAGAAGCCTATGAAAGCCTATTTGTATAACATGCATGTAAATGAGCTCAAGGCTCAGGGAAAAAGGCAAAGTCACTGAACAAACTGGGTTTTCAGGGACTATCACCAACAAACAAATCTACATCAAATCATTTTTCTATTTTGGAACAAGAGGAGACTGCTGAAACCTCTGGTAGTTATTCATGGGTTCAGACTGTGCCTGAAGGACAGTTGGGTAGTTATTGTGACTGTAGCATCTGTTTACATGATAAGCCATCATGGCCTGAAGGGGGTCTTTGCCTGAAAAGGTGGACCTTGGCAGGAGAGATCCTGTGCTTAATTCTCCTTTAATTAAACCTAAAAAAATATCAGAGCCTACAGTTTCTTGGGATATCTATGAAAGCCCAGAGAAAATATTGGTATGAAATGTGTTGCACAAGAGGGAAATCTTGTTGGATGGCACAATTCTTACCAAAGAGAGAACCATAAAAACTCACACTCTATTAGACTCAAAGGGCAATGATACTTTCATAGATTGGAAGTGGGCTCAAGACAATGGACTACCTTTATTATGCCTGGAAAGGCCTATACCAGTATTTAATGTAGACAGCACAAAGAACCAGGGTGGTAACATAACTCATGCCACAGAGTTCACAATGGACTATAATGGTCACACAGAGTTGGTGCAGGCAGAAGTTACTGACCTCAGCAGAACTTCTGTGATCATAGGGTTCACATGGCTCATATGGCACAACCTGACTATCAATTGTTCAATGGGTAGAGTTACCCTCTCACGGTACCCAGACACAGGTAAATTATTATATCAAAAAGATAAAAGTGAGATTAACTGGACAGAAGCAATCCAGGAGATTCAGGGTTACAAGCTCCTTAGAGAGCTAAAAATAGACAAACCCAAGGACAAAACACCTGAGGAATTAGTTCTGAAGGCATATTATGAATATTTATTGGTATTCTCCAAGAAAGCATCAGAATATATGCCAGTGAAGAAACCATGGGATCACGCTGTTGACATGAAGGAAGGATTCATGCCTAAGAAAGCACAAATGATACCCTTATCCTATGAGGAGCAGCAGGAAGTCAATGTGTTCATTGACGAACAGCTAGCTAAGGGCTATATCAGACCTTCCAAATCAGAACAGACGTCCCCTGCTTTCTTTGTACCTAAAAAGGATGGCAAGAAGTGGATGGTGCAAAACTACCAGTATCTAAATGAGTGGACAATCAAAACTAATTATCTGCTACCCCTGATCACACAGCTTGTTGACAAGCTCAAGGGAGCAAAGATATTTACAAAAATGGACCTAAGATGGGGATACAATAATGTACGCATCAAAGAAGGCGATGAATGGAAAGCAGCCTTCGTCTGCCACTGAGGTGCCTACGAACCCCTGATTATGTTTTTCGGACTATGTAATTTACCCACCATGTTCCAGACAATGATGAACAAAATCTTTGCTGACATGGATGGAGTGGTAGTAGTATATATTGATGATCTCCTAATCTATACCAAGATGGACAACCCGGTGAAACATGAAAAGATCATTTTAGAAGTTCTTTGGAGATTAAAAGAACACAATCTCTTTGTCAAGCCCAAAAAATGCACATTTTCAGTTAAGGAGGTCGACTTTTTTGGAATGATCGTATCTACAGAGGGTATTTGCTTGGATGAATCTATAATTGAAGCACTGTTAGAATGGCTGGTGCTTACCAAAGTCAAGGATGTTCGAGCATTCCTTGGCCTGGCCAACTTTTACTGTTGATTTATCGAAGGCTTTGCTACAATCGCAAGACCCCTCAGTGATCTTACCAAGAAGGACACTGTATTTGAATGGACACTAGATAGACATCAAGCATTTGACATGCTTAAATCACATTTCACCACCACACCAATCCTGGTGTACCCAGACAATGACTCTCATTTCTGAGTTGAATGTGACTCATCAGACTATGCCACAGGGGCAGTCTTATCTATGGAATGCTCAGACAGGAGATGGCACCCTTGTGTTTATTCAAGTCATTCCCTGAATGAGCAGGAACATAATTGTCAAATTGCTGATAAAGAAATGTTAGCGGTTATCCAATCCCTGGAGGATTGGCAACACTATTTAGAAGGATCTTGTTACCAATTCGAAATATGGTCCGATCACAAGAACCTTCAATACTTTATGTCTTCCCAGGACTTAAGCAGGGGGCAGGCTCGATAGGCTCTCTATCTGAGCTGGTTGAACTTTAAATTAATCCACAAAGCCAGGGCATCCATGGGAAAAGCAGATGCCTTAAGTTGTCATGTAGATCATGCAGAGGGCATAGACTCGGACAACAAAGTGGTGACCCTGATAAAACCAGAATGGATAGGCACTGCAAAGAAGGCAGTTTATATCAAAGCTTATGAGAGGGACATTATTGCAAAAATTAGAGAAAAATCACCCCGGCAGTAATTGAGAAATACAAACTTATCAAACTTCATGGACTATACTTGCAGGATGGCAAGATATTTGTTCTGGATGATGACTCTTTACAACTATTTATAATGGAAAAGCACCACAACATGTATGTGGCAGGACACCCCAGTGAAGCAAAAACCATGGAGCTACTTAAATGGTCATTCATGTGGCCAGGACTATTACATTATGTCAAAGATTATGTATCTTGATGTGAGAGATGTGCCAGGTTTAAAGGAACCAATAAGGCACTGGCTGGCAAGCTCATGCTGCTTCCAATTCCAGAAGGACCCTGGATGGATATCTCCATTGATTTTACCACAGACCTACCAACCTTGAATGATTATGACACTATCCTAGTGGTAGTAAACCATTTCTCTAAAGAGGGAATATTTATCCCATGCATCAAGGCTATCTTGGCACTTGAGATAGTAAAACTCTATTTAAACCACATTTGGAAGCACCACGGCCATCTGACATCCATGGTCTTGGATCATGGACCACAATTTGCATCCAAAGTATCTAAGTAGCTGGGGAAAGCACTGGGTATCAATTTGAAATTGAGTCCCACTTATCACCCACAAACAGACAGACAAACAGAGAGACTCAATCAAGACCTCCAACAGTGTTTACAACTCTTCATGGCTGAGAAGCAGGAAGAATGGTCCAACTGGCTGCCTATTGTGCAGTTCAGTTATAACAGCAAAGCTCAGTCTGCAACTGGAAAGTCTCCTTTTGAAGTCACAAAGACATATCATCTGAGGATGGGGATTGAACCCATTAATACCAAGATTCCGGCTCTGGACAACTTCCTTACTGAAATGCAAGACACACTGCATAGGCAAAAGCATGGGTTAGGGTTATGGGTGTGGGTTGGCATGTGGTACACCTGGACCCATGGCCCAGGTATGGGTTGGAATTGGGTTAGAAAGTCAATGCTGTGAATTGTTCAGCAGTACTTGTCAACTACTACTGTACAGCTGTCAAACAGATGTGAAACTCTAAATATAAAATGAAAACATTGGGTTGCAACATAACTTGAAGAAAATCCCCTGAAAATTGACTGAACCATGCAGCTGAACAGTTTCTCCAAAGTGACCAAACACGTCACAAAAATGATGGACAAAGCAAAGGCTGCACTTGAAGAATGCCAAGAAAACTCAAAGAAGTGGAAGATAACAATGGGGGAAGCAAAGACACAACTGTGCCCAAAAAGGCTTGTCCAGCCCCACAGCGAAAACAACAAGCATAATAACTCTGTGCCATCATCACAAACATCAGTGTCTCCACTAAGGAGGCAAGTCACTGTCGAAGACATACCTGATGAGGATGACACTTTTGTCATCCACTTGGGATCTGGCAACATCACCAATGACAACAAGTCCTCTGAGTCTGGGTCAAGTGCAGGAAGGGCTGGGGGAACAAATGCAAGAAGACAAACACCAGCTCCCAGGCCTAAGAGCCCTGATAACAAATTGATTAGGCTAAAGATACAGTTGATAACTATTGTTAGCTCACGTCGACATGCAGAATGGTTGATGAAGGAATGGAGATTTTCCTCTGTGTTGTTCCTTTGGTATGTGAGTGTAGGTGGGGCAACTGAAAGGGCAGAAAATTGTGGGATTGACATGTTGGCAGAATAGTGTTTGATAGGGGTTTTCTCCATGGAGTGTGGATGTTGGATTTCATGCAGTGATGTAGGCAGCTGAAATATCCCTTGGCCTATGGCACTAGTGTTTCCATGGCTTGGCAAGCTGTTGCTAGCTATTGACCACAGAAAGACTACCACATCATATATCAACAAGATTCTTGCAAATCTGATTTCAGGGAGTGTAGGGGTACATTTGATGTCTGCAGTAAAGAGTTTACATTGCTTAAATGGTCATTGGCTCGTGACAGCTCCTGGAGCCATGGCAACACTAGGCCTACTCAAGACCTATGGGTCACCCATCCCTTGGCCCATCTGTGACTCACAGGTCACCCCTCCCTTGGCCCACCCTATCCCCATGGTACACCCTCACCATCATTCAATGGGCCCATCCATTACTGATGAAATGCCAATTGAAACATCCCTTGGCCCACCTGACACATACATGTCACACATCCCTTAGCCCACTCACATCACATGAAACCACCACATATTGACCCACCCATCACTCAAAATACCCTTACTAAAATAACCCCTCAGCCGACTCATATCACATGGGGTGTTTATTACATCTCGGCCCATCTGTACCCTACAAATGCAAGTTGTAGGTCACCCAATGATCATCTGGCTCATGAGCCATGGCTATTTGCCAACCTCAGCTGTCCATATACTACAGTAACAATGCACTACAACATGTGAAGGGATGTGCTCACAGCCCACTTCTGCTGGAAAGTGTGATGTGGTGGTAGGGAGTGCAACCATCAGACTCAATGGAACAGCAGGAAGTAAGGATTCATTTATTCAAACTTTTATCATAAATCACATCTCAATCACCCCTTCATTTTCATATCTACTCATAAACTGATAGTTTCCATACCACACTCCATGCCCTACACTTTTCTCCTTTGACATTGCGAAGTGGTTTGTTCTCATGCATCTACAACGAAGTTATCATGCCGATGTTCACCTCAACTTTTGAAGTGATTCCAACGAGCCGGAATAAAGGAGCCAGGGGAACCAATAGAAGCATGCTGGCGGTAAGCTATCCTTACACTATGCAAGTGTGGCAAACCCAACACGTTTATTGGAAACATCAAAGGCAGTGTAAGCATTACTAAGGAAATGGGTGCCAATAATCCAAAATGCTTGATGTTCATTGTCATCAGCACACAAGTCAAGTCATCACAGCACAAGAGCAGATCCGGGACTTACGGACATTCCCCGCAGCAATGGCACCAATGCACTGAGATGGGTTATCAGAGTCAAATCCCATGCTGAATGACTCAGCAGGGAAGGGGAAGGGTGTGCCACCGAAGGTGAAGCTGACGCTGGGGACAGCATCGCAGGGGACTGGTACAAAGGTGTTAATGAAGGACCCGAGAGGGTAGGCTGGCAACATACAAGAGTACAATCCCTTGCTGAGATCAAAAGGGGTACCACCAATGACTGCGTAAAGGACTGCCACCTCCCTAGGGAAACCGTGGATGAAGATGGTACCCATGTCAATGATGCCGGCAACATCAGACACCATGTTCTGTCCATTGCCCATTATGCTGTCTATGTTCACTTGCCAGTAACCCTCGATGCACCGTATCAACCACCACTGGGACAACTTGAGGTTCGATGACTTACCTGTTGGGTGACTGGAGTCCAGGTAAAGTTACCAGTGTACATGTCTGGGTTGGTACCACCGAGGTATAGCTCAGGTCTGGGATCTGCGAAATTGAATGCAAACACAGGCTCATCAGTCTGACCCTCAGTGACAAGAGCTCGAAATAAAGGGCTCTGATGGTAGTAAGAGATGGATTTGAAAGCCATTCCCAGCAAGCCATCCCCAGCAAACGCCCTGATTGCGAGGTCCGGAGAGTAGTGCACTGCCGCACCCAGGGTTTGATGGGTAGCCTGCTCACAAACATGAGAAACAATGATGTCATAACAACAATCACATGTACTGTCAGTCCGAGAATCGTGACATTGTCAGTGTACTGGTAGCCGGAAACCCTGCCACCACCCGCGAACTGAGCAAAGAAGGGCTTGCCCAGTTCAGCGGAAGTCAAAGACGCTCCTGGATTGTAGATCGCATGGCTGTTACAACTGTTGTCACAGTCGATACCTGGCAAAAAAAGGTCACTGTGATAGAATAATTCAGTGAGAGGCCCACATCATATGTACACCAGATGAGAAATATGTGCCTCAAGCTGGTATCAAACATCACTATTGAAGTGAGTGAGCTGCAGATTCACTGTTAAGCCAGTGCGGGCATACCAGCAAAGTTTCTGGGAGGTGTATCAATGGAGGTAGTGCAAAACCAGTGGTTTAAGTGGTCACCAAGGGAAGGTAAGGGTAGTCTGCCAGAATAGCGCTTCCGAGCACCTTTCACAGCAGACGGATGCGAGGCGCCAGTGTTCTTCTCAAAGTTATCAAAGCCACAAAGGATCTTACTGGATATTCAAGTTAATGCAAAGCAGATTTGGGGGTCAAGCAGATAGGTATGAACATCGTAGTTGAAGAAATATGGTAGTTGGACGCTTCCAAGTTGATGCTCTGGTCAGCATTGACCAATGATGAAAGCTTCGAGAGTGGGATTGCTGTGCCCCTCTGTTTGGTAGACTGAGGCATGGCAGCAACGAAGAAAAGTGGGGTAGCGACAATGGTTGCGAGAGTCAAGCGCATAGTAAACAGGGACGGTGGAGGACAACTGAGAAATGAGCCGTGCTTTAGTATACCTGCCTTTGCACTATGGCCGTGATACACCAGTGGCTAAGCTGCCACGATGAATCGGTTGTCTTTGGGCAGATCCCATGATGTGCCGTTCCGCAAAACTCCCTGCAGTCCTTTCACCAGTACATGGACATATGAAATGGCACCCCATAATGTGCCATTCCGCAAAGATCCCTGCAGTCATTTCACCAGTACGTGGATGTATGGAATTGCGCCCCATGAGCGCAGTTCCCTGGCTTTCCTTGCCCATGTGCCCCCGATTATCTGTAGATCTGACAAGCTTTTCTGGAATCAGGCATGATCAATGATCAATCAGTGAACTTTGGACATCTCCCTGTGTGGAGGGTCACATTGATGTCAAGGGGGGTCAATGTCATGTGAACGTGTGGCTGAAGATTTCCATCCAATATGGAAAGCCAGACAACCCACTTCAGTCACCCTCTAAAATGGTAGGTACCTATTAGGTAGGTTGTAACACTATAAAGGTACCATCCTACTAGGTCTTGTTTCAGCAGTATTTCCCAGAATTTCTGATATTTTCCCAGACATGCTACCAATCTTCTGGCAAATTCCCTGGGCCTATGGGAAAAGTTCCAGGCCAAAAACATTTGTGTTAGGGAAATCTTTTTGTGTCAAATTATGATACCTTTCCCCACCTCTGGGGGGTGTCAGGGGTCCAAGTATAATGAAATTGGCTGACCAATATATGACATTTCCTAACCCAAGATAGATGTAATTCACATCCAATAAGGGTGTAACAAAGTGATATCACTGCTGGGAAATTGCCTGAATTCATTTTTTTGTAATCAGGGAATTCCCCATTCTAATGTTTGTTTATAGTGGAGAAATTGAAATTCCCTACTTGTATATTTTGCTGTCTGGGAATTCCCCATGATCATATTATGTCTGTGCAGAAATTCCTCACCAGAATATTTGTGTTGTCTGGGAATTCCCCAGCATGATATTGTTGCTATCTGGGAATTCCCTATGATCATATTGTGACTATTTGAGAATTCCCCAGCATGATATTTTTGCTCTCAGGGAATTCCCCATCATTATATGGTTACTGTCAGGGAATTCCCCAGCGTGATATTTTTGCTGTCTGGGAATTCCCTGCCATCATATGTTGACTATTTGGGAATTCCCCAGCATAATATTGTTGCTGTCTGGGAATTCCCTATCATTGTATTGTGACTGTTTGGGAATCCCCTATCTAGGAATTCCCCAGCATGATATTTTTACTCTCAGGGAATTCCCTGCCACCATATGTTGACTATGTGGGAATTCCCCAGCATAATATTGTTACTGTCTGGGAATTCCCTATCACCATATTGTTACAGTCAGGCAATTCCCTAGCATGATATTTTTGCTATCTGGGAATTCCCTGTCATCATGTTGCGACTGTTTGGGAATTCTCCACCCTCATATTCTGGCTATCTGGGAATTCCCCAGCATGATATTATTGCTGTCTGGGAATTCCCTATCACCATATTGATATTGTTACTGTCAGGGAATTCCTTCTCATCATATTGTACCCATTTGTGAATTCCCCACCTCTATATTGTGGCTGTATTCAAATTTCCTACCGTGATATTTGTGCCTGTATGGGAATTCCTCACCTCATGCTCATCAATAGTGCTGTCTCCTGGATCATACTTGGCACCATCACAATGAATGATGATATAATGTCCAGTTCATATTTCTTTGTGAAAATCATGATACAGGAAATGATGCAGCACATGGGTTTGAACAACTTTGCAGAGAGGTTCAAGGACAAAGAAGTAAGAACAGCATGCAGAGACATGTTCTCCATAGATAATCCAAAGGACACACAGTTCTCTATCAGCATTGCTGAACAAACCATCAGTTTACAATAACCAAAGACCTATGCTTTTACAGAGTGTAGGCTTCAAATTAGGCAGGGTAGGTCCCATGAGGCCAGGGAGCCAAATGGGCCCTTAGGAATCCCCCACCTCTATAAATTTTCAGTCATAGAAATCTCCATTATTATACTTCTGCTATCTGGGAATTCCCTACCCCATGCTCACCAATGATGGTGTCTTCTGAGCCATACTTGAAACTATCAAGACAAACGACCACACAATGTTGAGTTCATGCATCTTTGTGCAAGTCATGATGTATGAGATGATAGAGAGCATAGGCTTGAAGAACTTTGCAGAGGGCTTTAACAATGAGGAAGTACTAACAGCATTCAGAGATATGTTGTCCATAGACAATCCAAAGGACACACAGTTCTCTATCAACTATTTCATGAGTATCAGATTGGGTGTGTTGACAGAAGAAATGAGAGTCTCTCAAGGTGAGTTTACTTACTATCTTCACATTATCAGTAGTTTGCTCATTGTTTGGGAATTACCCATCTGATGTATCTGTGGTAGGAGCATTCCCCACTCTTATTTTTTTTTCCTGTCCGGGAATTCACCACTCTCATATTTGGGCTATTTGGGAATTTTCCATTCTCATATGTTGGCTGTTTGGAAATCCCCTGTCCTGATAATCTGTGATAGAAGCATTCCCCACCCTTATATTTCTTCTGTGTTGGGAATTCCTCACCCCATTATTTTGGCTATCTGGGAATTTCTCTTTCTGATGTATTTGAACTAGGAGGGTTTCCAGCCCTCATATTTCAGCTATTAGGAAATTCTCCATTCTCATATTTTAATAACAGGGGATTCCCCAACCCCAACCCTTATGTTTATGTTCTGGCTGTCCAGGAATTCCCCATTCTAATATTTTAATGGCAGGGCAATTCCTGACCCTTATGTGATCATTGTTAGGGCCTAGTATTTTTACTACCAGGGAATTCCCTATTTGCAAACCTTGATTCTGGGGAATTATTGATGGTGTTGACACCATTAGTCAATACAAGGAACAATGAATAACTGCTCATTCTTAATACAGCTTCATCTTCTTTATGGAACTTGGGCCCTTTACAGGGGAAGAAGGCATACAACTATCATATTCCTCCCAATCATCATCCTCACCACTATCCTCTTCTACCCCTCCCACAGACCATACTCCTCAATCAAAGCCATGTCCTCAACTGCACCTGTGACATCGTCATTATCCTCCAATTCTGACCCTTCATCTGAACCCCCATCCTCCTTATCATTGACTTTCTCCTCTGCCTCACTATCCTTACCACCTCACAATACACTTGCATGATATTGAGTGTATGCTGCACAGGCTACTTCAGAGGATGTTGGACCCCATGAAGCATTCGTCTCCCAAGCTGTCAGATATTGGCATACATTGCATTCCCACTGGACATAGACAGAGGCTAAGCCATTGTTTCGACGCTGCAATTGATATATTATATCCTGTCCTGTTGAACACATCAGTCTTGCTACAGCATAAGCAGAACCCCCAAAGGAAATGCACCTGCAGCCCCCTCAGCATGGACAATGCTCAACCACTCTTTTGTAAACCATTCTTGCATGATACTTCGTTCTCTTGACAGCCTTGACTCCTCCTCCTCACAACAATCTAGTTGCAGAATGAGGTGAATTCCTTGTCGAACCTGTTTATCTGCTAACCATCTTGGAGGGACACTGGCATCTCCCTCAATGGCTACATCAAGCCAAATGTCATCATCAGTATCAAGCTTGAAAAGATCCTCATGAAGGATAGGGGTTGGAGGTATAGCACTGGCAGGCGCCCTGCCAACTCAGATCAAGGCATAGATGTTGTTGCAAGCAGTGTTGTATGCCTTGACCAATTTGAGGGTGGTGGGTTCATGACATTTGATGGAGGACTTAGTGTTTGAATGTAACTTGTGTTCTAATTAAAAGGTTAGACATCAGTTACAAACTTCAACAACTAAACTTACCATTGATGGTGTTCCTATAAGAGTGCTCCAGCCGCTCAATCTCAAACTTGCGATGGCGAACCTGTTCCCGAATACAAATCTTCAAAGCACATGCATTGAGGGTAGCTTGAAGGTACTTGTTTTTTTTTCATGGTCTCGAGGTCAGCGCGGGCAATGAGACCTAATGATCTTCATTTCAAGATAAGAGCTTGAGTGGCCTGTTCCAGAGAATTCTGAGACTCTGTAATCTACATGTTTAGGTGAGTGATGTCAACAACGCCAGGTGATGCAAGCTCTTGCTGCAGAGCATTGACGTGGGTGCAGTGGTGGTCAACACTTTTCTCCAAAGTAAGAACCTTGCTGATCTCCTCGGCTGCACGGTCCTTCGATCGTCCTGAGTGTCAAACAACAATTATTATTTGATGCCCAAGAATCATTCAAGGGACTCACTAGGTAAAGGCTTTGTTTGATGAGCTACCTGAGCATTCCACTTGTCTCAGAGAACACCCTCATCCACTAGAAGTACGCCCAGTGCCTCCTCTGCTGGCATTGTCTTTTTTCGACAAAGTGCCCACTTCTTACCCAACCACTGACCCAAACTGACAAATGATTTCTCATCCAGATAACATATCTAATTGTCAAGGACAAAGAGGCATTGATGATGCTGCATTATATGAATAGATTAACCGATTTCTTTGAGCATGAAGAGTGAAAAATGCACCCCAGAGACATGAAGAATAGGGATAAGAAACTTCAAACAACTCCACAAACGCTCACAGCCTTCACCATCAGATAGGCCAAAACCAATACATTTACAAGGATGGTAGATGAGTTGACAGGGCCATTGATGACCACATGCATGAAAGACAGAGATGGCGAATGTCAGGCGAGAGAGAATGCTATTGTCCAAAAGTGACCACTTCTGACAACTGCGCTCAAGCTGACAACCAATATCATAGAGGCAGCCAATGGTAAATTTCGAGGGAAGGTGTTCAAACAGTCTCTTGAGGAGGGTGAGAGCATAGTGTTGTTTCTCCCCTGCAGACATCATGTTGACAAGCCAAAGCACCTGATCATGACAGCAAAGCAAAGCCATCACTCCAGTGTCTGCAAAGAAATGTGTACTGGTCTTTTGTTGCTTCTCATCAGCAGCAGTGAAAGACTCTCCGCATCTGTCCAGGATGTAGGCGGGCACCCTCATACTATCCTCTAGCTGATTGTCCACTTCTCCTTAGCACCAAAGCAAAGGGGGCAACAAGACTGCAGGTAGTCACTGGGCTGGATTCGTTGTCCGTGTTCATCTCAAGCATCCTCACCATCCATAAAGGTTTCAGCACGTATGAACTGGGTTATGTGGTCATCCACAGATATGACGAGGATTGAGTGCCAGTGGAAAGCATTACTGAATCAACGCCGGAGATTTCCCTGAGTAACATCAGTAAGAAAAAGATAGCATTCATGTGTATACTACATACTTGCCCTTGCAGTTTGTACCCTTGCCCATCCAGAAAAGACTCCAAGGTGTCACACCAAGCCGTAGTGTTTGGGGTTAATCTTGCAAAAAGATTCTTGACAAGTTCAAGAACACGAAGGTCGACAGCAACTGAGGCAGTGATGGGGGAGCATGCAAAGAGTCTGTGATTGATGAGATGAACAGGCGCAGGGGTGCACTTGCAGCAATCGACTTGGACATCATCCAGACCTGGGGAACACTGTTAGACAGGGTCATAGCGAAATATTTGCCAACATACGGTCAAAGAAGATGCAGGTGACTGACAGACATTGCCGATCACACATGCAAGTTGAATTTGTAGACATAGTTTTAACCTGAGTGGCTGTTTGCAAGGAGTTTGATCACCAAAGATAGTTGAGATATGGCTCAATTAAGGCTGGAATGATATCTTGTGACCACCGACGCCACTGATTCTGCTTCTTCTGCAGCCCGCTAAGTTTTGACAGAGTATTGAGAGGTCCATTCAGCAAGTAGAGGCTGTTGACAAAGGAGTTCTCTACATCTTCAGAGGGTTCAGGTGCAGGATGGGACATTGGGGAACTGCACTGCTATAAAGCTTCTGGGTCTTGCACTAAACGCACCTGACCTGGAAGCACAAAAACTGGCGGTGGGCCAGGTAGGTGGAAGCTTGCTGTATACCGAGGCTGGCATCGGTGGGGAACCAGGTCAGGACGGACAAGGATATTACGACTGGGTGTCTGTGGGGTAACATCTGCAAGTGAAGGCTCAGATGACAGGGGCGGAAGTAGAATTGGTTTTCTTGAGGACAAGCGAGGATTCAAGTCCTTTCAGCAGGATGGTTGAGGACGTCGAATTGCCATAATGACTTGCAGAGTCAAATGGAGCAACACGGAAGTGAACTGTTTACCCAAGAATCCAATGACAACAAGGAAATCTGTAGCCAATCATGAGAGGGCCCTTGACAAAATAGACTCTTGGAGAAAGTTATTTGTCAGTAAAGGCTAGAAACTCCATTCCATAAAACATATACAATGGACTTGCATCTGCGGCAAAACTAAATCAAGGGTTGGAAATGGCCATCAATCAAAAACACAGCTATGAGAACACGTAAGTCCACAGCAGCGGAAACAAGGAGAGCATAAAACAAAGTTCAATCAATCAAAAATCAAATTGTGAGGGAGAATGGGAGGCCTCCCAAAGTAATCAAAGAAAGTCTGAACGTAATTGAATGACTGAGCATTGCGATTCCAAATGGCCAAGTCACTGCCATTGTCATCATACCTAATGGGTATTGCAAAGGAAGGATGCGCGCCATCCCAGACTGACAAAAGGAGACAGAAATTGTTCAGGTACGGAGTCAAATCACGGAAATGGGAGGCACTCAGCCCGAGTTGGCAAGGCATCTGTCCACATGACCAATCCAGAATCCCCAGGGAAGATGCTGTAAAGGAGGGCCCGACGTTCAACAAAAGATTCTGCCCACTCTGAGGCAGCTATAACCCAGTCAAGAGCATAGAGCTCGTATGCCCTGTACAACATGGAGAGGAGGATTGACCAGAGATTCAACAGTGAGTTGGTGCCCACGCCATTCTACGGTGTCAGTGATCACCCAGGTGGAACCATGTGTCCTGGCCACAATGTCCTCTTCAAACAGCTGGAGGGAAGCAGATTTACAAGAAGCAGCCCATGTGACACCAATCTTGCCTTGGTTGGCTCGCTTGGCAGTGATGCCGTCAAACTGCTCCTGAGATGGGATGCTGTTAAGAAAGTCCCTCCACAACTGAGGTGCTGGAAATTTGGACAATGAATTGTGGTTGACACAGCTGATCCAGAGAGGACAAACAGCGAGCCAGTTGGCCATGAAGATCCTTTTATGATCAGAAGACTGGGGTGTAAGCAGGATGGCAGGGTTGGGGAAATGGTAGCCACAGTCCAGTAAGCTGCGCTTGACCCTAAACGAATTCTTGTCCGCAAGATCCATTGCCTTCCACCACATTGAGCAGGCAGGGGGCATTTCAGGTGTGGTTAGCTCCTGCCACTTGTCCCAACTACCCTTGGCAATGTTTGATGGATTGTCTGATTGGCAAATGAGCACCAGTAACATGGATCACATGAAAATTGCCACCTACCGGATGGGGAATTACTCGTGGTCCATTGAGCTTTCTTGGTCCATCCAGCCTTCTTGTTCTCCCCTTGGTTAGCTGCTTTCCCAACACTTGAAGATATCTGGGAGGTGGCGGAGTGTAGGCTTGGGAGTGGCTGGAAGAGTGCCACTGTAGTGACGGTGATTGTGCAGATGTCAAGAAAGGCCACCAGGGCCGCAATGGATGCATAGGAAGGGAGAGCAGGATTTGCCAGGAAGGGTAGTGAAATTGGCTGTAGTTGGCATGTACCATGCCCAGCAGAGTGGGTCGGGAAATAGGTGAGCGTCTCGACGCAGGACACAGACTGCATACTCAAATTCCTTGGAGTATAACTGAGGCCACTGGAAACAATTGACGACCCCAAACTGCCCATCAGCCCTTGCTCACATCTCTTTGTCTGCGTCAATGTGTGGTTCAGGGACATAAGACATGTTTGGTGTCATGTATACCCAGCTGTGATGACTCTGACAGGCGATAGCTCAGGCATCGAGAAATGTGTAGAAAGCTGTGATGGACAATCAGGGACACCACGTCAACAGAAATTCAGTACTTACGCTCGTGTTCACAAACTTGCAGTTTATACCTGCTGAGGGTGATCGCCATGTCGCACACTAGAGCAGTTGTATGTCAGGCATTAGGAGGGTGACAAGCAATAACACAACAGAGCCTACAATGACGGGATCAGGTCTGAATGGAAGATATCGTCCCGACACTGAAGAAACTTCAGGGATGTTGATCACTTTTCAAAACGACAGTAACAAATCAGAAAGAAAATCAAAACAAGGCTATGAACAAAGCTGTTAGAACAGGGCTTTGAGATGGGGCAGGCGTAAGGCCAAATGATGAGATCCAAGAATGAGGAGAACACTCCCAAGAGTCTTTAACCTCACTGCCACAGCAAACTCAATGGACACGGAGTCTGAGAGCTGATTCAATGCGACACGAAGTCAACTCTAGAGCCAGAAGGATCAGGTGGCAGACTCATGGTAAGCTTGCGAGGCTGCGGAACTTGCAGTTGCATAGCGAGATGGTGATGAGAGTGGAGAAATGAGATGCGTGCTAGTGTTGACGACATTGATGATAGAGATGTGAATGGGCGGCAAGAACGATCATGAAGAGTAGTAAGTGCCAGTGGCAAAGGGGCCGAGGTTTCTGTGGGAATTTCCTGTGACGGCTCTTCTGCTTATTGTAACTTTCAAGTATACATTTTCTGATGTTCACCTTGCGCCCATCCAGAGTGCATTTCCTTGTCATCCACACCTAATTTTTATATTTTCACTTTATATTCTCATTGTCCTCTATATTCTGTATTTCCTCTGGATCTCCACCAACTCCCTGGACTCTGGATCTCTCACTGATCAAGAACTCTGTTGTGCAGATCGACCTGCTGCCCAAGACCAACCTTTTTACCCATCAGAGCTGGCTTTGTGCCACTTGTTCTTTTCTCTTTGCTGACTTCGCATCGCATTGAGTCCACTCTTGGACTTCATATCCCTTGAGTCGCCTTGTTGCCATCTCACCTTGAGTTCACGGCGACAGTGAGGTTGAAGACTCTTGAGAGTGTACTTGATCTCCTCCTTTTTGGATCTCGCCTTTGGACCTTTTGTTGGTACGCCCCACCATCACAATGCCTTTGTGCTAACAACATTGTTCATAACCTCCATCTTCACACTGTATTATGACTGGAACTGAAGGTGCATGATCCACCTATGATTCATTACTGACATCATTCCCAATTCATAATATCCTTTGTATTTCAAACAATATACAATTGGTGCACATCTGCAAGGTCTCCATAGTATGGTGAGTTGAACCTCACACACTCAACAACTCTCTGAATGTCTTTTGCTTCAGATCACCATTATTGTTGGTGGATATTCTCATCTACCATAAGTAATCTCCTCTCCCTCTCAAAGATTATCTATACTCAACTTTCGCATCATTGGCAATCACAGTGAGATCCAGCATTTGATTGATCTTGCGGCACGGAGTTCCTCATTCTGCTCCCGTCTTTGCAATAATGCACAGTAACCCGCTTTGGTAAATATTACTTCTCACCTGATCATGACATCTCACTGGCAGTGTTTAGGCTGGGATTCTGATGGCGATCAAAATGGAATTCCACCAATACTTTTGAAATTTGAAGTGTCCGCAAACAACTCGGTGAGTGATCATATTATCCCAAGTAAACATCCCATTGACACGGTGATTCAGTGACCATCAGCCAGCATTCCTGGAGAGGGCAAGGTATTCCATCTCTCATCCATATTGTGAAAATCTTGGCTATCACTCTCAGTAATTAATGGTGGACTGTCCTTGGCTTCCGCTCTCTCGGCTTCACAACTTCAACAGGTAGATCGAGGTCTTGTTTGCTGGTGCTGTCATCCCAACCCCTTGGCTGACCATGCCCTTCTTCCCCCTTTATTCAAGTCTCCATTCTCAGTTCAACTAGTGGTACGTAACGTCACCACCCTTGAAAGGCGAGTCACTGAGGCCCATTCTGTCTGCATGCACTTGTCTTTTTTTCTCCTCGTCGTGTTTACTCACCCCTTCTATGTCTTTCTTTACTTGTTTCTCCAGGATAGTTTCGTCTGCTTTGGCCCTGTGTTCAATATCACACTCTCATGAACAATGCCCATACACCACTCCAAGCATGTGAATGCCTCAAATGATGGTGACCAGACTGAGGAGGACCGTCTGGGGAAGGCTAACGCAGTCAAACCTTCCAACAAAAGCGCTGTATTGAAGTCTCTAAAGCCCTCTAGCAAATCCAGGAGTGCCGCATCCAAATCTCCACTCAAGGCTGTCCCCTCACGTCGCGCAAAAACAAAACATGGGTACATCAAACATGAGTGAGACTGATGTTATCCAAGGCATGTTCAATAAATTTTGCATCTGCAGCTCAGGCAGTGCCACACACCACATCTGAGATGCAAGACAGAGACCTGGACAACGGGCCTGCACACTGGTAATTATATGATTTTTGCTTGATCCACGGGGCAAGGTGGTGTAATGGCCACTGTTCTTTGGCTTCACCTTTTGCTGAAATTCATGGCTGACTTGAATTGAAAATTCAGGGTACACATGTGGTTACGCCAGTTTCCAGAAATGAGGGCAGTCACCTATCTGTTTTGAATGAAGAACAGCCTGCTGTCTCTCCTCAGGATGGTGAGCAGTCCATTGCACAAGAGGCTGGTGTTGATAGCCAACAGGTAAGCTGTCTTCTTTTCTTTGATCCCAACTGACATGTCTGCTGCAGGTTAGACTCACCCTTACTGAGCTAGAATCTTGTGCTGGGCATTACAAGAGACTTTGGCATGATCAACAAACAAATACAGTCATGCAGTACCTGAAAGCCCTGGAAGTACTGCAATCTGGAGAGCGACACTGTTCCGAAATTGAACCGGAGGTTTCAGAGTGAAGCAGAGACTTCACAGGATAGAACGGGATTTAATTGATATTCAAACTAAGGAAGTATTACAGAGTAAAGGCAGGTTCATATACTGAAGAGTCCAGAACATATAAAACTGTTAAAGTATATCAGATGAATCAGGGTTTTTGGTTTCCAGAGTAAAGTAAGAGGATGAATTGGAATGGTGTCAGAATGATGGAATAATAACTAAGGACAATGGCGCAATAATTTTGAAGCAGGGGGAAAGGGAATTACCAATAGGAACTGTAAATGTCAAGGGATGTCAAAGGAAAGGAACATATGTCAAGAGATAGCCGAGATAGGAGTACAAAAGTCTAGGACGGGAATATGAAAGTCTGGGACAGGAAATATGGGATTCGGGATATTAGGTTAAGGTGAAAATCTTCTGAGGTAAAGTCTGGGGTTCGGGTTTCGGGGTTTGATGATAAGGGGCTGGAAGTGTGTCGTATGGGTAGGGAAAGTCTGAGGGGGAATCCTTATAGTCTTACAACCTACCTAAGAGGTACCATTTTAGGGGGTGACTGAAGTGATGGTGACCTCATTTGGGGTGTGAATTCACATCACATAGAAATTTATTACATCTCAGCCCATTCATACCCTACAGACACAAGTTGTAGGTCAGCCCATGATCAGCTAGCTGTCAAGGCTGTCCATATACTATGGTAACAGAGCACTACATTATGTACTTGCTTCATTCGGCAGCTCACCCCCCTGACCTTCATTAATGGTAAAATGTTTATCAACTCTAGGATGTCTGCAATTGTCTGATAGGTCCAAGTCCAAGTCTAGTTCTCGTAATCTATGAGAGGTGAAACCAAGGTACATCATACCCAAACATGCTGAGCCTGTAAAGTATCAAGGCACACCAGTATCAGTGTAGACGAAGAAAGTGGTAGGCTACGCAAGGTCCGCAAACCCAACACGCAAATTTCCAACATCGAAAACGGTGTAAACACCGGCGAGGAAAGCGGTTCCGATAAGCCAATTATCTTCAGGATTACAGTCATCAGAACCATCACAATGCGAGTGCAAATCAGACACTCGCCATCAAAAGCGTTCCCAACGATGGCGCCAACGCAGTCTGAGCGATCATATTTCCATCCAATGTTGAAATTGTCAGCGGAGATGAGGAAGGACTGGCCAGCGATGACGAAGCTGACGCTGGGAATATAATTGCAAGGGACTGTAGGATGGGTTATTAATAAAGCTCCGAAGATGAACAAGACTGGGAACATACGGAGCCAGTAGCCTTCGCCAATGATGTGAGACGCATCAGTACCGCCAATCATATCATAAAAAAGCGCTACGTCCTCATTCGGACCGTGGATGAGTTCAGAGCCGGTGTCAATGATGGCGAAAGCATCCATCAACCCCAATGTTTCTCCGTTGCCCTCTATACCATCTATACGAATTCGCCAGAAATCCTGGGTACGCCATCAACTACCGTTTGGGAACACCTTACGTTCAATGACTTACTTGGTGGGTGACCGGAGTGTAGCTAATGTCACCAGTGTACATGGTCGGGTTGATACCACCGAGGTATAGCTCGGGCGAAGCAGCTTTGAAACTGAATGAAAATACGGGCTCGTCCATCTGACCCGTAGCAACGAGTGTTTGGAAGACGGGGTTCGCAGGATATCTAGAGACAGGTTGGAAAGCCATTCCCATCACACCATCCGGAGGGAATCTCGTGGGTGCGAGGCCAAGAGAATACTGCAATGCCACACCGAGCGTTTGATCAGGAGCCTGCTCAAATGTCAGCACGGATGTCGTTGAAATGACACATCGGACATACCATAAAATCGGAAACCGTAACAGTATCGTTGTATTGCTCACCGAAAACAGTGTCCCCGTCTTCGAACCGTATCATGAAGGTCTTTTCCAGGCCAACGGAACTTTCAGAGAGTGATGGGTCGTAGATGTTGTGTCCAGCGCAGTTCACTCCACAGTTGGGACCTGGTAAAAACAGGTCGCTGTAATAAAGTTCAGTGTGAGGTTCACAACACATGTACCAGACAACAAATACGTGCCCCGAGGCGGTGTCAAACTGAACTGTGAGAGAGAATGAGCTGCACAATTATTGTAAGGCCAGCGCAAGCGTACCGAAATAGACGTTGGGAGGTGTACCAACCTCAATACCGCCACTCCATATGCCCTTGCCCACGTTTAAGTTATGTCCGGCAACTGTGCGCTTCAGAGCGCCTTTCCCAACAGACAGGTGCGAGGCACCGGTATTCCTTTCCAAGTTATCAAGGCCACGAAGAATCTTACTGGATGTTCAAGTCAACGCAAAGCAATATTCGGAGGTCAAGCAGATAGGTACGTACCCCCTGGTTGAAGCAACATGCGACTTGAGCGCCTCCAAGTTGACACTCTTGTCGGCATTGACCAACGACGAGGACTTGAAGAGGGGAATCGCTGTGCCCCCCTGTTTAGCAAGCGGAGTAGCCTCAGCAACGAAGAAGGGCAGGGCAACAATGACCGTTTTCAGAGTGAGGCACATAGTAAACAGGGATGTTTCTGGAAAGGAGGACAGCTGAGTATCAAGTTGTGCTACAATACGCCTCTATATAGCATGGTCGTGAGGACAGTGGCTGCGCTATCACGATTGATTGATTGTCCTTGCTAAGACCCATGCGGTGTTTCGTATCTCCCCGCTTCTTTCATCAGATTGTGGACGTATGGAAAGACGCAACGTGGGCATTGGCAAAGCTGACATCGTACCGTGGGTGTATATGGCGTGCGCTGTATTCCAAACCAGAAACGTTCTTTTCGAGCTTTGCCCTATATTTTCTCGCTGTAATTCAACAGGCCACATCGAGGATCGACCGACTGAAATCCGTTGCCGTTTCATATCGACAGATCCAATGTTACTTTCCCGGAGCCGTCCGAAATTGGCACATTCTGGTTCTAGTTCGGCCCGTCTATCGGATACTTCAGGGTCCACATAGTAGTTGTCCGGTCAGGGAGGATAGACGTCAAGCTGACGGATGGAGAAATGAAGGGCCTCCAAGGCTGTAAATAGTCTCTGGATCCAAAGCTGGCCGTTGTTCCTCGACGAAGGCCTGAGCTTTTCAGCGTTGCGATGACGGTCTTTGTTGGAAAAGTGATGAATCACCGTGTTTTCAAGTCCGAATATCTGATGTCCCGAGAGGGTGAAATGCTCGACCAAAATGGAGTCGCAGTGATACTGGATAACACTCGCCCGATGAATAGCTTCGTGAAGCACCGAAGTCCGACAAACCCGGATAGAATAACGATATGGGAACCCTAATGGTTGAACGAAATGAAATTGAGATACCTGCAGGGAACAACTTCGCGATTTGAACCGATGGAATCTCCTTGAACGAAATGAAATTGAGATGCCTGCAGGGAACAACTTTGCGATTTGAACCGATGGCAGGAGATTCCAGATAACAATGTTCCCCCTCACCAATCGACTATAAAGCGCCAGTTGACCCGTCAGCAACGTCTCCAGGGTAAATGGACACCACCTGCACTCGGCACCACCGTGGCGACGAACCAAAGTCCATCAAAAATCTACGAACCAAGCGCCGCTACCACACATCCAACTCTCTTGAGATCGCCGGTCGCCGTTTTCGTCACATCCGAGCAAGCCTGTCTCCTTCACACGACACGGCGCTCCATACGGCACTCCTGTCGGGAGCATGCCCTGACTACCAGAGGCCACCTTCTCTGAGCTGCCCCATGAGATCACATGTGGCTCTGATGGAAGGGGCAGCTATCGCAAGCTCCTGAACCCTGTTCACCTTGGGAGTAGTAATAGTTCTACATCGACGGGCCAAAGGAAACTTACGAAGACGACGCGAATCAACTATGGCTATGACAGGGCTGCATACCACGAACGTCGACTGAACAGTGACGCTGTGCCTGTCCATCGAAATCATGCCCGTTAGACGCGGCGGGAAACTGACGATCCTCCACACCTCATCCCTTTCCACCTCCACAATACGGAGCTACAGCTCAAGTCCGTCGTCGTTTGCGCATACGGGCCTATTTCATGTGTCTCTAGTTCGTTGTCTAAGTGAGGTAGTCGAACTCGCCCTTCGAGAACTGAGCAACTAACAGAGGCATGTCCAAAAAACCATCCGGTAGGGGAACTCTTGGATTCAGAGGAGAACATAGAGTGGCGAGAAGAACGGGCTCCTCTACGAGCTTGTTGGTTTGCCTTCAGATATATTCCACGTTCAGTTTCCTCTTCTGCCACCGTTGGCTTCACCTCCAATTGTTGTCTATGTCATCTCACGACAATCGCCTCTAGGAAGCATTATTATTGCGGCCTTCTGTCAATTCGGGTGAAGGAGATAGCATTAGGAGGGGATTGCAACGCACTGTCAGTTGAGACCTTGTGCTTCTCGGTTTGATCGAGCAGACGGACACTTGCCCCATTGCCTGCAGCAGCAGCCAAGGTTGAGCGCTGCATGGGGGGCGACTGTGGGGACACAGCCCCACGAACAGCATCTCCGGGAGCCGTGGTCACATTGTCAACGTCCACATCCTCACCTTCTGGAAAACTGCCTTCATCAAGCCCACCAACAACCGATGCCCAAATATCTATGCGATGTCCTTGAACTGTATCCTGTTTTCCTGGGAAAGTAGTAGCTGTGTAAAGCCAAGCAGATAGGCAAGAAGGGAGAGACTGCCGATTGGAATAACAGGATCTGCGCGACGCAGACCTGATCACCCCCCAGTTCACTGCCTATGCCAACGTGATATTTGTTATGTTCTCTAGGCTGTGTCAAGCTCAAGCGTACAGGCCCGCGTTCTTCTCCTGATTCCTGTTGCTCTCTAGGTGCGTCCTCCATCTGCACTCGGTTTGATGGTCCATTTCCAAATTGCAAAGTAGATACGAGTGTCAATAAGAGGGCCAGAAGAGCTGAATATGAACGCTGAGAGGAGAGAAGAGAGCACAGATGAGGCATCGTCCGTCCACGCATGCTGAACTATGAATCGATTAGTTGCCAATGACGATCCTGACTCGGCAGCACACGGAAGTAGACACCGATGACAGGACCTGTCACGTGTTACTCCCAGTGAAAACTGGCCATGCTTGGAGATGCCCGCAGGCGCCAGGTCGTGTTTTTTTAGACGTAGCAAGCAAACTCATGTATTTACATGTGGCAAACAATATTACGACTAAAATGAGAAGAATCCGTGTGCGGGGGCACTTCCATACGCGCTGGCATATGTTTTATTTTATGGCGGTCAAAGTGCACTTTTAATCAGCGCGCACATTAATGGGAGAAAACTTAAACGGCGCAAACATTTGAGGGGACCCAGACAGCGCAAACATTTGAGAACTTAGACAGCGCACACATTTGAGAGAACTTAGACAGCATATGCATTCTGAGAGGGCAGCGGTACACACATTTGAACTCAAAAAAAGATGGAGACATCATCAAAACTTCCATTACTCTCAGGTCACCGGGTTCATAACAGATACAATGTGTATGTAGAAAAATGTATCATACCGTTGAAGTGATTAGTGAAGGGAAGGGATCGGGATGTGGGGTGCTAAATGCGATAATATGCAATGCGAAAGGTATTAAAAGGTGGGTCACCAGCTAGGTCCAGATGCGATGAGGGAGTCTGTACAAGTTAGTTCCACGGGTTTCGATAAGGGCCACCCGGAATGCGTACGGCAGTGACTCGGTGTCCTGTCATCGCAGCCTGAGTGCCTGATCTGCTAGGGCCAGCTTCAGCACCTTGAGCATCATTGAATGCTTCATCCAAGTCCTTGGGACGGTAGTGGTTTGATTTGACTCGCTTGCCACCTGACCCTGACCCTGAGGGATGAGACTCGGATGCAAGTCCCGAGAGCAACACATGACACAGTCGCTTTGATCCGGTAGTGGCTTAATTGGAAATTGAGTGATTGAAGGTCCATGCTGGGGTACTTAATAAACTTACCTGTGTCCGCCGACTCGCGTGCAATGAGGTTTGTGAAAAAAAATTCATTGTCACTTCCAGAGTTGGCCTGAGGGACAACAATGGGAGTGCATGCTGTGGCCTGAGGTATGGTTGACTGGCTTGGAGCCACTTCATCATTGGTGGTAGCAATCATAGAAACTTGAGGAGCAAGATTAGAGTGTTCTGTGGCAGTGGTTTCTATAATTTGAATGTGACAGAATCTAGAAGAGGGCAGGAGTTGCCCAAAGCTACAGTACATTAGCTAGGAATAAAAACTAAGTAGATATGAACTCACCTCAGCCGCTGTCTAGATGGATGGAAACAACTGAGGTGCTGATAGACTGAAGAGAAATATATATACTATGGGTGGAGGTATACTCATATTATGTTACCTGGAATGAACCTGAGGGAAGAATATAAAGTGTAGTAATAGATGCAGTAAATGGAAAGTTAAAAAGGCTAAGTGAACACAAGGGTTGTGTGGTCACAGTTCTGGTGCTTCCACTTCCGGAAGGAGCGCGAGAATTTCGGAAGCAGTCTCGGAACATAGTGGTTCCGAGGTGGTTCCAGCTGGAAGCATTTTAACTTATGTTGATGTGGTTCCGAGGCTGGAAGGCCAGAACTGTCGGGTACTTAGTGTTGAATACTGACAGAATGTCGGAACCTGAGTTCAAGCCCGATTCAGAGTCGGTAATTGAGGGTTCTAACACCGTGACTGATTGGTAGGCTGGAGCTTTGCCCCTACCAGTTGGATTAAAGTTGTGGGCAGCAGGACTGTCGTCTGAAGAGTCTGCTTCATCAGGACCGGCCTCACCCTCAGCATCAGTACTACCATGCAACACCCTGGCAATAGCATGATCCCAGTTGATGTATGCAGATTTTGGAATCACAATACGAGGAGCTAAGACAAGTAACAGGTTAGCTTATGCATCAAGAGTTGTAAATTCAGCATTAGTACAAACCTACAACCACAGAAAATGTGGTGAACTTCCGTCCCACAGACCCCTTTGCCTCATCAAGCTCTTTGCCGGTGATTGTGGTATGCCTCAGGACAAAATACCTCTTCCGTTCTGAGCTCAAAAGAACCCAGTGGAAGACCCTTCATCCAGTTTGCCAAGACGGGCATCAAGCCACTCAAATGGCTTCAGGAGTAGGTGGCACAGCCACAGATTGATGTATTTCATGGTCCATGATATGAGGAACTCGACTGGTTGCTTGTCATCTTTTCTGACAAGCATAGCATACTGGCGAAACTTTTTGAGGTCAGCCTTCTGTGGTGTCTTGTTGTCGCTGAGTTCGCCATCCTAGCAATGCAGTTTAGACTTAAACACACACTTGTGAGCATACTTGGACACATACCTGTCTGAGACCGTGTGGTGTCATGAATAGCATCCCGACTTTGATGGCACATTCAACATGTGAACTACCAGCATGGGTTGTGTTCACAGGCATGAATCCATGGGTCTTGAGTTTGGCTGCATGGGGAGGCATTTTGCGGAGGCCAGAGACAGCTTTGTGGCAAACAAGTTCAAGCTGGGGGGTGGTAATCTGGGGCTGAGAGTGAGAGTGAGTGTATCGATTGAGAATATTTTGGACAAGTGCTGAAGGTGGTGGGCATGAGACAGCATGCTGCTGGGTGGGCTCAGGATTGGTGACATGAGGGTTACCGGAAGGAGTAGGGTGGTGGTGTTGCTTTCGCTGGCATGTGGTACACTGGTTTCCCTTATGACCACCACCCAGAACGAATCGAGTACATGATGGTGCATCAGCAGACATGGTAGTCTTGACTCAGGGGATGGCAGGGCTAGGAAGAGGGGGAGGGAGCCATGGTAAATTCGCTCTATTGTGACTGTAGTTTTATACAATGAACTCACTGTGTTCTATCATACAGATGCGTGTCATGACATCTAAACCTTTTGTCCACAAGACTGCACACGGCCACCAGACAACAAATGGCATCGCCATTTCATGTACCCTCTTGCTCTGACCAATGGTAATTGCTTCACGTTCAGGGTACAGGCTGTCTACCCATTCTTCCTCAGCTACTCCATAACTGGTCGGGATATTGCCCTGGTCGCAAGCTTGTTGAAACGCGAGGGCAAAGGCTTGATAGGCCTCAATTGACTGGAAGGGATTGGCCGTCGGGGGCATGTTGTACATGCCTAGTTGATTACTCTACATTAGTCATTATCTTGAAAGCTAGAATGGAACGTACCTTCGTTGGTCAGCCCTGATTGCCGGATCAGCGACAGGTTCAGATGTATGTAGATGGCAGTCATGGCAATCCTTGTACTTGCTGTGCTGAATTTGTGACAGAAATCACATGTCCTTTTGGTCCAATGAACTTAGAATTAGAATTTAGAAGCACACAAATCAATATTACATACCAGCAATGAGCGATTATGTCCTTGCTTTGAGACCGGATGGTGGTTCCAGTCATTCTGAAACTGTGCACAGTCAATGTTGAGCTGATCAAGAAATAGAAAATGTAAGAGCCAGAGATGACAAGGGTTAGTGGAATCCAACATATGAAGGTCCTCCAAACAAATGAAGAACGCTCGCCAACAATGCACAAATTGTGCGCCAAGATTCACCCACAGACGTTCAATTTGCAAATTTCTTGTTGATCAGCCCCACAAGAATGATGACTGATTGGGGCCATGGTGTATGATCATCCATGTCGCAACTTCAATATTCTCACCACCACAATCACCATGCACTCGCCATGGTGTTCCATACATTTGTAGTGCACATATGAAAAGATGAAGTACTGTTGATGCGCGATTGTTTGCGCTCGCTCGTAAACCAACAATCTTGTGATGTGATGTAAATAGTTGTTCCTTAAAACAGTGCAAAAAAATTTACCGTTCGACAATGGCCATCTATCATGCCATGAATAACAATGCCCCAACATATGAGTTTATGATGGCCATTGATGTGCCATACATAATTAGAGCATGGTGCTTCATATACACAACACTGGATTGCAGTTTGATGGCGAATAATGTGGCCGAGTGGGTCAATCCATTGCAGCAACATCCAAACACGTTCTCATTGAATATGCAGCCCATTGGATTTAACGATGTGAGCACAAACTGTAGACCTGCATTTGGGCATCCAAGTTTCTAATGGCATATGAGAATATCTATTTCTGCATCGGTTATGTCTGAAAACTGCCTTGCAAGGCCGTTGATTTGAAGGTGCCAATGTAAAGTGTTGTGATGCACACCAAGCATTTGCACAAGCATTTGCAGTGAGATGCGACAGGTGGGTGAAATGGCATTTGCAAGCCATTCTTGATTAAATTCAAACCAAGGACAGCCACGGCCATGATGGTGTTGAACAGGTGCAATATGAACGATTTCTGCTGTAGCATCACTATTTCCAAGTCACTTTAAATGAACACTTTCACAACAGATACAAAAAGTGGTTAAGTGACTCACTGCCCAGCTGCAGCAAGTGCAGCATCCGAAAGTGTGCAAAAAAGTTGTCCCAGGCTATGTGCACTTTCCTCAGCCCATTCCATATCTTCAACCTCCAGAGGGTGCTGACATGACTGTTGGATGATCTCATGAGCTTGAAGGATGTCAGCTCACCAGGAGTCCCTGACAGGGAGGTCAGGGAAATCTTGAGGATGCTGCATGGAGTTCTATGTTGCTGTGTGAGGAAATGGTGTGAGATTGGAAGTTCACTTGGTGGATTATGATCACATGCTTACGAATCCGAATCTTCCACCATCAATTCCAACTCCTGAGTTCATGCCCCATTTATGCTTGCCAGTCCAGCGCCCTATGAAGCGGCTTGTCTATTCAGCATTCCACCCTGACAACCTCTTCTTTGAGACAGCCTCTTTCAACAGAGAGGTTGCAAGTTTCTCATTCGACAGGCTGGTTTCTGGAAATCATCAAACCATGTTGGATCTACCCTGCAATCAACATTCTATGTTCTACTTTACAGATGGGACAATCACATTGCTAGTAAGCTTTTGCTTTTTGAATTACAATGGGATTCTAACTAAAATGACAACTTGAAGGTCCTCAAGCCAACATGTGAAACACTGTACAAGCTATACCCTGGTTTCCTCGCAAGGCATTCACCGGTATTTGAAGCAATGTTGTCCCTACCCTGGAGTTCAAGCTCGCAGACCACAGAAGAGCAATCTGATGACAACCCCATTGTCTTGCATGGAATTGTCCAGCAAGAATTCAACCATCTACTATGCTATCTACATGGCCAGTGAGTTTTGTACTACAGATTCATGAGAATAGTACCTAGTGTGATACACAACAGTTATGATGGTAGTGACTCAGAACTGGAGCGTCAGGAATTCCTTACTTCTGTACTCAAGCTCTCAGACTTCTACCAAATCAACTCAGGCTTTTGGCATGCTGTCGCCGAGCTCAAGCACCTCTCACCAGCAGCATTCAAGCCTTCTTTGAAGCTGTAACTTGGGCACCAGTTCTGGATCAATGAGTGGGTTGAACCCTCCTTCCGTGTGTTGATGGAACACCAGCCCCTCTTGTCCATCAGCTGCCTTGAGGCCCACTGGATGGGAATGGAGTACTTTTGGATTCTTGCAACAATGAAGGCTCAAATTGAGGAACACTATCATGCCCTTGCCTACACCAAACCAGCACTAGATCAGTCAAATGACTGTCAAACTCCATGGGTCTGTGCGACAGTGTGGAAGGAGGAGTGGTGGAATGGCATTGCTTGCCACCTCCTCCATCCTAAATCCCCTTGCTGGGGCCAGAGTGGCATTATTGCTCTCTTGCAAGAGACTGACTTCAATGGCGGCATTTGTGCCAGCTGCAAAGCTGGCATTATGCTGAAGTTGAAGAACTCACCTACGCTTTGGTATGAGGAGGACCAGGAGGACATTGCGGCTGTACTTGTCATGGTTGCTCAGATGGATGGATATGTAGGGTAGTATGTACAATGATTATCCCTTCGCCCACATGTACCTCAGTCCCATTTGAACAATCAATATATATCATGTTAGCACACACCCCCATTCTCTCAAATGTGTGTGCTGTCTAAGTTTTCTCAAATGTTTGCGCTGTCTAGGATCCCTCAAATGTTTGTGCCATTTAAGTTCTCTCCCAAATGTGCATGCTGCTTTCAAGTGCACTTTGACACCCATATTATTTCGAGTGAATAACAAAAACACACAAAATTAGCTTCCCCCATCACTGCCTTTTGGTTACTCAGAATGTGCACTTTTGTGATGAAATGTGATCATATTAGGTATCACTGTTATTAGGGATCGCTACACATAGGGGCAGGTACATTAGAACCAGGGTATTAATACAGCTCGAAAACAAATTGAAAACAGCTCAGAACAATATAATTAGAAGCAACAATCATTATGACCTGACGAAGAGAGAGTTTGTGTGTGAAAGGGGGGGTGTCCAATGAGGAAGACTGCAAGAGGCAGCAGGGGTGGGAGTAGGGGATTAGTGGAGATGTACATCAAAAGCCTTGTCATTCCATGTATTGTTGGCAACCTGATACTAGTTAGTGGTGCCCTGTAGATAGCAATAAATCACTTACCAGATCCATGGCCTCTGTGTCATAGGCCTTGCGCTGCACAAGAGTGAGTTGCTTGTAGAAATATACTCAGAAGTCCTCGCTGCTCCCATTTGCATTGACGTGTGTTAACCAACGTCGAGCACATAATGTACTGGGAAGGACAATGTGAGAGCCACAAGAGAGATGTGAGCAACAGAATACTTACAATCTGGATGTACCCTTCAGGCACATCTTGGATTTGGCCTTCTCACCACTGGCAGCTTGGTTGGTTGACGCATTCGAGGCGGCGGCCTTGCCTTTCCCTTTTGTGTTCAAGTTGGTAGGGGTACCTGTGTTCTCCTTCTCTGCATTGGTGGTCTGGTCTTCAGGAGGTGGAATGGGTGCAGGGGGTAGTGGTTTGGTCTTGATATTTGCCAACAGTAATGACCTAGTGGAGCGTTTTAATAACATACATATAATTTTCACAGACTTACAGGGGGTTTGGCATTGGCCATTTTGGTGCAGCAACATTCTCCTTGTCCACTGTATTGGAAGGACAAGCAGAAACTGGTGGAGTAGGAGTAGGTGCACAAGGAGGGTGTGGTGGTGGAGGAGTTGGTTTGCGGAAAGGGAGGGGTACTGGAGTCTACACATGAGGAGGGGAAGGTAGTGGAGCTGAAGTTGGTTTGCAGGAAGGCAGAGCCACTGGGGTTGGTGAAAGAGGAGGAGAGGGGAAAGGCACCAGGCTCTGTGAAGATGTTAAATGAGCTTCTTTCTTGCTGACTGTGTGCACATATAGGATGAAAATTTATCAAATAGATGTGTCTTTACTTACCTTTTGCCTTCTTGACTTTCTTTCGTGTTCGACTTGTTGTTTTTCGCCTTGCACTTTTTGCTGATGGGGAGGGCCTCTGCAATGACGACATCATCCTCATTCTCATTGTCCTCATCACCCTCGTCGTCCCCATCATCTTCATTGGTTGTCTTCCAGCAACCTTTGCTGTTGATGTGGTTTCTTCTCCACCCTAAGTACGAGTTAATGGCCAGGTATTCAAGCTTCCATCCATTGTGGGCCAGCTTGAAGATAGGGAACTCCCATTCTACCATGCCATGAAAGAGCTGTTGCCCAGGTAGAGGGACTTTCCCCCATGTCCTAGGGGCAAGCTTCTTGCATACCAGTTCCGACCATGCAGATCTTACCACCTTATGGATTGCTTTGACTGTTGTAGCATTCACCTGTTTGCCATTCTCATCCTTGAGGTAAGCAACCTTCCTTTGTTTGCAAACTTGCGCAGCCGGAGACTCTTGCCATTTGGTCCCAAAATTTGACTTGTGAATGGGTATCAGGAGTTGGACGATTTGATTCAGATGGTGAGAGCCAGGTGAGGTTGCAAGCAGAGGGGTCTGTAGTAGGAAGGCGAACAGCCTTCGCAAGAACTTCAAACATGTTTCTGGTACAAGTGAGCAGTCTGAGAACAACAAAATAATAAATGTGCTTACTTCACAATGTCTCTTTCTGTAATTACCTTAGTTAATTGGGCCTTGAGATGACCACAACGTTCACGTAGGGCCATTGTCTGCTGTGAGTCCTGCATATATGCACCCTAAAAATGGCTCGTGGTGAGAAAACATGTGGTATCCATGTTGATGTGGATATTGTGAGGGCAGTGGGGCTGTGTGAGTAAAAGGGTCTATCTCGGGCAGCAACCTGGATCTAGACGACAGTGGAGACAAGCCCAAACTGAGTGCACCACCCATGTGCCCATTCTGTAGGAAGTTAGAAGAGCATTGAGAAACAAAATTAAATGGGTTTGAGCTCAGGGTATCACATGTTGGAAGTGGGAATCATGGGGAGAAAGAGACTTAGGGGAATGCCCCTACAAAGACGCCAAAATGAGGTGCATAACAATAAGTTCCCATTCACTTAGATATACTCACTATGAATATAGTTGCACAGCTTCCCCTTGTTGCTTGCTTGGGAGGCACCTTGGAAACCCAAACGCAAAACCAGGTGAAGACCACAGCAAGCCTTGGAAGTTTGGGGTGCACCCTTTTGATCTGGCGTTAGTCCCAGCTGAAGCCACAAAGAGGAAGGCATTTCTTGACGAGATTAGGGACACCTACAACAAATGCTTGAGGTTACTTTAGCACTCAGTTTTCTTCGGTTTTTGTGTACACTCATTGTATTATTAGTACTATGTTCTACTCTATGTCTTCCCCATTGTCATTGTTGTCAAACTCATCATAAACACTATAAGGTACACCTAAGTCTGAAATGTCCAGACCCGGCTTTTCCACCATAAAAAAACCCTCTTTGTCCTCCCCTGATGGCAATGTGAATCTTTGGGGAACCATGGCCATAACACCCATGGTGCTCTTGACGCCCACAACAAGAGTATCATCCAATAATGTTGAGAAGGGGATGACTTGGCAAGACTGCTGCAGGAACTCCTTATCTGGCATGGAATACATCTGAATGACAGCAATGTCAGTGAACACCCAGTTACCATTGGCATCTTCATCATTGTAAAATTCTTCGGCCTCCCCCTCTTGGCACTCCTGCACAGACAGCCTCCCGAAATGCTGCACTTCCCCAAGCCGAATCTGGTTGTTGACCTTTATCTACAGCACATCAGATAGTCAGTATACAAGTAATGATAAAATACATACCTTCAATTGCGAGACACCTGAGTCTCTTCAGGTGACCTGAGTTTCTCTCTCCAAGCAGAGTGCACAACCTGTCTGTTCGGCAAGAGAAGCCTCGCCCACTTCTTGAAGGAGAGGAATTGTCTCCCAGGGCCAAGGAAATTGAGGATTGCTTGAGCGGCATTGCTGGTGGGATAGGCTATATGCTTAGCTCGTTTGCAAAGAAGCACATACCCACCTCCTAGGTTGATTGAGCCATACGGAAGTTCTTTTGGGGGATCCCCTAGCTCAGGCATGATGGAAATAAGTGAGTTGACTTTGCACCGGCAGACACCTTCTTTTGATAAATTGGCATATGGTTTTGATGGTTGCCGAAGCTCTTGTCCCAAGTTTCTGATGGTGCATTCCATGGTCCACTGCACATAGCAAATTGGCGGGCCTTTCTGGACAGCCTTGGTGACAAGGTGGCTGACTTGGTGGACACAGGGGCAGATAAAGTGGATGTGGTCTTCTTTAAGCTGATAATAAAGTGTTTCAAACTCACACTCCCATGTGCATAGAAGGGCTTGGGCATCCCTGAGTTTGGCTTGGGTGATGTGATGCTGGCACATGATCTGAAAGCCTCTAACAAGCTTGCAGAAATTCTGCCAGTAAGCCTGGGGGAGAATACTGTGAAGGAGAGCTGGTGCTATCCTGAAAGTGTAAAGTTGAAACTCCCAGGTTTTGTACTGAGAGTTTATCTTCTCAGCTACGTTGCATGTGACAAAAACTATAAGAGGGCAGTGATTTCCCAGACTCAGCCACTGCCAAAGAGGGGGCAAAGAACAACTGTATTCACCTATAAGAGGGCAGTGATTGCCCGGACTACTAGGGATTAGCTAGGAGTAGCAAATAGGTATAAGTAAACTCACCTCAGCTGCTGCCAAAGAGGGGGAAAAGAACAACTGAGGAATCCAAAGTAAAAACTAAGTATATATGTATAACAGAGTGGGCGGAGAAGCGCTCGCTAATGATAATCAGGGGATAGGAACAGGAACAAGAGGAATTTGGAATTAAGCAATGTAAGGAAGTGATGGAGCGTCCCCAGAGGCTTGGGAATGATGACAAGTAAAGGATGATGGAATACAATAAGGGTCTGCACATCTACATGAATTCCAGATTGATTCTGAGATTCTGAGAGGTTCCACCTGGCAGTGGAGTGGAGGTAGGCATTCCAGCATTCTGGACATGCGGAAATGCGGATTCCAACATTCCAGAAATGCAGGGTTTGTTGTTCTGGTTCTGGAGTTCACTTTATTTTGTCACTCCCACTTGAGCACATTCATAGTCCCATATCTCGAACAAATTTCCAGTGTTGTTCACAAATGAGAGGTTTTGTAAGGATGTCTGCTACCATGTCATCTGTGGGAACGTAGCGGATGATGGCTTCTCCCTTTCCAACAAGGTTGTCTCGGACAAAGTGGTACTTCCACTGGATGTGTTTAGTCTGTGCCTGGAATTGAGGATCGCGACTTAGGATGATAGCGGCCTGGTTGTCGCAGTGGAGGACAGTTGGCCCCTTTTGTGGGTGGCCGATCTCTTCAAAGAAGCTCTAAAGCCATGCCAGATGTTGTCCAGCAGGACTGAGTCCGATGTACTCCAACTCCGTGGTGGAAAGTGCGACCATGCTCTGCTGTTTGCTTGACCAGGAGATAGCTCCGTGATTACTGAGGAAAAGCAATCTGGAGGTGGAGCGGGAGTTGTCCGGGTCCTGAGACCAACCTGCATCAGAGTACCCCTGAAAGTCCATGTCCATAGATACCTCAGAGCCATCAAAGCGGAGTTCCATGTCCTTGGTGGCTTGGATGTACTGGAATACACTTTCGCTGCTTCCCAGTGCATCCTTTTTGGTGTGGCACTGAAACGGCTGAGTGTTCCAACTGCATATGCAATGTCCGGACGTGTTCCGAGCATGAGATACATCAACAAGCCAATGACTGTGAGATAGGAGACTTTCCGGCCTTCAATGACCATCTCCGGAAGGATTTGATCATTTTCTGGATCTGCAGCGGAGAGTTGTAAGTTATGTGCCATTGGAGTCCAGATGGGTTTGCATGTGGTCATTCCAACACAGTCTAGGATAGTGCAGGAGTATTGGCATTTTGACAAGGAGATACTCCGGAGTTTCCAGTCCCGGTTGATTTCAATTCTGAGGATGTATTTTACTTCTCCAAGATCGCGCATTTTGAAGGCTGCTGAGAGTTTGGTTTTGATAGAGTTCATGCACTGTCTGGAAGAAGTTGCTAGGAGTAGGTCGCCCACATACACAACTAGGAAACTTGCCTGTCCTTCTGGAAGACATAAAGGCACGTCTCCACATCAAGGTGAGCAAATCCAAGTTCTCCAAGTTTCTTGTCTAGTGTCTTGTTCCAAGTCCGCCCGGCTTGCTTAAGTCCATAGAGTGAGCACTGGAGTTTCCAGCAATACCCGGGTTGGATAGGGACACTGTCTGGAGGAAGCAGGTAGAGATTCTCCTCCAATTCTCCATTGAGGTAAGCAGTGGAAACATGCATTTGGTCGAGCTCCAAGTCATGTTTTGCAGCAAGGGCAATAAGGGTCCGGATAGAATCCAAATTTGCTACAGGGGCAAATACTTCCTGATAGTTGATTCCTTCCTTTTGAGTGAAACCCCACATGACAATGCGGACTTTGTAGTGCTCAACATTTCCAGTGTGGTCGCACTTGATATGGAAGACAGGTTTGGAGGTTATTGGAGTGATACCTTTTGGAATGGGGACGGTTTCATACACATGATTGGAATTTAGGTTTAGGAGTTCTTCCTCAACTGCGGATTTCCAGCGTTCGGCATCAGGCAATGCATAGGCTTCCCGGATTGTTCCCAGAAGGGATGAATCAGGTTCAGAATTGGCTGCACCTGCAAAGATGAAATCCTGTAGGGATTCTGTGGATGCTGTGAACGCCCCTGGGAATTCCAGGGGCTTCCATTTCAGGATCTGGTTGTTGCCCACCATAGTGTTGAGCCCTGCGTGCGGCATCTTTATTTACAGTCCGTTGGTAGTCTCTATTCTGGTCAGCTTGTTGGCATTGTTGATTGCTTCTCTGGACTCCGGTGATAATCTGGGCTGGCACAGGTCTCTCTGGAGATGGAGATCGGGGGTGGATAGGAATGGGAGCAGGAGCAGGAGCAGGAGCCGGGGCAGGTGGCGGATTCATGTCAAGTTGCTGAAAGCGGTGTGTAAGGTCATCAACAGTGGGACTCAGTGGTTGTTGTTCTTCCAGGGCACCCAGAGGTGCGTTGTTGGCTCCCACTGTTCTGTGCAAGTCCGGAGTTTTGGGTTTTGGGTTCTCCTCTTCCACATCCTGATGCTCCGCTTCATGTTGCCTCAGAAGTAGTCCCTCCCACTGTCCCTCAACAGTGGGGACATTCCATGGGGCAAGGTCACGTGCAGGGATGATTTCGGTCTCATCAAAGGTGACATGCCGGCTGGAGATGATTGTTCAACACTCCACATCCAGGAGCTTGTAGGCTTGTTGGCCATAGGTGTAACCGATCATGATGCACTTTTTTCCGTGTGAACGGAATTTCCCCCTGCATTGTTCCTTTGGTATGTGAGCATAGGCGGGGCAACTGAAGGGGCGGAAAATGGTAGGATCAACATCATGTTGGTGGAATAGCATTTGATAGGGGTTTTCTCCGCAGAGTGCGGACATCGGACTTCGTGCAGTGATGTAGGCGGCTGTCACCATGGCGTCTTCCCAGAAGGACTTCAGAAGTTGGGACTCCTCCAGCATGGCATTTGCAAGGAGGGTTAGAGTCTGGTTCATCTGCTCCGCTAACCCGTTTTGTTCCGGAGTGTATGGAGCGGAGGTCTCATGTAGGGTTCCGTCTTTTCAGAGTTGCTCTCGGAAGGCGTCATTGATATATTTCCCTCCTCCATCACTCTGGATGAAATCCACATAGGCATTGGAGAATTTTCCCTGCCCGACCTCCATGTGGAAGAGTGTTTGGACATCACCTTTCCAGCGGATGTAGATCTGCAGTGCTTCCTTTTTGTGTTTCATGAAGTATATCCAGGGAAAGCAGCAGAAGTTGTCTACAATGATGATCCAGTACTTATACCCTTCCCGGGATTGAGGAGTTATCGGACCTCCGACATCTGTGTCAGTATTCAACCCTAAGTACCAGACGGTTCCAGCCTTCCGGCCTCAGAACCACGTCAACATAAGTTCAAATGCTTTGAGCTGGAACCACCTCGGAACCACTATGTTCTGAGACTGCTTCCGAAATTCTCACGCTCCTTCCGGAAGTGGAAGCACCAGAACTGTGACCACACAACCCTTGTGTTCACTTAGCCTTTTTAACTTTCCATTTACTGCATCTATTACTACACTTTATATTCTTCCTTCAGGTTCATTCCAGGTAACATAATATGAGTATACCTCTGCCCGTAGTATATATTGCTCTTCAGTCTATCAGCACCTCAGTCATTTCCGTCCATCTAGACAGTGGCTGAGGTGAGTTCATATCTACTTAGTTTTTATTCCTAGCTAATGTACTGTAGCTTTGGGCAACTCCTGCCCTCTTCTAGGTAAATAAACTAGTTGTTTCCATCCATCTAGACAGCGGCTGAGCTTTGGGCAACTCCTGCCCTCTTCTAGATTCTGTCAATCTGTGTGAACTATTTGGAGTGCTCGGGTTGCACGAGGTTTCTCTAGAAGTTCAAAAGGGAGCTTTTTCATCTTTCCAAGGATGCAGGCCTCACAGAAGGATGGAGTTCCAGTGAGGATGTCGATCCCCTGGAGCTGTCCCCACTTGACCATATGTTCAATCCATGCTATGGAGATATGTCCCATGCGTCAATGGAGAAGGTTTATGTCCACTGCAGCGTGTGCTGCTTCCTTTGGGCATTCTGGAATGGTGTTTGCGTGATATAGTCCCTGTAAATGAGTTCCGATGAGAACTGGAGTTCTTCCCTTTTGGATGTAGCATGTGCTGGAGCTGGCTGGAAAGACAGTGGAGAGTCCGGTGGTAGAGAGGCGGTTTACAGAGATTAAGGAAATCCGGAAGTCCAGAATGAGTAGGACATTGGTTAGGACAATTTCATACTTCTTTCCAGAGATGGTGGAGAACAGTGCAATGGTTCCAATTCCGATGGCAGAGGTGGTGGTGTTGTCTCCGAAAGCAACAGGGCAAGGTGGAACCAGTGGGGAGCAAGTCCGGAACCAGGATTGGTGTGGGACCATGTGGGATGTAGCTCCGGAATCAATGACAATAGTGTTTCTCCCACTGGCCTTGGGTTCAGACGACAGGTAGGTAAGAACACGTGCCATTAAAGATTTGGATACACCTTCGGTAATTATGTTTGCAATCTCCAGGGTTTTAGGGGTAACTTCCGGAGCGTCCTCCGTCGCATTAGCTTTCTCCTTCTTTTTCTCCCATTTCTTTCCTCCTCCTCCTTTTCTCAGCTCCTTTGTCTAACACTGGTAAGCATAGCAGTCATCAGAGTTGTGTCCAGATTTTTGGTGGTGCTCACACCAGGTGGCAGAGTTGGGTGGACGAGCGGAGGACTTGTTGGACACCTTGAGGGCAGAGTCCAAGGGTCCGGAAGGGTTTAGGTGCACCTCTTCCAAGGTGATCCGGGTTTCCATGGCGTCAAAGGTGAGTTTGCTGTCTTCAACGGTGTTGACAATGGAGGAGGTAAATATATAGAAGGCGGAGGTGAGGTTTGATGCTTGGTGAATAGATAGGAGTGCGTCAAAGAGGGTCCTGGCAGTGGTATACATCTATGTCTTGAGCAAAAGAGCATCACTGATGCTGTCCTGAATGATTCCATGTGCTCTCTCATTTTGTTCTGTCCATTTCCGAATGTCCTCCGTTGTGGCTGTGCTGGAGGTCATCGGAGTTCCGGATGCGGTAAGGGAAATGGTCGAGGAATCAGGAACACTGGAGGACGTGGCAGGAACAGGTACAGTGGTGGTGGTTCCTGGGGTGCCGGGACATGTGGTTGGACAGGTGTCAGTTCCCAGGGCTACACCTAGGACTTTCTCTCTCCGAAGTTTTGCTGTGATCCAAAGTTTCCAGATTTGGAAGTTTGAGGGACCAATCAGAGTCGGGCATGTGGGAGTGTCAACGGACGCTGTATTGGATGACATGGTAGAAGTTCTGAGGGTCCGGAGTGTATCCAGATGTGCACTGAGGGATTTGCGTGAGAGTTGAGTTGTTCTGGAGAGGTTTCCTTTCCACTAGTATGTGCTAGCGGGGCTCATAACCTGACAAAAACTATAAGAGGGCAGTGATTGCCCAGACTACTAGGGATTAGCTAGGAGTAGCAAATAGGTATAAGTAAACTCACCTCAGCTGCTGCAAAAGAGGGGGCAAAGAACAACTGAGGAATCCAAAGTAAAAACTAAGTATATATGTATAACAGAGCGGGCAGAGAAGCGCTCGCTAATGATAATCAGGGAATAGGAACAGGAACAAGAGGAATTTGGAATTAAGTGATGTAAGGAAGTGATAGAACGTCCCCGGAGGCTTGGGAATGATGACAAGTAAAGGATGATGGAATACAATAAGGGTCTGCACATCTACATGAATTCCAGATTGATTCCAAGATTCCGAGAGGTTCCGCCTGGCAGTGGAGTGGAGGTAGGCATTCCGGCATTCCGGACATGCAGAAACGCAGATTCCGATGTTCCCAAAATGCAGGGTTTGTTGTTCCGGTTCTGGAGTTCACTGTATTTTGTCAGGCCCCTAGGTATGGGATTGGCCGAGGCAAGGAATCCCATCAGCCACCCTGCCGAACCTACTCCTGCACTACCCGATACATGCATTCCTGTTCTGGCTCTCTTCCAAGCTGATAGGATAGTCCATTCAATGGCAAGGGCTTATCAGAATCAAAGCAAGTGATCTCTGAGTACATATATATCTATTAATATTATCTCAGGGAGCTTCCCCATAGACATCCAAAGGATGGCTGAGATGTTGGGCCGAAGGAGACTGGAACAAATCCAGAAAGAGAGAAAATCTTACAGGACAGATTCCCCATGGAGCAGGAAGAGATGTCAGACCCAACCCTTCTATTGGACCAGACTGGGTAATCATGGCATGGTATCTGCCTGGGGTACTGTTGGAAGAGTTCCAGGTGAGCTCCCCAAGTTAAATGTCCATAGATGCCTTCAGACAGGGGGACCTCCCTCACTTATTATACAAGTTGGCAATGTCTATGAACATTGCTACAGAGTAGAATACAAATTCCCTACATGAATGGCCACTGGTATCTAGAATTCCTGTCAGAGGATTGGATCTCTGCAAGGATGTCCTCAGGAGACCAATATTCCTCCATCTGCACTATCCTTTCCATGGTCAACTGCATCTCATCACATATGTCACATCCCGAAACTTTCCCAACCCATCCAGCCCAATTCCGGCCCCCTATGATCAAATCCCAAATCCTGAGCCTCGCACTTTACCTTAGAAGATTTCTCTTTCATCGGACATTCCAAACCCCATATTTCCCGTCCCAGACTTCCTCATTCCCATCCCAGACTTTTGTATTCCTATCTTGGCTATCTCTTGACATATGTCACTTTCCTTTGACACTTCTTGACATCTACAGTTCCTATCGATAATCCCCTTTCCCCTTGCCTCGCAATTATTGCGCCATTGCCCTCAGTCACTATTCCACCATTCTGACGCCATTCTGATTCATTCCTTACTTTCTTCCGGAAACCCAAAACTCCGATTCATCCAATTTATATCTTCCGGACTCTTCAGTATATAAATCCGCTTGTACTCTCTGATATTTCCTTAGTTCAAATATCAACTAAATCCCATTCTCTCCTGCTCCGCTTCACTCTGAAACCCCTTCAGTCCTTAAGTTGACCTTAGGATTGTCCTCCAACCCTCTGCTCTGAAATCAAGGAACAGAACTCGTACAGGGGCGCAGCACATAAGCTGAAGACGAAGTTCCTTACCCCTCCGACCCCCCTCAGGGATTCCCGACCAACCCTGCCATTCCATGCGCTCCGGACTATCCGGGAATTCCGGGATTGAACCCAGACTTGACAGTATATTCGAACTCAAACCTCTACAAGTTCGCTAACATCATATCTTTATCTGCATGTCTAGAACTATCCAGACTTGTGCCCAAACACGCAGCTCAGTCGGAGGCAGCCTGAGAAGATGCCCTGCACTCCCTGATGACCTTGTGTCGAGGCCCCAATGTCGCCAAACAATTCCGAAGCTTTTCTGCTCGTCATACATCAACCTCTGCCTCTCAGATGAGACTTTCGTCTCAAATCATCTCCACCCCTACTCCCGCAGGTCATCACCCCTCCTCTGACAATGGGAACGGCGGCGGCAATGACCCCGACCCCTCTGGTGACGACAACCTCTTCAACGACAACCCCAACAATGCAATCCCACCTAACCCTATCATGGCACTTGCAAACGCAGTCCATGGCCTTGCTGAGTTATCATGCCGTGACCGCAAATCCAAAAACACCTCATCTCCGCACACGAAGGTGCAGGAACCCGACACCTTCAATGGGACTGATCTGTGCAAGCTGCGGGCCTTCCAGGACCACCCCCGCACATTCCAGACTGACCGCGCGAAAGTTACCTTTGCCCAGTCTTACCTAAAAGGTATGGCCCTCAAATGGTTCGAGCCCAACCTCCTCCAGATAGATGATCCGGACTGGACAGACAATTATCAGGAATTCGTCCTCGAGCTCCAGACCAACTTCAGCCCGCACAACCCCGTCGGTGATGCCGAGCACCAACTCGACCACCTATCCATGAAAGACTCCCAGCATATCAACAAATACGTGGTAGAATTCAATTGCCTAGCCTCCCAGGTCCGGGGTTATGGTGAGGGAGCCCTCCGACATCACTTCCACAATGGACTTCCGGATTGCATCAAAGACAAGCTTTCCCGCATCAGAAAACTGCGCTCCCTCGGAGAACTCTGGACTCTCTCCCAGACTATCGACGGGAGATATTGGGAATGCAAGTCCAAAGTCGCTCGCCAAATCCGACCCTCCAGAAACCAGTCCTCCACTTCCACAAGTACTCCCACCACCTCATCTCCGAAACCCGCCACTTTGTCCAACACTTCCGCGACCTCGTCAGCAAAGTCCTCCACCCCTATCCCAAAACCCACATCCGACCTCTCCAGCAAACTCAGGAAGGACGGACGCCTCACCTCCAAGGAACGCAAATGCCACTTTGACCTCAAGCTGTGCATGTTCTGCAGAGCCACCGGACATGTAGCTAAGGATTGCCAGAAGTCCACTTCCCACGCATCCAAAGCCCGCGCAGTGACAACCTCCCCCACTCCAGAAGCCAAACCGGAGGCCTCTACCCCTGAGGCAAAAAATTAGGGCACAGCCTTCCGGACTCCACACGGGAAGGAGGCTGTGTTGAATCCCACCATGCACTCATGGAGACCCGTCTCAATGCATCCGCTCTTTATGATCCAAAGGCCCTTATGCCTCTTGTTTCTCTTTCCAACTTTTCCGAAATTTATGCTTTTCCCGCTTTGTTAGATTGTGGTTCTACTGATTGTTTCATTGATACTACTTTCGTTGACAAGCACCATTTTCCGACATACTCCGTTCCTCCTATTTCATTGAAACTTTTTGATGGTACTTCCAATTCTATGATTACCTGTGCTGTTGACCTTTCTGTTCGTTTCCCTTCTGGCTTTGTCACCTCTGATACATTTTATGTTACTCCGTTGGATTCATCTTGTTCCCTTGTTCTAGGACACAACTGGCTCACCTGCTACAATCCGTCGATTGACTGGGTATTGGGCAGTATTACTTTCCAAACACCGGCTCAAGACTTGCCAACGCCCCCAACGTCCGGTCCCCTATCTCACTCCAACACTTCTGACAAGCCACCTCGCGAAGCTCCTCGCATCTCGTTTGTCAATGCTGCTGACTTTGTGCGCACGTGCAAACTCGATGGTTGCCTTCAGTCATTATTCTACCATTCTGGACTTTCACTCCGCATATCCCGGAAAGTCCAGACCCCTTCATTCTCTCAGATGACGGCAGAAACGAGTACACTACACTACTTCCTCATCCCCATCCTCCCCATCTGTTCCCTGATCTCCCTCACCATCTGCCCTCTCCTTTCCCTTCCACTCCGATGCCCCCAGCCTCTTCCGGACTCCTATCCTGGCACTCAAGGGTTCATGCCTAAGAGGGGGATACTGTCACATCCCAAAACTCTCCTAACCCATCCGGCCCAATCCCGACCCAATTCCGGATACTGTCACATCCCAAAACATCCCTAACCCATCCAGCCCAATTCCGAACCCCTATGATCAAATCCTGAATCCCGGACCTTAGACAATTTCTCTTTCATCGAACATTCCGAACCCCATACTTCCCGTCCCGGACTTTTGCATTCCTGTCCCAGACTTTCTGCATTCCCATCCCGGACTTTCCACATTGCCATCCCGGACTTTCGTATTCCTATCTCAGTTATCTCTTGACATATGTCACTTTCCTTTGACACTTCTTGACATTCATTTACAGTTCCTAGCGATAATTCCCTTTCTCCTTGCCTCCCAATTATTGCGCCATTGCCTTCAGTCATTATTCTCCCATTCTGATGCCATTCCGACTCATTCCTTATTTTCTTCCAGAAACCCGAAACTCCGAGTCGTCCAACATACTTTAACATCTTTATATCTTCCGGACTCTTGTCACATCCTGAAACTTCCCTAACCAATCCGGCCCGATTCCGAACCCCTATGACCAAATCCCGAATCCCGGCCCTCATACTTTACCTTAGACAATTTCTCTTTCATTGGACATTCCAAACCCCGTACTTCCCGTCCCGGACTTCCCGCATTCCCGTGCCGGACTTTCATATTCCTGTCCCGGACTTTTGTATTCCCATCCCGGACTTTCATATCCCTATCTCGGTTATCGCTTGACATATGTCACTCTCCTTTGACACTTCTTGACATTTACAGTTCCTATCGATAATTCCCTTCCCCCTTGCTTTGCAATTATTGCGCCATTGCCTTCAGTCATCATTCTACCATTCTGACGCCACTCTGATTCATTCCTTCCTTTCCTCCAGAAACCCGAAACTCCAATTCGCCCGATAGTACTTTAACATCTTTATATCTTCCGGACTCTTCAGTATATAAACCCGCTTGTACTCTCTGATATTTCTTTAGTTCAAATATCAACTAAATCATGTTCTTTCCTGATCCTCTTCACTCTGAACCTCCTCAGTCCTTAAGTTGACCTTAGAATTGATCTCCAACCCTCTGCTCTGAAATCAAGGAACAGAACTCGTACAGGGGCACAGCACATAAGCTGAAGCTGAAGTTCCTTACAACTCCGACCCCCCTCAGGGATTCCCACCAAAGTCCGCCTTCTCCGCACTCCGGACTATCCAGGAATTCTGGGAACAAACCCGGACTTGACACATTGTTATTAGTTATCCTTTCATCATTCTGATGCCATTCCAATTTATCCCTTACTATATGCTGCAAACCCAAATCCTTCATTCACCCAACACTTTAACAGTTTTATATCCTGTGGACTCCTTAGTACAAAAACCCAGTTGTCCTCTATAATATTTCCTGAGTTCAAATATAATATCAACTAAATCCTGTTCTATCCTCACCTGACTTCACTCTGAATCCTCTCTTCAGTCCTTCAGTTGAACTTAGGATTGTCTTCTGACATCTGTCTCAAAATGAAGGGACAGGACTTGTATAGGAGTGGAGCACATATGCTGTGCCATAGCCTCATTTCTCACCCAGGCAACATACCCCCAGCAGTGGTCCACCCAGGCCCTGTTATCCCATTCATTATATTAAGTCCTTTCTATACATTGCAGGACCATGGATGGACCACTGCTAGGAGGATCTACCTTGCCATGGCCTTGTTCCTCAGCCAGGCAAGATCCTCCCAGCAGTGGTCCATCCATGGTACTGTCATCCCATTTATGGGCATGCTATTTGTCTTAACTTCATGTTGCTCTATTTTCACTATCTTAAATATTAAAATTTAATTTCTCTGTTCATGCCAAATTCATGAATACATGCTCTTAGTTGAGAATACCTCCAAGTACTTTAGTATATACTACATTCACTGTCTTTGTATCATTCTGTTCTGACTGTTTGCCCAGTTTTGTCCCAGTTGTCCCTCACAAACTGGGCTCATGGCGAAATAGCCGAAATACTCGAAATAGGCGTCGCCTAGTTTCGTCATCCTGCTTGCTTCTCTCGCTCCCACGCGTCGCCCGTTCATTATATGGATATGAGTTGATTTGTTTTCTGAGCCACGAGTGAGTGAGTGCTAGTGAGCTCACCGAGAGTCGAACGCGAGTAGTCACGGCAGGACTCGGAGGAGTATTGCAATGCTCGAAACACTTGCTCAAGTGATAACGCGTGGTCAAACGTGATTACCTCAAGAAGATAGTATGCGCAGGGTTGCTTGGGCTTCTGTCAGGTCCAACGAGGCAGCTCACGATGCTAAAAAAAAAAAGAAAAGTGAGCGAGTGCACCAGGCGTCTCAGTTGACGAGCTTTGCACGAGGTGAGCAAAAGCAAGAGACATTGCGCTGCATCGCTTACTCATACACGGACTACATATTGCGTTCACAAAATTAAGAGGTTTTTGATAAATAAAAATATTGCAATGCCTAATACTTGGCCGAGAAAGTAGCACGCTCCTGGTGTAATTAACGAGTACGGGTAATACATTATTGGCAGCAGTCTCGTCAGATCGTACTTCTTTTGCATCAAGTTTTGTACTCGTAACCTGTCATGTATACTTTTTCTGGAGTCGGGGATTGGCGGCTCATAGTGCCGCTACGATGATTATAGCACAAACGCGTTATTAATGCTCACCCGCTGCAAGTAGGTGTGCCTCTGAACGAAACGCCAGCTTTCTTGGCGACAACCCCGTCCGATGACCATGGTAACTCATTCAATGAGCGGCGAATCGTGATTTCATCCGCAGCTGCGCACCGATACGATAAAAGATGAAACTAAGGGAAAAACATTCGCTTGTCGGCGGAACCACATCGTCAAGGAGAAGACCAAACTCACGGTAACGGTGCCATAATTGTCGTGAGACCTGCCAACAACGCAGTCGCACCGACGGTTCCTAGACGGTCATACATTGCACCCGCGAAGAGAGGGAAAGCGGCGGCGAAAGCTGATCTTAGAGCGCTGTTGCCTGCCATGGCAGAAGCTGCGATAGGGCGGTATGCCGTCACCAGGTATGTGAAACTGGACGTAAATATGAAATAGACGCCAGACCCGAAGGGGATCGAGGCGATGACGGGAGCGATCCAGTGTACTTGTGGATACGTGGTGAACGCAAGCCAGAAGAGACCTGAAAAGGGGCGTGAGGAAGATCTGATTAACGTGTTCTCGGCATTCTGGACGGAAGATTACACACTAATTGGAGCGAGCACGGCGCCGACTTGGCCCATGATGAGCCGGACTTCTGGGGGTGGGTCACCGTTGAACTTGACGGCTTCTCGGGCGAAGAGTCTGGTTGTTTCGTCAGAGCATTTTGCGACGTCTGGGAGGAAAAACTTACCTGTTCCAGAAAGGCAGAGTCGAGATAGCAAAGAACATGCCAATACCCACACCAAGGAAGGCAAGACCGGTCATCTGGACATTGAAGTGATGTACTCCTTCGAATATGATGGGGAATGCCTGAAATGCGAGATAGAGAATGCCCAGAATCAGTGAATTCCTTGACAATGGGACATCAGAACATAATCGATGCTTTACACCTGTCAGGTCACAAACCATATGTCCAAAAGCAGCGCCATCCGATCGAATAGTAGTAGTTCTACGACGGGTTTGAGGATTGCATAGAATAAAACTATCAAGGACTTACGAAAAGGCCTATAACAGCTGACAAAGATAGCGGTCGCCAGACTGCCTTCGACCTTGTCCAGAGGTGCAAAATACCCGGCGTCCCCTGTAGTGTTGCGAAGCCTTGGGAAAGATGTAAGGAAGGAAAATATGGTAGCCTTTTCAACTTGCCTGCTTGCCTTCTTCTTCAAGATGGTAGGGACATAGGTCTCTGGGACGAGCTATGTAAGCAATCAATGGTAAGTGCACGTCAGTGATATGTCCTGGTCACCTACTAAGAAGAGGGTGACCATTTCCACAAAGATCCAGCATAACAGAACCCAGTACGTCCACCGCCAGTAAACATTCTGTCGAAAGACGATTAGCTAAGATGGAAACAAGTCGAATAATAATAATCCATGCTGACTTGGTTGATAAACCTGCGGGAAACGGGAAAGGAGATCAGCGAATTGTTCAAGCTCCCACGCATTTGGGTACACACCCTGCAATCAAGGGACCAACGACAGGGCCGATGAACGGCGACCTTGTCCCGGGGTTGAGCACGAGATTTGGAATGTCTTCATCACACTTACATTGTGTAGACGGCCATCGGACTGGACATTGGCAAGGGCGCATCACCGAAACGTGAGAAACTCACTTGGCCACAGTGGAATTGGGAAACATGTCACTGACGCTTCCGCCAGCAACACTCAAGAATGCAGATCCGCAGAAACCAGTAATCAACCTGAAAACAAGGAACACGCCTACCCTTTCGTCAAGGTGTGCTGATACAACATCAGAGAACATCAGCTTACCAATATTTGGGGCAAATGCCACTGGGAAAGTGAATATGAAAAAGAAGATATACGAAACCCGGTATATGGCATTTCGTCCTTGGGAACATTATTCATGATCAATAACGAGCTTGCCGCATACAACCACCCTTTGACACACCATATACTTCAGATAGGGGTCCAACGAGGAGAGGTCCCGCACCAAGCCCACTGACGTACAAACTGACTCCAAGAATTGTGACTTCATGCGATACGTGAAATGTTTGCGCAGAGCCAGCTTCCGTGAAGGCAGACTATCGATGAAATTATTTCAACGTGATGAACCAGTGATAAGACACCATAAATCTAGGATACGCACAATTGACGATGCACAGGCTACGCAGAGAGAACCCGAACTTATAATGAGGACAACGATCCAGCGCCTGAGAGAGGACATGTTCTGAGGGTCGTCTTTTGGTTCCAAGGTCACGAGGTGTGGATCAATGACCTCCTTGGTAGGAGACTGGGTCCTCTCGTCCATTGCCCCCTCGACAGTGTGATCTGTCGTTGGTGACCTGGTGGACATGGACATGATTAGTTGCGGGCGTCGCTGACAAGGGTGCAGCGCCGTGCTACTGTGGATGAAAAGGAGAAGATATTTGTACACGAGCCATGGGTGCTTATGAGATCGCCTGGGAGTCTGATTAGTGTGAGGGAGTATCTTTGACACGAGAGCCAGAGTTCCCGAAATGATGATGTTTCCTCATGAGGCTGACTTCAAAGATAGTCGAGTCATGCGTGGGTCGCCTTGACCTGTGTCAGCGATGTACTGCTATTAGGTCAGCATAGACATTCATTGTCAATTGAGACAGTGAATAACAGTCGAGTCGGGCTTACTGATCGGCAGAATTTCTAATGAATCCAAAGATGAGTCTCTGAGGGGCCTGTTCAAGTTGGTAGCCAGTGGAATTCCGCAGCATAGATCAGTGCCCCGCCTCGTGCCAAGTCGGGATCTTGCGGGCCACATTAGTCGGGAAGCATATTTGGTTGGTTCTAATTCACAAGAGCCGTTCAGAAGTAACTCAGCTGGCCCCGCCGTCGACCGAGCAAGCACCCATCGACCACGGACGCCGCCGTCCTCCAACACGTGGTACCGTTCTCAGTTCTTAAAAGTGGAAAGTGAGGAACTCTCAGGTTGGCTCGAGTGTACTCTCAACAGCTTGATCGCTTTGATTGCAGCGTTCCAGTTTCATCAAGGTCACCATTTTCCGTTTTTCGTGGTGGCTGGGCCGATTGCAAGGCCTACATCGACAAGTCATCGATCAGCTGCATTTTCAGCACACGCAGAAGATATTTAGTTAAATCTGAGCGCTGAAGCTTGTCGTCATTCGAGCCCAACAATACCTCTCTCTGGAGTCTGAGAATGAAATACCATAGGGTGTCAGACCTACGGTAGCTAAGGCATGTTCTGGAAACAAAGTTAAATTCGTTCACGACTCAATTCTCGTCTGACGGTGACTCGACAGGAACTCCAACTTCGGAGCTTCCACTCCTCGGGCCTCATGCACTTTCTTCACGTCAAGACGCCGTGCCCCTAAAATTGAGCCCGATTTCGAGCCGGCAAATAGATGTATTACCCGAAGATGTGTTCATCTTAGTTCAGCACGGCCGATAGCCAGACTGAAACATTTTCATTTTCTCCCCCTTTACTATCCACCATATCACCATCCGCTCAACTCATCTCAGTAAGTTGTAGGTGGCGAACTTGAAATCTCAGCCCAATTCGGCGAATCACTACTCGCAATTTTTGATAGAACGGTGACGATGTCCTTGTCCAAGACCTTGTCGCTGTCTTGTATGGTTCCCGATGAAGAGCGACGTCACCACAGGCATAGTGTCATCATCATCAGTCACCCGCACACCGAACGGCATGCGCATCGAGTATGAGTATGGACATGCTTCAATTGGGCATTTATAGGTGCCATTTGGTGCCATATGTAGTGGCAAATACGTCAGAGGAAGGTCAAATATCTTTATTCGGAATATTGATACATTATTGTGTCAGATTCTCCAGCATTCGATGCTATTAGCGGTTTTGTCAAAGGGAAATTCTCCACCCCAAACTTCCACATCTCTAGAGCTTTCCTCCACACCGGCCCATATTTTGCTTATCGTCTCCCGAGCTGCGACAAGGTCGTTTGCCCGCCCGCCCTCGAGTTCTTCCTTGCAACTCTGTCACGTCGGTTAGCGCATCTAGCCTAGGTCTGGGTTATGTTGCTACTTACCTGAATGGCTTGGCAGATGTCCGCATCAATGACTGCCAAGATATCCACCATCGCGCCTTCCTCTTCCCACCTCAGTCCGACCGTGGCTTTCACCACTGATGAGAGCAGGCCAATACTAGTGAATCCCATCCCAGCCCCATAAAGTGAGCGGGCCCTGGCAAGCACGTTCTCTAGTTCAGGAGTAGGCACAGCATGGATCCCGTCTAGCCCCGTAGCAAACAATCCATTGGTAGATGCAATACGTTTTGCGTTAGTTTGACGCAGTCGAGAGCGTGCCGCCGCTGTGAAGGAGGCGGCCAGACTGGGCGTGCTGGTCGCCAGCAGAGTTCTGGTGATAGCGCGCAGACTGTTGCGATAACGATGTGAGTCTCATATAGCAATGCGTGATTGTCAGCAAGATACTTGCTCGTCAATGGTCGCGTTCGCTATCAGAGTGTCGACCTGGAGGAGTGTGGCGATCCCAACGTGAGACAGTATAGACAGTGACGTACCATAAGGTTTCTAGGAAAGAAACCATATCAGGTTGAGCCAAAGTATGAAGCAAATGTACACATACACATGTCCCAACGTCTTGACATGGTCTTGAGAGTGGGCAGCGATCTCTCGAGCGGGCATTTTGGAAGACTTTGCACAGGGACTAACTTTGGAGGGGCGAGTGTAAGAACGAGGACTCCAGGACCCGGTTTATTTAATACTTGCAGTGCTTGTCTTCGGATATCAGCTGGTGACGCTGTGTAATTCCGCCAGGAGAGATCCCAAAAAACTATTTCAAGGTAAGCGGATCGCCAGATCAAACCATTTGGACAGTGCACATCTATCCGTTGCGTTGTCATACGGTCAGATTTTGGTTCACCGAGGTGACAACACCTAATCCAGCTTTTTCTCTAGGATCGGCTGGATCACAGCTAGAGTCATACTCAGTCTGTTTCAGACAAAAACCCGGGCGACATCGAGGCTCACTCCCTCGTAGGCGCCCTCTGCGCATAACTTTTGGGACGGAGTTTGATCATACCATTTAAAAGGCATCTTTAACCAACATTTCTCTCGCGTTCCCCGATACCTTGTTCTCAATCCAATGTCGTGGTCAAGATCATCAGTACCTTCAAGGGAAACCTTTGTTCTCGGCCCATTCGTTGTTCCGAGAATATGGGTAGGGCTTTGGCAGCTCTCCAGCAACGCGTGGGGTAGCGCTCCTGCCGCCAAAATTCGTCAGGGGATGGCTCGGCACGTTGAGCTGGGTTACAATGCATTTGGTGCGGCGTCCCCCTAACCCTAGCCACCTTTTCTGACTCACAGTTCACAGACATGGTGCGGAATGCCGATTCTCCCATCGGTTCTTCTCACTGACATCTTCGTTCTCTGTGCCGTCACCGAACTCTTAGGGTAACTGACCGAGCTCTTGTATGGGGCATTCTCGCTGAATTGTCTGCAGCCGATCACTATGGGAGTGCGGAGATTCTCTTCGTATGTTATGCTCCTAATAACTCTCGGCTCTTATAATTGACCGATCATCCAGGGGCAATTCAGAGAATCACTGCCATCAACTACAAGCGTTCTTGGCGCCACTAAGTGGTGCGTTTTCCGGCCGACAGATCCATCCCGGGCAGTCGTGGAAGCCGCAGTACGAGAACGCATGAAGCGCATGCGTACACGGTCCGTTGATTTACTCCAGGTCCGTGGCTTCATAAATTCTTCTCTGTCACTAAGGCAATGACCTTCTTCGCCGTCCAGTTTCATTGGCAAGATTACTCCGACAAAGGTTACTTGACAGCGTTGCAAGTTCTCCAGGACCTTCAGCACGAAGGATTGATCTCCGCAGTCGGGTTATGCAATTTCGATGCAATTCGGACAGACGAGATTTGTACACAGCTTGAACCAGGTTTCATTGTCTCGAATCAAGTGCAGGTGAGGGTAAAACGCTGCATGCCCGATCCATTAATAGTCTCATCTCCGCTGAACAGTTTTCCTTGATTGATACAAGGCCCCTACATGGCATGGCAGACGTATGCGAGCGACACAATGTTAAGCTCCTGACCTACGGTACCCTGGTGAGTTCGTATTTATTGATACCGACGAACCCGTGTTATTGAGTCCGTGTAGTGCGGGGGCTTTTTGGCGGATAAGTGGCTCAATCAACCGGAACCGGATCTCTACACCGGCAACTTGACGCCGTCGCAGCGCAAGGTAGCCGTGGCCTCGTCTCTAAATTCACGTTCTCATGCGTCTACCTTTCTTTAGTACCTCGACGTGATCCTGAAAGCGTGGGGCAATTGGGCGCTCTTTCAATCCCTCTTGGCGGTGCTGCGTGATATTGGTAATCGCCATGGCGGGCTGAGCATAGCCAACATAGCCACGCGTTGGGTCCTTGATCATCCATTTGTTGGAGCTGTGATCATAGGTACGGCGGAATCAATTAGCCTCGAAGCGGAGATTTACTTTCGGCATTTACATTCACAAGGCGCTCGATTGGGAGTTTCCGAGCACCCGGACGACAATCGACATGTCTTTGGATTCACACTGACGGCAGGGGATAACAGTGCCATCGAAGCGGTGCTGGCTCAATCCAATGGCCGTCGGATGATCAGCACAGTTGGTGATTGTGGCGCCGAGTATCGCTGAGGCTGTTGGGGAGGCTGTTGAGATACATCTTTTTCCTTCCCCTCTTGGAAATGCGCTATGCATAGCTGCAGGTCAACGTATCGTGCAGGTCTGTTCCGTGTACGTTCCATGTAATCAAGTTGGCGGTGTTCAGTCCCCACAAATCGCACAGGGATAGCACCTTCCGTCTTCGATGGGAACATAACCTCCGCGTTCGAAAGTATGCATATATCATTTCCGAAGTCATATCATAGACAGACTATCCAGTGATAGTGAAATGCAATTGATTGATGTACACATAGCGGCAGTGATTGTGATTGTAATTGTGATTGTGATTGTGATTGTGATGAACGATGAACGCGAGCAACCTTTTCTTGCAAAGGAAGTAAATCTAAACGGATAACGATGCTATATGTAGATGGGCCTAGGTCCGATATCGACGACGCTTTACGGGATACCAACGTCCAATGCATCAAAGATATCAAAGTTTGCTGATCGAATTTGCGTGAGAGGCAATCATCGCAGATGACAGGCGCTGAATAGGTTGAAGTTTCCTCTTCACATCTCGTAGAATGGTCGTTTTCGGATGCCAATCTCGGAAGGCATCTCGTAAGCTGACGAATTCTTCGGAAAACAGACGAGCGACTCTATCGTCTGCAATCAGATCCCGGAGCGCCCATGGGATCTGAGCGTTGAAGAGAGAAATGAAAGACGAGTCAGCAGGCTCCGGCGCCGAGTTGTGCGGAAGGAAAGACCAACTTCGTAATCGTTCTGTTCCGTAAGAGCATTGAATGATTCTTCCGCGAGTTCTACCTGTGCTCCAAGACCGCTGTCTGTAAGGAATAGATAATTTACCGCCAAGCTATATCCAAAGATGAAATGGCCGGATCACGGGAAGTAATTGAAATAGCTTACGAATACGTAGCAAGCTCCTCATATGGTGTTGAGTGGCCAATACCATTCAATGAACCTGCAGTAGCTTCTGACAAGTGTGTGAGGAGTCCGCTGTCCGACAGCCCTGCGTTTCGGATGCGAAGAAGTAGAACGAGTAAATTAGAAAGGAAATCAGAAGAGCTGTAACCATTTCAACTCATCACGATCATGGGAACTATCAGCATCTTGTACGCACTGGTATGCATCTCCGTCGATGTAAAGAGCACGTAAAATCAAGGGATGGGACACGCATGTAAACAATCCAGAGTACAGCCCTACGACTTGGTCATTGAGCGATGCGATGTAGACAACCTTGATCTATGTGATAGATTAATAACAAGGATTGCGATGGGCACAGCTCCACAAATTGCATACCCCATTATCCAAGACGTTTCGCAGTGCCCTTACGTAGTCCTTGGATATCGCACTTTCCGTGTTCTGACGACAGGAATTACGCTAGAATCAATAGGTACGCAGGCCTGGAAAAAGCTCACCTGGAATTCAAACAACTCTCTCGCGGCTGTGGACTCAAAATACTGAGGGATATGAATGGCAGGTTCGTCATGAAAGTGTCATGCGGCATACCTGGATATAGGGCTGTACCAATGAGCTGGTGCTAAGGTACCGTAGAGGGCCGAGATGAATTCCGCAGAGCGCCAGGCAACATATTCGCTGGGGTGCTCTCAGCGCGGAAACCGAACCTGAGGCAATCCCACTGGCAGGGACAGATGCATCAACGTTGAGCGCTGTTCGGATATGTCGATCAGCGATGAGGCGGTCCAGAAGATGTGTTGATACAACAGATCCCTGCGAGTGTGTGGCAACAAAAATGGCATCTGCATCATGGAGATCCTCCATCCACTCCTTATTCCCGATCAAGTTTTGGTACAACCTGTTCAGGTTGACGCGTCAAGTCCACAAAGTAGTGCAAAAGGGGAAAATAAAATATACTTCTCAACTCTGCGATTGATAGTCCCTTCGCCTTCAAGGGGTATCTTAGTGATCTTGTCAAGTTTCACTTTGTGTTTCTCTTGGAATTGATCTAGCGCCTCGACAACTCGGTTGACAAACTTGAAACTTGTCCCTGTAGGCTGAGTGCGAAATTTAAATGGGTGTTTACGTGCGACGTGTTGATGCGCACTAACCTCGCCAGCAAGCGTTCGCAAGACAGTACCTTGAAGTGACTGTCATCACCATAGCTTGACAGCAAATGCAGGGTGGTCACGCACCAGGGAACCACCCGTGGACACCAATGACAACGACTCTCTTGCACCCTCGGAGAACGTCTACGTTTTGTCCCTCTTCGAGTACATCCCACGCTCGTGGGAGAGCTTTGTCGTACGGCGAATAAATATTCTCTTTTGCTTTACCTTTACCCTTGATTGTAGCGGCCTCATCACGAGCAAATAACACCCCGCTAACATATTGAAAAGTTTTAGACAGAGCTGAGAGAGGGGGCTGAGGCACTGATGACCGTGGCAACGAATGGAAAATATCGTCCCAAGTCGGTAAGACCAGGTTCGGTGACGGCGGTGTAGTGGGTGTTTTCCCCCCTGATATCTTGGATGGCGTAGGGGACGGCTGACGTCTTATCGCGTCACGTACAGCGGCCTCTGAGCTAGTCGCCACGTGGGTTAACGGAACTTGCTTGGGATCGGATTTCTTGAGAAGCGGAGATGAACCTTGGACAACTGGCATAAGTGGTTGTCCTAGAATTGACGGCTTCCCGTCTTTAGCTGGCGGTGCTTGGACTACTACAGACGTTGGCGAGGACCCGGTAGTTGGGTCGGAAATTTCATCTTCATCTATGTCCATAACTTCCATTTCTCCACCTTCTGTGATACTTTTCATCGCCATTGCCCTTGCGGTGAAAAACGACATCCATCCGGACCGGTTGATGGAGATCGTGGACTGGAGCGGATTAGTGTCAGCAGATCCGGTAGCGGAGGTGAATGTCTCCAGTGCAGATGAAGATATTTGATCCGAAGTCGACCGTGCCTCATTGTCTTCAGTAGACACTTTCTTCTCTACAAGTTCCGGTTTCGACTGAGGCTGATCGATGGGGCCCCGTTGAGACACAACAGTGTTGGCGGCGGCGGCGGTGGCTGACGATGATTGGGACCATGCCCAAGGGGTATACCACGCCGAGCCCTGTGACCCTGTGGTGGCATCAGCGGACAAGGCGGGGGGAGCCATCTTAGGAGTAGTTGATGACTGCTCCTCCACATCAATATCTGGTCTCGAAACGAACTCTGGCTTGACCTCGCCTTTTGGCTGTGTGGGTCCCAAGCGTACGGGTGAAGAGGATGACTGTAGCTGTGCGCCATCACCTGGATCAAATGAATGTCGTGATAAGTCGGGACCAGCCGGGGAGGTGGTGCCTGCAGTCCCGGGCTGCGCATGTTCGTCTCTGGTGGTGGCGTTGACCTGAGTGGCAGAAGAACTTCCGTTCCATCCAAGATACGTCCACAACGTATTCGTGCGAACTTCGATCACTGCGATAGGTTCGCTAGAAGTCAAGTTGCCGCTGTCCGGAACGGGTGCGGTGAATATCGAATGTGTAGTATTTGGCTCAGATACCAAAACCGCATTAGACGGGGCTCCGAAGTCGCGGGTAGCATCTATTCAGGATATAATGATAAATTCCGCAGTCTGGATAATGAGATTAATTGGAAATCAAGTCCTACCTTGCGCAATGACCGGGGGTCCACGAGAGGCCTCATCAGATGCTTGCTGAAGCCCCGTGGTATCTTCTTGCAGAGTGGATCCTACCACCCTTTCAAAAGGTATGGACCTTCCCAACAAAGGAAAACTCAGCGTAAACCTGCCTGCCGTTGGATTTGGAGGAAGGGCGCTCTCCCCTGAGCGAGCCACGACAGATGTATTTGGTGGCTTGACTGAGCAAGGTTGAGGAGCTGGACCCTTGGCTCGCCCTGACGGGGTATCGATCTCGTCAGGCTTCGCCAGATGCAGAGATGGGACTTGGGCACGGGATGTGGAGTGTAGCGATGGTATTGGTGATACATCCACCTGCAGCCGCGAGGGAACATTCTCCGGGAGAGACTGGGGACGGGTTCGCGCATCGTGGTCTCCGACTGCACTGACGGAAGGTTGCTGTTCGGATGTTGGAGTAGCAACATGATCGATCTTTGGTTGCTCTTCATATAATCTTGCACACTTGTTATCGACAGCACCCCGCCCTTCTGGTGTGGAGGGACCCTCGACCTTGTCTTCAGATGGAGACGTTTCCTTGTCTTCGGACCAAGTGAACATTGTGAACCACGACCGCTTGTTCGACGGGGTGAGTTGTAGTGCAGCAGGGGTGGGTTTGGGAGGAGCTGGTGGAGGACTGTCGTCTTCTGGTAAAGGGGCCGGTTCATTGCCAGTGGTGACGGAGGTGTCTGCATAGTCGTTTGCAATGGTGGGTGGCGAATGATATACGGGAACTAGTGATACTGGAATCAGCCTTATGCTTCGCGCACGAAGCAAGGGGTAATTGTATGTCTACCTGGTACTGAGATGGCGAGTTCCGACTCCTTGATCGAACTGTCATTTAGAGAAGGGTCGTCAACATTATCAGCTGCAGATGAGCTGACGGTTGCTTCATGGTCCTTGACGCTCATTGAAGTGCTACCGGACCGAGATCCTTCAAGTGGTGTGGCTCTGCGGAGAATGCTGGGTAGTGTGGTAACTGCGGAGTCTCCTGTAGATGCTTGCTTGGATTGTGCAACAACAAAGGAAACGGCTGGAGGAGCGGGATTGCTGTGTATAGTGAGAGGACGTTTCCAACGAGCAGCAGTGGACGGAGGCGAGGGCATCGAAGAAACCGTCAGGCTTGAGGCAGACCACACTTGTGATACTCACACACACTTGGGGTCACGTGAACAAATACTAAACCATAAATGATCACTTTCAACGTTGGTGCTCTCGCAAGTTGATGAGAGTGGCATACTATGTTTTAGTTGAAAAGCCCTCCGGATTTCCTTGCGTTTTTTGCAGGTTACATGCACCGGCATATTCGCGAGTGCATGGCAGATTTTATGGGTGAGTGTTTCCCAAAACACCCTCCAGGAAACCCAGAACAAACTGTTTGACCTATTCCGACTCAAGCTGTACGCTTCAGTGCGATGAGTACCAAGCTGTATTTTTACCGTATAGCTACCCGCTACGCTCTGAATTTAATCCAACCGGTTGGTATTCCGTCTGACCCCATCGTGGCGGTTGATACTACTCCTGCTGATCGCAGGCACTTTGATGTTCTGGATACGCTGGGGGAGGCGAGGTTGCATACTCTGGTTGATGAAATAGTGCGAGCATACGCGGCACTCCCGACGTCGTAGATTGTTCAACGACTCCTTGCTCTTTTATGAGGAATGGCGCACAGACCAATTTCCAAACGAACAGACAGTTCATTCATGATCACAACAGAGCGCACCTGCCCAGTGTAGTTCCAAACACATACCCTCTTGTGTCATGGTTTGACATAGCATAGCTGTGTTTACGTGCTAACCCAGGCAGCCCAGGGTGGTTCACGCACGCACGTTGGGTCACCGTCCGCACGATAAGGGAACCCTGAAGTCGTTTCGAAACGTCATGATGGCATAGTCCTGGTCCAAGAACTCTCGGTGCTGAAATGCTCGATGGGTGAACTTTTCCACGTGTCACAAGTCTCAAGACTCGCCCAACCTCACCCGTCGACACGCCTTGTTGTCAACCCTCTGCCTGCAGTGCCGCTTGTGCCCAAACATGGGGCGCACGCACCGAGGAACTTTCATAATCCGGACTCCCCGAAGGTTTTAACGTATCTGATGCGGCTCGAGAACGCGAACAAGGCAATGGTCCAGATGGATACGCCGTCGGTAAGTCGTCCCCTTAATGACATGTGTCCCTCCTTGGAGTACAAGTCCAGAGCCACCCTTTCAGGGAGAGTATCCCCCTGGCCACTCATCAAGGGGCCAGATCTCAGTCCATCGTTCTCGTTCTCGTTTGGGTCGTTGTTAATTGACACAGTCGGGACGATAAGGAGATAGCTTCTCCGTCAACTCATTATTAAGCTGCACGCCCCGACTATGCACCTGACCGCTGCTACTATGTTGAAGTGTGTTCTTTTTCTTACGATCGTATAGGCAACTGACATGAATTCCTTCCCTTTGTACGGGCACGGCATATTGCAAAAGAGTCGAATTGGGCCGACAGCGTTTATCAATGCTTATCGTGTCAGTTCAACGCTGAGAATCAGATGCAGATGGGTACTTGTTAGTGCTGTTCTTACCTGTGGGGGCCACAGATAATCCATTACCCTCACTATCCTCACTGCTACGTGTACGACGCCGCTGACGGTTTCTTTCAGTCAACGTTAGCGTCGACGGCCACAAGATGACGATCATCGAGACTGCGAAATACAACCATAGACGAAAGCGATCACTGCTAGCTTTCCTGGCATGCTTCTGACTAGGTACGAGGATCCAATTGGTAAGCATCACTTTTTCCATTAATACTAACATGGGTGCTCAGACCACCCCCACCCAGTGCTCTGAACGAGTCATGGTGTTCATTGCTTATTTCCCTCTTGGAGACCCAAATGCGACGACACCTCCGCAGTCATCACACATCTCATCTAACTAACTCGAAATTGCAGGTTGGTCGCTCTTTCTATGCTGCTTCCCATCTAGAGCTTGTCCCACCTCACGCTCCCTCTTGTTATCCAGGGCGCTATCGGCCGTATCGAATACATTCAGCTATACTCCCAGCTGAAAGCCAAAGCCGCCACCCTTGGCTACATCTGCGATTGGTCCGAATCAGAACCCAACGACGTGTGCAAGTAATTCATGGGAACTCGGACGAGAGCAGGCTGGACTGTGTAGGACTTAGATGACTGAACGAACAGTCACGGTCGCGGTTGATTATAAATTTCCTCATATTTCTGAGATAAGTTTTTTTTTTCACAACACAGATCCGACCTGACTGAACGGTCTGTTGTAGCGAGAGACTACTGTAGGCTAAATCGTGCAGCACGATACCGAATAAACCACTTCTAGTTCTACGGGCAGCGTAGCGATACTTACACTTGGTTGGCCAAGTTACACTGGCGATTTTGATGCGCTTTCTTTCTTCGGGCTTACTGCAGTCGATAGAGGGCTACTCGACCACTGCATATCATGCTGAAGTCATAGGAGGAAACCATGGCGTATACGGGGGAGTACCGTGACCGTTAATATTGCTCTGGGACGGGGCGTGGAAAGTTAGACGTCGTAACCTTACCAGTAGCTTATCGAAGGAACCTGCCTCTGTTACATCTGGGATAATAAGACCAGTTACATCGGGATAAAATGAGTGGGTGCCCCCAAAAATTGCGATGACCTGTCAACCTTGTCAACGATGCATTGCTTCAGGGAAACGCGTGTTTGTTCGTGCGGGGCCATGATCTAACTGACTGAGAAGGAGCAATTGACCGCACGTCGTTCCCTCGCTCAATCTCGGCGAGTCTACTTCCCATGCAAAGATCTGTGAAATATAACATCGGCATGGTGATGATAGTGTTCTTGGTGCCAACTGACAGCGACCGTTGATGATAAGTATATAAACCAGACCCGACATATTGAACGAAAAAAATACTACGAAGGCGATCTAGCAGCATCAGTCCATACATGGAACGCGACATGACTTTACATTTTAATCCATCATTGCAGGTGACTGAAGATCCATACTTCAGCTGATCAGATAATGTCACAGACAGCCGAACGACTGTCTCATCAAGGAACAAACCGAAACCAGCCCAGCTGGCAGGAACATCAAGGAGGAGTCATTGGCTGTAAAGGTGCAACCAACGGAGGTGGTACTGCGGCGTTCGAATTGGAAGTTGCGAATGCAGAGAGCTCGACGGACGGAGAGCCGACTCAGCGCCAGCAGCATCTCTAGTTCTGCGGGAGAAGAGTCCACAGCAGACGTGCGCAGGCTCTCCATACCATTCACCGGCAGCTGGGCTGCTGGATCACTATCGGACGTGTCAGAGCTGGATATCGATTGCGCCATGATCGAAAATCCTCTGTAATGACCTGACCTGGAACTGTCGGCATTGGTTTGGGTAGTGTTTCTACTGATGACTCGTCCCTAGAGGATACGCATGTGCGCTTTCAGGAAGCGCAACCAGCATTGCCGAAAAGCATGCAGGGAGTGAATTGGCTTACATCGTGTGCAGATCTTGAGTAGATAGCCGTCACTTCGAGCCCCCGCGGAAGGCCGTGTGATCTGCGGAAGAGGTATCTCGGCAGTGCCCACAAGGTGTTCCACGAGGGAGGGGAACATTGCGTAGACTGTAGCTCGGGAATTGTGGGATGCTTATCTATACGAATGTGCTGTGCGGATGTATGACGGGTAATGCGAAGCTGTGGTAAGATACATCAGAATGTATGTGTATGATGTGCACAGCACAGATACTCACGTCCGAACGTGGAGAACCAGCAATTTGCGATTTAGGAGTGGGAGTGGCAACACGGTCTGGGTATTCTGCAAGAGCAGGATCGGGAGTGCATCCCTTTGTTTCCCCTTATCCTTTGCAGTAAGCTCTCCTGGAGAGGTAGCGGGCTGAGGCTTTGGACTCACGTTAGCACGACTGATCGTTCCGATGAGAACAAGCTTCGCACATCTTCAGGACATTCTGCATCTGCTCCCTTGACTGTTTGTTGACGATCTGGCTGTTGCTCCTTCCCGGAGGTAGGTCACATAAGTCCGTGAATACCAATGAGTAATGTAGCTGTGAACGTACCTTGGCTTCTCCACCTTTCCCCTTCCGCAAGAATATGTGACGAAACTTGGGAAAGCGCTTCTGTCGTACATTGGGTCGGACGTGTCGTCAGTTTCTCCGAAAGGCAGTATCGCAGGCCGCTGGAGGAGGGGTGAAAACAAATTGGCACGGTATCGTGAGCTGAGACTCACATAGAGAGAATCAATCGCGTAGCGATGATGACTCGCTTGGACGTCTCTGCAATGCGGTATTCACGTCCTTGGAGTTGTCTTTCTTTCTGCGTTGCGTCCTCGCGATCCTTGGGAATTTATTTTCCGATCTTGCGCTTCTCGGCGAGGGCGAGGCTGTATAGAGTCATGAAATGTTTGTCAGTATCAATTGCGACGGAATTCACTTCATCATCGTGCTGAAAGACAGGACCAATTTGGGTGGGAGTCATTGTGGCCCAGAGACGGACTGTATCGTCGAATGTAGTCTCGTGACCAGACCGTACTACGAGGCAAGCCGTTGTACTACACCACGTGCTCTTCGTCCTCCTTGTCAACGCCTTATGACCGAATTTGCAGTTTGCCCGGTTGATAAATCAACTTGGTCGATGCCCTTCTGGGTGAGCTTCCCAGCAGGAAGACATGCCTTATTACTGTACGTTTCGCATTATCTTCGTTCGCATGGCATTCTCTAGTGGAGGACATTTATATTCTGAAAGACCTCACGTTCATTTGACCAGATATTTCGGATCTCCGAACACCCGTCAAACTATGTGGCCGATATATGGCCAGAACACGTTGGGACCTGTGCAACGTACACCAGTTCATCAATCCAGAAGCCACGGAGCTTCTATAGGGACATCCTATACAGGCTCGTGTGGACTGTTGGTGAGGTGCTGTGCTTCGAATGGAAATACGGCAAGGTAGCGATCACGGGCATCAAAGGAAGCATGCAGCAGTCACTTCATCTGGCGAGGATTATGCTAATAGACCTGGATCATGCTACACTCCAATCTACCTGGAACTTCAATAAACATCAGCACGACTCGGATGATCATCAAGACTGCAATCCCGTTGGTGAAATAACGTGTGCACGAGTTTACAGAGGGCAGTCGTCATATTAGGCGTGAGTTCCATTCTACGTCCGGGAGGAAGTTGAAGGCGATATCGTGCAGATGAAAAGATGTTCATTGTTGGGGTTTAACGTACAGAGCGGGACATCAAGGAGCCTAGCGCGAGGAGGAACAGCTACATCTCACTGACCACACATGAGCTTGCCTTCATCGACTTCCTGTCGCGACCAGCCGACTATATCTAGGTCGAAGCATTCAGGCTTACCGCGGTCGATAGAGGGAGACTCTACAGCTGCATATCATGCCGAAGTCATACTAGGACGACGGTGACGAAATGGCACATACGGGGGGTGCCGTGACCGTTAATATTGATCTGGGACATCTACGGAGGTCCAGCATTGCTGGATGAACGTCCACCGACGATCAGTGACGGGTGCTGGACTGGGGCGTTTCGGAGTCTTCTCCTTTGAAAGTGCGACCAGTACCCATTCGTCACGAGAATAGCAATGGTAGGCCGATTTCGCTGTTAGAATCTGATTACCACTCAGATATGTGATTGCGAGAGAGAAATAGGGATAAGCGTGACAAACGAACTACCGCACTCACGTTCTATCATTCCGTACGTCCACGTACTGACGAAGGGACAGGGAATTTTCCGGAACAGCACATCATGGGGTGCGAGCGGGGCCAACCGATTAATCGTGGCAGCTGACCACCGGCTCTTCAGGGTCGTAGCTTAAGGGAGGCATTCTAACGCAACGACTCACTTCTTAGTTGTCTTCTATAGAAAACATCCCTGGTTATTATGCTCTTCACTTTCTCAACGGCCATCACTGCCCTGCCTTTATTTGTTGCTGTGGCTCTTCAGCGTGTAAAAGAGGTGGGAACTGCGATTGAATTCTCTAAGCGTTCGGCCCTGGTCAATACTGAGAAGAGCGTCAACCTGGAAGCGCCCGACTCCTATGTTGCGTCAACCAGGGCGTTCGTACCCATCTGCTCAACCTCCATATTTTGTTTGCGTTGACTTGAATGTCCAGTAAAGTTCTTCGTGGCTTCGATAGCTTTGAAAAGAATACCGGCGCCTCGCACCTGTCTGCTGTGAACGCGCATCCGGCGGATTACCCTTAGATACATTCGACGTCGGCCCACACCTCTGGTTCGGCACTGTGTCCATTGGTACACCTCCCCTATTCTACACTGGTACGCTCGCACCAACCTTGCAGCGAATGCGCAGCTCACTTACTCTAACAGTTGTGTTCGATACTGGCTCGAGGTACGTATTTCTCATCTGGTGTACGTATGATGTGAACCTCTCACTAAACCTTATCACAGCGACCTTATTTTGCCAGGTGTCGACTGTGACGACAGCTGCTATGGCCACGCCATCTACAATCCCGCATCGTCTTCGACTTCCGTCAACCTGTGCGAGCCCTTCGCTATTGAGTATGGAACCGGTGACAGCGCTTTCGGCCATCTGTACACCGACAATGTCACGATTGTCGGACTCACGGTACATGTGATGGTCGTTGCGACGTTATCGATTCTGACGTTTGAGCAGGCTACTGATCAAACCCTCGGTGTAGCATCGCACTACTCTCAGGGATTCAAAATCGAGCGGTTCGACCCGGATGGTGTGATGGGAATGGGTTTTCAATCTATCTCTCAATACCATCAGAGCTCTGTCTTCCAGACTTTCGTCACTCAGGGTCAGACAGACGAGCCCGTGTTTGCATTCAATTTCGCAGCCCCCGAGCCCGAGCTATACATCGGTGGTACCAATCGGGACATGTACATTGGCGACTTCACCTACTCAGGTCACCGAACAGGTAAGCCATCGAAGCTAACGCTGACCCAACGGTGGTTGATACAACGTATCTAGGGTTACTGGCAGATTATCATGGACAACGTAGTGGTCAACGGAGAGGTCATGCTAACCAATGTCGATAGCATCATTGACACAGGCACAGACCTTATCCACGGTTTGCCCGAGGACGTGGCGACCTTTTACGAAGCCGTTGGCGGTGGTCCTGTACCTGCCAGTCGTCAATTCTACGCTTGTATGTTTCCAGCCTACTTCCTCTCCGACCCTTTATTAACAGCCTCATAGTCCCTTGCGATGCTGTCCCTAGCGTCAGTTTCATCTTCGGTGGCACATCTTTCCCCATATCGGTTGACACCTTCATCATTGGCTCTGCTGACTCAGAATCAATTGACTGCTATGGTGCGATCATTGCGGGGAATTCTCGTGAGTCTCTGAACTGCTCTTGTGCTGTGACGACTTGTGTGCTCATGCCAATGGACATCAAGCATTTTGGATTGTCGGCGCCGTTTTCCTCAGTAACGTTTATATTGTCTTCGATGTTGCCAATGCCCGTGTTGGGTTTGCTACACTTGCGTAGCCTGTCACGTTCTTCGTCTACACTAAGTTGCATGCGATTCCCGCTAATTTCGGCCTTCGTTTCTTCGTTACTGGTGGTTCCTTTATACTTTACAGGCTCTGCGCGCCTAAAATTCACTTGGATTACCTTGGGCGGCTTCTTCCCTCACAACAAAATTGTCCTTTGGCCTAAGGCCACCAGACACGTTGAAACGCCGACCTCTACATACCATCCATCACGTGCTTGCCGTTCTGTTGGGTGGGACGCTATGATTCTGTTTGCAGTTTGCCGGCTTGACAGTCAATTTGGTCCATGTCTTACTCGATGAAACCGTGTAAACAAGGAAGGCATGTAAACGTAGACCATTGCATGTTTTTCTTTTTCACTACCTTCGTTTGCATGGCATTCTCTCCAGCGGACGATGTTAATATTATGAAAGGCAGTCACATTTATTGAACCAGTACACAGGACGTACTAACACCAATCAAACCCTGTCGCTTACATATGACCAAAACACGTTGAGACCTGTACAATGTACACCTGTTCATCAAACCAGAAGCCACTGAGCTGCGATAGGGACTTCCTGTGAATGAAGACCTTCCTTCATGAAAGAAGCTTCTAGGACTGAGGTAACACAAGTTGAACCAGCTCATTCCTAGTAAACTCGACGATGGCGTCGCCGGATAGGAGCGATCGACCCGCGTCGACGGGGGTCCAGCGTCGTTGGGTGAATGTCCATCGACGGTCAGTGACCAGCGCTTGATTCGGGCGTTTTGGAGTCTCCCCTTTTGAAATCGCAACCAGTACCCATTCGTCATGGGAATAGTAGTGGTAGGGCACCTTTCCTGTCAGAACCTATTGATCATTCAGATAAATCGTTGCGCGAGAAAAATAGGGAGAAGTGTGACAAACCTGCAACATGACTCCGCCGAAGGAGTACACATCGCTTTGTGGTGTCGGAACAACCTGGAGTGAATCTTCTTCGCTTTGAAGGTCGAGGAGCTCAGGGGCTGCCCAGCGCAGTGTTCCCCTGGCCTGAAAGGATGTCGCAAATGTGGATCCTCCAAGCTCTGTCAACAACGTCGATAGACCAAAATCGGCGATGAATGCTCTCCCATTGCCATGAATGAGCACGTTCAATTGCATGTTTGTCGTGTAAGTATGTCCAAGATCAATGCAAACGAGACCACGCACGCCCGAGAGATCGCCGTGCACAACGGACCGTGAATGCACTACAAATCATGATTTCTCATATCAGAAACCTGGATAATCGTGATGGAAGCATTGGTGCTTACGGTACTGTAGACCTAAAGCGACATCACTAAGCTGCATGGCGATATCAGATTCGCCTCAGCGGCAAAGTTCCAACGAACGCATGCCAGAACAAGCCTTTGCCCTGTTGTCAGGCTATCATCTCGGCGCTCCAGGTAAGACGTCAATGAGCCATCTTCAAGCCATGGACAAACCAGAGCCGGAAACCGCCCAAAGCCCATTGTCGTGCCAAAGACTGGTAGGACGTTGGTGTGCTCGAGGGCCAGCCACGCTCTGGTCTCCTGGCTAAGTCTCTGGACAGCTCGTTGGACTAGAATAGACGGGAAGCAATTGAACGACGCTGACCTCCTTTTTCTGGGCGTGATCACCATCATCGACAAAGTACATCCTGATCGCTTTCACGGCAACCTAGACGGACTGTCAACTTAGCTAGCTTCACACAGGGGAAACAGTGTACATTAATAAACCTCCCGCGCACGGGAAACGTCCCTCGATAGATGTCCCCGTAACTACTGGATGCGATTGGGTCTTCAACCTCTCGCACGATAACACCGGTGAGATCGTGGGCAAAGCTCGAACGACTATGATACGAGTGAGCTCGTGAGTTAGTCAACTTGAATAGGAACACAGCTCACATGTCGTCAAGATTCCATGCAGTATCACCTGTCAGTAGTTCGAGAGACATGCGAGGCTTCGATACGCTGCTACTTGAGTTCACATCGCTGCCACCCAAAAGGAGGACCTGTGACGTTAGAAGCGCCAAGTAGTTCAGGAATAACTATCATTGACGAGGGAACAAACAAGGTACTCACCGAAGGACCGGGATCCTTTCCTTTGCCCTTGGATGGCTGTCGCATGATGAGGTTCGGTGAATCCTTCGATGCTACGGAAACGAGATGGTGACGTACTTCTGATGAGTGATCTGATTCCGTGACAGACTGGACGCCATGCAGCGCAATAGTCAGGTCTACGGCTGCAGGAGACAGGGGAGGTTGTGCAGGTGGAGAGTGAATTTCACTGGAGGGCGCAGGGAATGTTGGTGGGTCTACTTGCGCCCCTATCGGGCCCGTGGGTGGACTGGTTGTAATGGCGGGCGGGGGTTGATGAGTGGGGGAAAGGGAAGCGGGATTTGATGCCACATCGTGGACTCCATGAGAGGACGACGTGAGTAGAACACTCGTCGAAGGAGGGGCGTTGGTAGGGGCGGGGGGTGGTTTGCGAAGATGTAATCTCACTAACAATCGCTTTAATGCCTCAAGCAAACGTGGCTTTAGTCGCACGGCGTTCTCGCCTGGAGGGATGTTGGGATCGCGTATGCCAAAACATAAGTACGATGCGAAGTGGAAACAACACCCTCGTTCGATTTCGTGGGGGAATGGTCCTGTTTCATATGCAAAGACCTGTGACGGCTTCTGTGTTAATGCCTGGAAACGTTAAAGTAGATCTGACGGACGTACGGGACGAATCCGTGCCTCTGCAATCCAGGTTCGTCCCTCTCTGGGCTCATGACGATTGCGTGAGTACTTCACGGGCCGTCGCGGATGATTGGAGGTGACCGAATCATCGCTACGAGACGATCGTTGATTGTCGTGATGCTGTGACGGGTAGAAGAATCTTTAGTATGGAACGACGCGTATATAGCCAGCCAATGATACTTACACCTAGGGAAGAGCTGGGGGCATCCCTCTGCATAGATGACGTGGTCGTCAGATCCTCAAATAGAGTGGCAACGACGGGAGACGATGATGCACCTCACAAGTCTCAGGCAAAGTTGTGTGCACAAGCGAGCGATCCTGTGCCTTTGCAGTAGATGCGTCACGACGTGACATGATGGCTTGACGGATTCGATTGACTCGATGACGAAACTCTGGGTTTGGTGCGACTTGCAGAGGCGGCAGGTTGACGTTTTCGAGTTGGAGGAGAAGCACGGTCGCAGTCCTGTGCAACAGCAGGATCGGGAGCGTATTCCTTTGTTTTCCCTTGTCTTTTGCAGTAAGCTCCCGTGGTGTGGTAGCGGGTTGATGCTATGAACTCGTGTTAACACGACTGATCGTTGCGGTGAGAACAAGCCCCGTACATCCTCAGGACATTCTCCATCTGCTCCCTGGGCTGTTTGTTGACCATCTGGCTGTTTGGTCTTCCCGGAGGATAAGTTCGCGAATACCAATGAATCATGTAGCTGTGGACGTACCTTGGCTTGTCCACCTTTCCCCTTCCGCGTAAGGATGTTGCGGAACTTGGAAAGGCGCTTCTCTGTCTGAGGCTCCTCTACTAGATGTGATATCTGACAGAGTACATCAGAACATGAGTGAAAATAGAGAGCATGTTACGAACATCAGGCAGACGGCTGTTGAAGAAGGTGTCGTACATGAGGTCGGACGTGTCGTCACTCCCTCCGAAAGACAGTATCACAGGCCGCTGATGGGGGAGTGAGAACAAGTTGCTATCCTATCGTGGAATAACCTTTTTGTCATCTCCTCCACTCACGAGATGGTTCCCATCAGGGGAAATTGCGACAGACAACACGCAGTCATTGTGCTGAAGAACAGGGCCAATCTGGGTGAATGACGTTGCATCCCAGAGACGGACTGTGTTGTCCCACGAGCCAGATGCGATGAATTTGCCGTTGTGTGAGACTGCGATGGAGTAGACGACGTCGGTGTGGCCTTTCCATTCCGCGAGTAGTGAGCCAGTCGACGGATCAAAGCATTTGATGGAACCGTTCCAGCACCCAGCGATGAGTCGCTGGTCATCGGGTGTCCATGCGAGTGAAGACGCGTTCGTTTCGATGGGCGGGATGACAAGTTCGCCAGAGTGGCTGTTCCAAATGCGAATTTTAGTCCCGTCACAAATCGCGATCGCATCCCCATTCGATGAGAATTGGACGGAGTAAACCCAGTCGCTGTGTCGTTTGAGAGGACCTGCGAGTCGTTCGCCCGTCGTCGTGCTCCATACAATCACCGTCTCATCATCTGATCCACTGACAAGCCTCGCCGAGTCCGGAGAGAAGGCCAATGACCTGACCCAATCCGAGTGCCCACCCCACTCGACGACCTTTTCGTGGGTCGCCGCATCCCAAATGGTGATATTCTTTTGCTGCCCTCCACTTGCTATCCATCGTCCATCGCCTGAAACAGCGACCGCACACACCGGACCGCCCTCCTCCATCACTGTCCCCATCTGACGACCATCCTCTACCCTCCATGCTCGAATACTGTTGTCAGCGGAGCAACTGATCACCTGCTTGCCATCAGGCAGAAACGCAACCGAATTTATCCAATCCGTATGATCACGTAGCACCAACGGCGGCAATGGGAGCCCTCTAATGCGCCGGTATGTATTCCTCGCCGTATCGTAAAGCCGCAATGCCATAACCTGCAGGCTAATTCAGCGACAGATGGATGAGGGAGGGTCGGCGAAAGTGTGTTTCAGGACCTTTGCGAGGTAATCATCCCTTCAACCATTTCCCTCGTTGCTGTGTTACATTTTCACAGCAAGCCACGCAGCTTCCTCGTGGCTTGGGCGCTTTCTAGATCTCCCGGGTCTAGATTCACAACACGCGTCTATCTCTGTATCACCCACATCTTCCTCAACAAAATCAATTCAATCAACGCCCGGTAGGAGATTCTACAACACTCATGCGTCACGCCGCGTCTATCACTGCTGATGCAGACGTGTGTCAACGCGTGTTGCAGCGTGGCTTGGTGATGCTACCACAATAAACTAGCAAGATGAACATCCGACCACGCTACATTGAAGGCGTTCTTGACAGCGTCGGTGGTAGTTCGAGGGACCACCGGGGCATGGCAGGTGAAAGGGACGAGACAGGTGCAGTTCTACCCTTGACAACCGTCGATACACTGCACGTTGCCTCCCCCCAACCCTACAACTATTTCACCGCCCCCCACAAAATGCGACAGCAGCAAAGATACATCGCTATCTTGATGAACAGGCGATTCCTTTCGATCGCTCCAATCTCTTCCTTGTACATCTAACATTAGACACGTTTGCTGATTGTCAGCTGAAACGAGGCGTGAGCCATGCCTTCGTTGACCTTGTAATCACCAATAGATTCCAGGCGAGCGCTAACCATGATGCCCATTGGACGACCAACCAGCAAAGGCACGTGTCGTACAAATGCTCTCGACGAAATCAGTGTCCTTTGCCTAATTCGGTCTCTAAACCCTATCGTGTTCCAAGACCAGAGCTCGCACCTGCTCCTACACCAAACAGACACTAGTTCCTAGCTGATCGGTATCTTCCTGTTTGTTGTATCGCCATACATAGTGTTTTGTTAGCCGCATTGCGAGGGTGTGTGTGATGCGATGCAAGTGCTACTGACCAAGTCACCAGATCCCATAAAGGCTGTTTAGTCATCTCCCTCATCGAATTTATCGTGTTACTCCGGATGTGACACTAGGCACCATGCCACAACGAAGCACAGCGGTGAGCTAGACTTTCTGAATGTGAGGCTTTCCGTCGTTCGTGTGTCGTGTATTCTGATTTATGTTACCGACGCATACCGCTACCCGTCGACTATCCACATCGCGCATCCGTACACGCCGACAGTCCACGCGACCGCTTAGCCACAGTCCATGCGACGTTCCCTTTCCTCCTGGAAAGCGGGAACATGTTGTGGACACTTTCAAGGCGCCTCCCTCTTCAAGCAATCGCACGACCTGCTACGAGATCTCGAGCTGATAATTATCCAGTCAGGATTTGTACACGATATACCAAGTCGATTCACTCCCTACGTGCTTGCTGATTGCGCTTCCTGAAAGCGTGGTAGCTTGCTTCCACCGGTCACAAGACCTCGGCAGAAATACTCCCCCAGCCAATTCCGGCACCTGCAGGCAATTGCCAGGTATTTTCGACCATGGCAGAATCGACATTCAGCGCTGAGCCGTTCGACAGTGATGCAGCAGCAATTGGCCAGACACCGTTCTCGTATCGATGAGCTTTAGCCATGACTCTCGTACGGCGCGAAGTGATGAAAATGAATAATGTGGGACAAAGGTTTCGTCAATCCAGCTACAGGAGAGTCAGTGTAATTTCAACAACTTCTATTCCCCAGAAGACATGCCTGCCATTAATGATAACCGCCGCATCCATCGATACCTTGCTTCATGAAACAACCATCCACTGCCCTGCCTTCCTTCGTTGCTGCGACTCCTCAGCGTGTCAAACAGGGGGAAACAGCCATCCCACTTTCCGAGCGTTCGTCGTTGGCCAATGTTGAGAAGAGCGCCAACTTAGAAGGGCTCAACTCTCACGTTGCTTTTTGTTGACCTGAACATCTTCGTGGCTTTGATAGCTTTGAGAAGAATACCGGCGCCTCGCATCCGTCTGCTGTGAAAAGCCCTCGGAAGCGCGCATCTGGTGGACTACCCTTGGATCCCTTTGACATCAGCCCACACATCTGGTTCGGCACTATTTCCGTTGGTACACCTCTTGCATTTTACACTGGTACGCTCGCACCGACCTTGCAGCAAATCCACAGCTTACCTATTCTAACAGTTTTGTTTGACACTGGCTTGAGACATGTGTTTTTCACCTGGTGGATGTATGATGTGAACCTCTCACTGAACTTTATTACAGTAACCTTATTTTGCCGGGTGTGTGACTACAGCCGTGGTGGCTACGCCATCTACGATCCCGCGTCATCTTCGACTTCCGTCAACCTGGGCGAGCCCTCCGTCATTTATTACGAGAACAGTGACAGTGCTTTCGGCCAACAACACGCCGACAATGTCATGATTTTCGGACTCACGGTACACGGTCGTTACGACGTTATCGATTCTGGCGTTTGAGCAGGCTACTGACGAAACTCTTCCGGATTCCAAATTGAGTGATTCCCGCCAGATGGTGTGATGGGAATGTGTTTCCGATCTATCCCTCAATACCATCAGAGCCTTGTCCAGACTCTCGTCAATCAGGGCCAGACAGACGAACCCGTGTTTGCATTCCATTTCGCAGCCCCCGAAGCTAACGTTTCCCCAATGGTGGTTGATACGTTGTATCTAGGGTCATTGGCGGGTCAACATAGTGATTGACGGAGAGGTCATGCTGACCAATGTCGACAGCGCCATTGACATGGGCAGCGACCTCACCTACAGTCTCCTCGAGATCGTGACGACCTTTTACGAAGTCGTTGGTGGTGCTCCTGTACTTACCAACCCTTGATTCTACACCTGTATGTTTCCAGCCCACCCCATACCCTATCCTTTACTATCACCCTCATAGTCCCTTTCGACGGTGTGCCCAGCGTCAGCTTCACCTTCGGTGGCACATCCTTCCTCATCTCGGCTGAGACCCTCATCATTGGCGCCGCTGGCCCAGATTCAATTCATTGCATTGGTGCCATCATTGCAGGGCATGTTCGCGAGTTTCTGATATGCTCACGTGCTGTGACGACTTGTGTGATGATGACAAGCATTTTGGGTTGTCGGCGCTGTTTTCCTCAGTAACGTTCACACTGTCTTCGATGTTGCCAATGGGCGTGTTGGGTTTGCTACGCTTGCGTAGCCTGCCACGTTCTTGTCTACACTGAGTTTCGTGTGATTCTTGCTATCTCGAGCATGGAATTCTCTAGCGGACGACCTTCTCAAAGGCCTCATCTTTGTGAGACCAATTATCTCTGATCTACACAGGACGTACGAACGCCCATCACAGTCTGTGGCTTATATCATCAGTAACATGTGGACCTGTGCAGCATGTAGCTATTCATCAGTCCAAAAGTCACTGAGCTCGGATGGAATGGAGACATCCTGTGCAGATGATGCCATACACCTGGTTCATGCTACTCGATCCATCGGAACTCGAGAAATGGAAGCACGACTCAGGTGCTTATCAAGATTGCAATCAATCTCGTTGATGAAATAAAATGAGCGCGAATTTACAAAGCATGGTCATTCCAGACGTGTGTTCTTAGATTCATCACCGCGATGCCTCACCGTTGTGGGTTGTTCGTTAACTCCGTGCACATGACATTTTCTCTATCAGAGGTCATTCTCAAAGACCTCACGTTCATTGGACCAGTTATTTGAGATCTAAAATTCTAAACAAATACCCGACACACATCGTGATTTATCCATGGCTAGCACGTACCCGTTTTCATGGGTCCAGAGGCTATGGAGTTCAGATGGTCATGTCCTGTGCAGACTTGTGAGGATTCCCGATGCGCCGTGCTTGAAAGGGAGATACGGCAGGGTAATGATCACGGACATCAAAGGAAACATGCGGAAACTGTGTTCATCCAGCGGGGTGATGCCAATGAAACTGGTGCATGGTACTCTTCAATCTATTGGAACTTCCATCAACGGAAGTATGACTGAAAACCCATTGGCGAAATAACGTGAGCACGAGTTCATGGAGCGTGGTCATTCTAGGCGTGGCTTCCGTTTTTATGTCCGGGAGTAAGCTGAGGGCGATGTCTCGTGCTGATGAAAAAGTGAAAGTGTCCATTGTGGGGGTATGACATACAGAGTGGGACACCAAATAATCCAGGTGTCGGGAGGCATAGCTAAATTCCTCTGACGACGCATGAACTTGCTTCTATGTCCCTTTCGAGAGCTTCACCTGGTCTGCCCTTTCAGGCTTGCCACCGTCGATAGAGGGCTACTATACGACTGCATGTCATGCCAAAGTCGTAGGGCGACCATTAAGTTTGATTTGCGACGCTGGCACTACTTCGGAACGTAGACTGTCACTGTACTGGGCGATATTAGAACGAAACTAATTTGCGTGGTTGTCTGTAATGATACAGGGAGGAGTTGTATAGACAGAGCACGTGATCGCGATCCACGCTTCTGCGTTCCCAATACCCATGCAGCACGCTGGAAACGTTCCGGTGCAGATCCCGGTTCAAGGCCATACTGCCAATGTGGGGAAATCCAATGGAACGGCACAGAATAACCATTCTTTGTTTTTTCACTAGAGATGGTTCCCGTTTTTTTTTTGCGCGCGCTTGCGTCCATAGAAATTCGCTAGTTTGTGTAAACCTAAATCTAACCAGGTTGACCGACTCAAGTTACGAAGTGACGAGCCTATATGTCGTGCAGCTGGTTTTGGCTTTGCATTCTCGACGAACCAGTTGTGATTACGCCCGTTTTCAGAAAACTGGGCGAAAAGCTTGCTGGATCTACGGATGATGAGGAGCTCGTAGGTAAGGAAGGTCGAACGACCACGCTCATGTTCTGACATTCCATACGTCCACGTACTGGTCAAAGGGACAAGGAGCTTTGCGGAACGGCTCATCACGGGCTCTCGGCGGGACAACTGACACATCGCGGCAGCTTGGCCACCGGTTCATCACGGCCGTAGTGTAAAGGCAGGCATACTAAAGCACCACTCTCTCCTCAGTTGTCCTCCTTTGGAGAAAAAATCACCGGGTACTATGCGCTTCACTCTCGCAACGGTCATCGCTGCCCTGCCCCTCTTCATTGCTGTGGCCCCCCAGCGTGTCAAACAGGGGGGAACAGCCATCCCACTCTCCAGGCGTCTGTCGCTGGTTAATGCTGACAAGAGTGTCAACTTTGAAGTGCTCAACTTCCATATTGCTTCAACCACGGCGTTCGTGCCCATTTTCGTGCCCTCCAAATTTTTGTTTTGCGTTGACTTGAACATCCAGTAAGATTCTTCGTGGCTTCGATAGCTTCGGGAAGAACACTGGCGCCCCGCATCCGTCTGCTGTGAAAGGTGCTCGGAAGCGCGCATCCGGCGGGCTAGCCTTGGATCCCTTTGACGTCGGCCCACACATCTGGTTCGGTACTGTTTCTGTTGGTACACCTCCCGCATTTTACACTGGTACGCTCGCCCCGACCTTGCAGCGAATGTACAGCTCACCTCCTCTAACAGTTTTGTTTGATACCGGCTCAAGGCACGTATTCCTCATCTGGTTTGCGTATGATGTGAACCTCTCACTCAACTTTATTACAGCGACTTTGTCCTGCCGGGTGTCGACTGTGATGACAGCTGCAATGGCCATGCCATCTACGATCCCGCATCGTCTTTGACTTCCAATGACATGGTCGAGTTCTTCTTCATGGAGTACGGGAGAGATGACGGTGCTTTTGGCCGACAGTACACTGACAATGTCACAATTGTCGGACTCACGGTACATGTGATGGTCGTTACAATGGCATTGATTCTGACGTTTGACCAGGCTACTGATCAAACCCTCGGTGTGGCATCCCACTACTCTGAAGGCTTCGAAATCGAGCAGTTTTCTGCGGATGGTGTGATTGGAATGGCTTTCCAATCTATCTCTGAATATGATCAGAGCCCTGTCTTCCAGACTCTCGTAGTTCAGGGCCAGACAGACGAGCCCGTGTTTGGTTTCAGTTTTGCAGCCTCGGGTCCCGAGCTATACCTCGGTGGTACCAACCCGGCGATGTACGCTGGCGACTTCACTTACACTCACGTCACCCAAGTTGTAAGTCATCGAACGTAGAGTTTCCCCTCAGGGGCTGATATGGCGTATTCAGGGTTTCTGGCAAGTTAACATAGACAACGTAGTGGGCAACGAACAGATCGCGCTGACAAATGTTGCCGCCGTCATTGACACTGGCAGCGACCTCATCCACGGTAACCCCTCGGACGTGGCGACCCTTTATGAAGCCATTGGTGGTACTGTTGTGCTTGCGGACGAGCGCTTTTACACCTGTATGTTGGCGGCCGGCTTCACCTCGGATCCTTTATTCACACCCTCATAGTCCCTTGCGATGCTGTCCCCACCGTCAGCTTGACATTCGGTGGCACATCCTTTTCCATCCCCACTGAGACCTTCAACATTGGCCTTATTGATTCACCTTCAAGTGATTGTATTGGCGCCATCATTGCAGGGGATACTCGTAAGTTCATGACTGCTCTCGTCCTGTGACGACTCGACTTGTGTATTGATGACAATAAATCAAGCGATTTGGATTATCGGCACCATTTTCCTCAGTAACGTTTACACTTCTTTTGATCTTGCCAATGTGCGTGTTGGGTTTGCTATGCTTGCGTAGTTTGCCATGTTCTTTGTCTACATACACTAGGTTTCATGTGATTCTCGGTAATAAAACACATAATGTAGTGCTTTGGTTCTGTAGTATATGGACAGCTGAGGTTGACAAATAACCATGGCTCACAGGCCTTGTACCCAGCTACCTCAGTGACTACTGCCTAGTACACTGAGCTTATATCTTACTATAGGGTGAGGGTTGGGTAAAGGTTCATGTGGTCCTATATATTAGTTAGCATCCAAGCTGGATTCCAAACAAGAATACTTACCCCCCACCATTGCACAATGTCCATATCCTTTGAGACATTAGTAGGCAGGTCACTGATATAGCACTGCAACTCAGCCTTGCAGCTACCACAATCCTTGTGCCTTTCCTGCTTGAGGAGCTCATGACAGTGTCAAGTCCAGGTTCTTTCCCGGAATTCCCGGAATGTCCGGAGGTGCGGAGAAGGTGGGGTTTTGCAGGAATTCCTGAAGGGGGTCGGAGGGGTAAGGACTGCGGCTTCAGCTTATGTGCTGCGCCCCTGTACGAGTTCGGTTCCTTAATTTAAGAGCGGAGGGTCGGAGGCTGGTCCTAAGGTCAACTTAAGGACTTAGAGAATCGGAAGGGAAGGGATCAGGAAGGAACAGGATTTAGTTGATATTCGAACTGAGGAAATATCAGAGAGTACACGCAGGTTTATATACTGAAGAGTCCGGAAGATATAAAGATATTAAAGTACTATCGGACAAATCGGAGTTTCGGGTTTCCAGAGGAAAGGAAGGAATGAATCGGAATGGCGTCAGAATGGTAGAATGATGACTGAAGGCAATGGCGCAATAATTGCGAAGCAAGGGGAAAGGGAATTATTGATAGGAACTGTAAATGTCAAGAAGTGTCAAAGGAGAGTGACATATGTCAAGCGATAACCAAGATAGGGATACGAAAGTCCGGGACGGGAATATGAAAGTCTGGGATGGGAATGCAGGAAGTCTGGGACGGGAATGCGGAAAGTCTGGGATGGGAAGTACGGGGTTCAGAATGTCTGATGAAAGAGAAATTGTCTAAGGTAAAGTATGAGGGCCGGGATTCGGGATTTGGTCATAGGGGTTCAGAA
>MU127458.1:7534-32655 GCA_014904945.1 Gyrodon lividus
GGCCGGATTGGTTAGGGAAGTTTCGGGATGTGACACCAACACCTCTTGATGACTGGCCCACATTGCCTCTGCAATCCAATCCCTTCTAGCTGCTGCTGTTTCAACCTCTGCTGAACCAATGTTCAATCCATAATGAGCAGGGACTGCCTGCTCATAGTCCTGCTCCATGTCTCCTCCAAGTGGGGTGAAGGTATCTTGATAAGGCTGAATTTGGTCTGCTGATGGACAATGAATACAGATAAAGTTGTGGAGTATTGCAAGTGCTGGGATCAATTTGGCTTGAGTTGCAACAGAGTATTCTGGACATGCAATCATGAGACAGAAGCAACACTTGATGACTCCAAAAATCTGCTCAATGACATTTTGTGCTTGAGCATGGCAAAGATTGAACAACTCCTTTGCATGCTGGTATCATTATTACGTAACCGTTCCTGGATCATTTCACGTGATTCGACGCGTCAAGTTCATTTTGCACGTGACTCAGCTAGGTTGGCAATCGTCTCTCACAGCTCAGATATCAACTTTTAAGAAGGTTCCTCAACGTCGTATACGGCGGCTACGATGTGGTCGAAAATCAGCAGCGCCCTCAAGCCACGACAGGGAAGTGATAATGAAACAGATCACCCCGTTGCTCACACAGATGTCCTGTCAAAAGTTTACGAACAACACCCCAACATGTCTCTCTTTCACGATGCGAACCCCGAAGTTCCACTTCCGACGTCAAGTCCACCCCCTTCACCGTCAAAGAAAGGGCGGAAAGGGGTGCTCAAACGAATGTCCAGAACATCAAAAGCAGAGGAGGTAGATTCGCTACGGGGACAGTCCCCTCTGAAACTACCAATCAGCCTGCCGAAGAAGGTTAGGTCCCATATGCAATTAAAGTCCAGTGGTAAGCATGACTGTTAGATATCCAGGCGTCGTGTAGTAGCACTAATGACCTAGTACGGCCTTCGCTAGATAGTCTTCAACCTGGAACTCCTCTCGAGTCCAAGTCTGACTCAAAGTATGGATCCGTGCGATCCATACTCCGCCATCCGAAAACCCCTGGTACTGGCCAGAACGTCCGCTTCTTCTCCCGTAATGCCTGCAGAAGCGTCAGCCCCGATACTTCGATAAACAGCAATCCAGATCCGGTCTCGTTTGCGGACAGGTTGCTGAACACGAAGACGGACATCAATGACTCGTCCGAGGCAGCCGTTGTGTATACGAACACAGACCCAGATCCATTCCGCGCGGATGCGACGACGTACTACACGCTCCAGACCATGATCCCACCCTCGCCCCCCCAAGGTACACATTCGCGCACCGCTTCCCGCGAAGAAGACATCATGTGGTCTCTACGCACACAACTTGCTCTGCAACAAGAGTTGTGTGCCCAGTACGAGATTGACCTCGGCGCATGTGATGAGCTTGTACAGGCTCTGACGACCCGGCTTGAGACCGCCGAAAAAGAGAACGAGAAACGCAAGGGCGTGCTTCGTTCATGGAAGAAGAAAACTGCAGAGCTGGAGAAGGTGTGTCGCCACCTCGAGGAGGAGGTGGACAACAGCCGTCAAGAGAGCATGGAGCGGAGTATCATGGACGAGGCGAGCGGTGAGGCTTTGCGTCAGCTGCATCGCCAGATCTCACAGCTTGAACGGGAGAAGAGTGATGTCTCGGCAAAGGAGGAAACTATCCGCACAGAGCGCGACACTCTAGCGAGGTCAGTGAAGGAGAAAGATGACGAACTCAGCAGGCTCAAAGAAGCGCTCAAAGCCCCCGCCGCCAAACTGCAGGCAGAGAAGATGTCGCTAATTTCAGAGCTCGTTAGCGTCCGCGATCAACTGTCCAGGAAAGACGAGGACTATTTGCTCCTTAAGAGCGAACTGGGTGCACAATGGCAGAACACGGAGAAGGATGGTGAGCACATAGAACAGATGGGCAAGGAAGGCGATGCCTCGAAAGGTGAAATCGAGGCCCTCGAGAGCAAGATCTCGACCATGGAAGAGGAATGGAACAACAGCGAGAATCGGAGGAGTGAACTAGAAGCCGAACTCCAAGATGCGTTGGGCGCTCGAGATGCTCTCGAGAAGGAGCGTGAAGAGGTATTCATTCCGTTTCCTGTATTTCATCTCACCCTCTGAAGACCATCCATAGCTTGAAGACCAACTCCACCAGGAGCGCGAGCACGCAGATGGGCTCACTCAATCCATGCAAGAACAGGAAGATCGACTCTCGCAGCTTGACGAAGAGCTCAGATTTATGAAGGAGAACGTTGCCCGTCTGGAGTATAATGTCAAGGATCGCGACGCCGAGATAGCTTCGCTCTCTGAGAAGGTCGTCGAACGCGCTGCTGAGGCAGAAAAACTCCACGAACAACTATCTTCCTTAAAACGCGAACAAGCTCGCTTTGGCGATGTTCACAAGCGCGAGTTGGAGGATGCCGTCACTCGGGACAGGGATGCCCGAGAGCAACTCGAAACTGCACTCAGAGAGAAGGCTACGTCAGATATCGCGCTTGGCAGTTCGAAAGAGCGGCTTCATTCCTTGTCAGAGGAGATGTCTCGATTACGCGTCCAAATTCACCAGCTGCAAAAGGAAAGTGCGGATAAGGAGGTCACGATCGTCCACCTGAACAAGCAGGTCGCTCAAGATAAGGAGGACATCAACGGGCTAAACATCGCCCTTGATTCCAAGCAACAAGAACTGGAACTTGTAAGCTTTTACTCCCGAGGGCCTGTGAGCAGGTCGATTCACTCATTGTTGCATCAGGTGAAACGCAAGCATGGAGTACGTGGCACTGGCGGATCGACCCCCGCTCCTTCCAAGATCGCATCTCGTCGGGAGTCCTCAACATTCTCCACTCCTTCAGCTGGACGGCCGCCTTCAGCACTTTCTGACGTCTCCAGAGATGGGTTGGAGAGGAAGCTTGGAGAAACGCCATCCGTCCCTCCCCGAGTTAGCATCGGCGCTCTGAGCAGGAGTGTCCGGATGAATGCAGCTTCATCTGCAGCTGCAAAGTTGGTGGGAGGTATGGGACCGCCTGCCGCAAAGATCTCACGACCTCCCGCCCCCGGGATCTCGACGCCCATCGGTCCCAGGGCATTGTCAGCACTGGGCAAGTCTCCAAGTGCCAGATCGTCCGTCGCCGGCACTGTCACCACCGCTGGGAACTTGCGTCGAGCATCCAACTCTAGTGTGGAATCTCAGACAAAGGTCACCAGTCGAAGGATTAGTGCCAGCTCTGCGCCCAGTGAGGCTGATGAGAAGGAGAACGTCTCTACACCCACGTCCTTGAAAACACCCAGAAGAACACGAGCACTAGCGTAACTACTACCTCGCTAAACTCTGACACAATGTGTCCACTATCGCCAGGTTTAACCGCTCATCCTTCGGTTTCAATTTCCAGTGATTAGCCCCCTTGCTATTGACCAGAACACTGACTCTGTTTGTTTGATATTGAAGTGTCTTCAAAACCACACTGGATACACTTCCCGTCCCCGTTATGCATTGAATACTACGCATCTCATGACTTTCTCCCTGTTCTTCATATGATCCAGATCAACCCTATATCTATGCTGGCTTATGCAATATCGGTTGTATATCTAGGTTTGTGTTTATGGCATTGGTGCTGTGTATTCACCAGACTCTGGCCACCATTGTTGTGTCAGAAATGCTTCTTTACTTCTTCATGACCTGCGCTGATGCATACTTGGCTGACGTTAGCAATCCACGAACGCATTTTCTCGTTACTATCTTGTATAATGAACACTGAGAAGTTGTTTGTACAATTCAATTTCCTCCGTTTTCAAACTGTCCTCGATTATGATTATCACGTGAAAGGCGACTCAGGACCTAGCCCAATGAATCGGCGCCAACGAACAGAGTTGTTCAAGGGCACGAGCGAGCTTCTCCCCCACTACCCCTGCTGAGCTATTGACGATCTCCTTCAGCTTTGCAAAGATGCTTTCAGTTCGGGTAAAGGCCTGAATCCAGCGAATACGACTCTCCTCTGTCATGGATGCCTTTGAGGAGTGGAAAATACGTCGTATATGACGAACTCACGCAGTAACCCGGGTCTACTAGTGGGGAGAGCACTCTCACCAACACCCCGTTCGCGCAAGTAAGCGCGTAAACGGGCATCCGGCCACACAAGATACGGGGCAGTCTTGGTCGAAGCGTCAGAGTATCTATGCACCGCGATATGAGGAGCAACGGTTACGCGATGACTACACTAGATACGCACTTGCTATTCATCAATTCAACGAGTGCGTCGCGTTTCTCCTTGCCTGCGCTCCTTTCGTCGAGATACCCATGCTCAGAGAGCCACTGACGCATGTCGGAGTCATTCCAAGCTCCCCATACACTGTCAGATGCTGATAAGTAATGGTCCCTGGCGCATGATACAGAATTAGTCCAGAAGTTTCGTAGTTCCATCAAAAAAAACTTACTCGACCATCTTCAACAATTCATCACGTTTCTTTTGGGCGTTATTCTTGAGAAACCCATGCTCAACGAGCCAACCCTTCAGCTCAGACTCGGACCACGTATTCCAAACCTTGTCAGAGGCATTATAATAGTATTTTTCCATTTCACCGAAAAGGCTCGATCGAGAAACAGCGTCCGACGACTTTATCAGGTTGTGCGCAATCAGCCATTCGCGCTGCAGACAACCTTGTCAGTGAAGGCACCCCAAGAGGCATGAACTCACAATGTACGAGTCACTCCAACTCTCCCAAAGAGGATCGGCCGCCTTACAATAAAACTCACTAGCCAATTTTGTTAATTCTTCTCGTGTGCCCGCTTTTCTGGCCTCGACGACACCATGTTCTTCAAGCCAACTCTTTAGACGGTTGTCATCCCAAGTGGAGTAGACATAGTCCTTGCTGTCGTCTATTAAACGAGCGACCTCGTGGGCTGCCTGGGCTGCCGCAGTGCCGACGCTTTGTGATGCAGAGCAAGCAATATCGGTGGCACCCGCATAGGCCGACGAGGCAGAGATAGGGGCAATTGAAGAGAAGTGTGCAGCAGCGTCGGTATAAGAACGATACTTTTGCTTGGCCAGGAGGATAAGCTGCTCCCGAGGACCGGAGGGTGCAACGACGCCTTGCTCGAGTAGGAAAGTCCTTAATCTGCTCTCGTCCCATTTGTCAAAAGTATTGGCTTTGATGTTGGCAAAGGTTGACTGGGCGCGGTTATACTGATCAAAGGTCCACTGACGGCCAGCTTCTGCGTGCGAGGGTGTTGGAGGTGGAGGATTAGCCCAGTTGGCGTCCACTAGGACGTATAGGTGTGTTTTGTCGAACTGAGGTGGCACTTTGATGTAGTGATTTTCGAGCCAAGAGCGTAACTCGGACTCGGACCACTTGGCGTAGTCCGGTAGGGAGCCGAACCAGTTGGAGGCGTGCACAACGCTGAGAAGGAGAGCAAGATATAGAGGTGCGCAGAATACCATATTTTTTGGAAGAGGAGTGTCAATGGAACAAGTGAAAGGAGAATGTCATTTATACAATGAAACTCAGGAGGTGTGACGTCAGAAGACTCAAGTTGATTTCGTCATTTACAAATAAATTTAAAGGACAAATTACGTCATCTCACATTTTATTTTCAGATTTTTCATAGCCATAACATTTCCTGAAAACAAACTTTTTGGTTATGCATGCATGCCTCATATCCCAAATTCTCTCTCCATGTGAATAATTTATAATTTGCAGCTGTGACCAAAACACAATGATATTTATATTGTCTTTTCTGTATCGTCACATCTGTTCCTAATGTACTTGATTCCTTGCTGCTATACCAGCCTGTAAACTACAGCTCAGTCTTGTTATTGAAACAATGTGTCACATCCTGAGACTTTCCCAATCCATCCAACACAATTCCGACCCCTTATGATCAAATCCCGAATCCCGAGCCTTGGACTTTACCTTAGAAGATTTCTCCTTCATCGGATATTCCAAACCCCGTATTTCCTGTCCCGGACTTTCACATTCCCATCCTGGACTTTCATATTCCTATCTCAGCTATCTCTTGACATATGTTCCTTTCCTTTGACATTCCTTGACATTCACAGTTCCTATCGATAATTCCCATTCCCCCTGCTTCACAATTATTGCACCATTGCCCTCAGTTATTATTCCACCACTCTGACACCATTCTGATTCATCCCTTACTTAGTTCTGGAAACCCGAAACCCTGATTCATCTGACATACTTGTTGAACACAGCACTGTATAGCTGCAGTGTGTCACATCTTACTATAATGTATGTAATGTATGTAAGTAGTTAGACAGTCACATCAGTAACATGTCACATTTATTGTAGTATATAAACCCAGCACTGTATTAGTGCTCAATAGATCCTCTCTTACTCTTGAACCATATCCTCTGTAAGAACCCAAGCTCTATAAGCTCAGGTGAGTATAAGGAGTCTTCCTCCCTGCATTCACATGCCTAGTTCAATAATACTTTAACAGTTTTATATGTTCCGGACTCTTCAGTATATATACCCACTTGTACTCTCCGATATTTCCTTAGTTTGAATATCAACTAAATCCTGTTCTATCCTGTGAAGTCTCCACTTCACTCTGAAACCTCCTTCAGTCCTTAAGTTGATCTTAGGATTGTCTTCCGACCCTCTGCCTTGAAATTGAGGAACAGAACTCGTACAGGGGCACAGCACATAAGCTGAAGCCAAAGTTCCTTACCCCTCTGACCCCCCTCCGGGATTCCCGACTGACTCTGCCTTTCCACATGCTCCAGAACTATCTGGGAATTCTGGGATCAAACCCGGACTTGACACAATGGATGACTCTGAAATTGATCAACTTTCTGTGTTGGAAGAGGACCTTGGTAATGCACCAATCTCAAAGTCAGATAACATTAAGGAGTTGATTTTTCCAGGCACTGATGATATACTTATGTTGCAAAACTTACATGCTGTGCTGCGGCTGTGCTGTGCCAGGGCCCCGCACCTCCTGTCATGTGATGCCCCATTGCCTGTCCCTCTGCAAATGGATTACATAAGCAGCACGAGCACTTCACCTATAAGTCTGCCAGCAAAGACTTCTTGATCTAGATCTTGTCCTACTCAACACTCGTTGGTGTTACTTAATTGAGTTCTCACAACCTCATCAGTGTAACAGTCGTGCATATCATAGTTGAGTTCCTAGGGCTGTTGTCATATCCCATGCCATGCAAGTCAATTCCACTTCTCCAGAGCCCAATTCTGGACCAAGTCCACAAGTCCACAAGTCCACAAGTCTGCACCTCTGCATCTCCATTTCTGCATCTCCGCTTCTTCACTTATCTTTAACACTTTTGCCCCTGTGCCTTGTTCCTCATGCTTCACACTTTTGACAGACATTTGATGTGCATAATATCTCCACCTTCCGATACCTCCTGTTCTGACTCCCTTTGACTCATTCTGACTTCCTTTGACACTTCTTGACATCTTCCAACACTTCTGACTCAAATTCTGCACGGCTCCAGTACTCTGGTGTCACTTGTGTTTACTTGTCCCCATAGTATACATAAACCCCTCTTGTATTCTGTATTCTGCAGTTTGAATATTGACTTTGATCACTCCTCTAATCTGTCTGACTAAGTCCTCACTTGACCACCACTTGAAGCTAGTCTTCTTGTTGTCACTCCAACCCTCTGACATCTGACCTCTGACTTTCCCTCCTACCTTCATCACAACTCCACTAAATACTGAACTGAACTTGGGCAAGGGCACAACACATAAGTTGAAGCCAAAGTTGCTCTACTCCCCCAACAACTCTGGACAACTCAGAGGAGATGGTATCTTCAAGCTGTCAGGGTTTGGGAGTACAAGGTGATGGGACAGAACTCCTCATCAGGGCAGTGAATTGAGAGGATTCCTGCAATAGCATAGTCCAAAGCATTTGTCTCAACCATGATGGGATAGTCCATAATCCAGTGGGTAAGGATAGGGGCTTGGGTAAAGGCAGCCTGGAAGGAGTCATTGAAGTTCCAGGGGATATTTTTTCAGGTGAGTTGGGTTAAGTGAACAACAATGCCAGAGTGGTTGAAAATGAAATAATAGTAGAAGTTGGTGAAACTGAGCAAGGATTGAATGTCCTTGATCTTGTGAGATTCCAGCCAATCCCTAATTGCTTGCACCTTTTCTGGGACCATAGTCAATCCCTGAGGGGAGATATGGTAGCCCAGGCATTTGATGGAGTCCAAGTGCCACTCACATTCTTCTGGTTTCATGTACAGTCCATGCTTGTGGAGGTGTTACAGGACTTCATGGACATGGTCCTTGTGGGAAGCCAAGCCCATGTAGTGCTTTGGTACTGTAGTACATGGACAGCTGAGGTTGACAAATAGCCAGCCAATTGTCAGCTGACCTACAACTTGATAGGGTATGAATGGGCCGAGATGTAATAAAAGTCCTATGTGATATATGAGTTGGCCAAGTAGATATTAGCAAGGGTATTTTGAGTGATAGGTCAATATATGTATTTCTGCTCTACTTGTCCATGTAAAGATATCATCTCCTCTGGGCTGTCTGGAGTTGTCAGGGGAGCAGAGCAACTTTGGCTTCAACTTATGTGTTGTGCCCTTGCCCAAGTTCAGTCTGGTATTTAGCAGAGTTGTGACGAAGGTAAGAGGGAAGGTCAGAGGTCAGATGTCATAGGGTTGGAGCAACAAGAAGACTAGCTTCAATTGGTCAAGTGAGGACTTAGTTGGACAGATTAGAGGAGTAATCAAAGTCATTCAAACTGCAGAATACAGAATACAAGAGGGGTTTGTATACTATGGGGACAAGTAAACATGGGTGACACCAGAGTACCAGCGTCATGTGAGTCAGAAGTGTTGAAAGATGTCAAAAAGTGTCAAAGGAAGTCAGAAAGAGTCAAAGGGAGTCAGAATGGGAGGTATCGGAAGGTAAAGATATTATGCATGTCAAATGTCTATCAAATGTGTGAAGCATGAGGAACAAGGCACAGGGGTGAAAGTGTTAAAGATAAGCAGAGATGCGGAGGTCTGGACTTGGTCTGGACTTGGGCTCTGGAGAAGTAGAGTTGACTTGCATGGCATGGGATATGACAGAAGTGCTTGCTAATGGTAATCAGGGAATGGGAACAGGAACAAGAGGAGTTTGGATTGAGCGATGTAAGGAAGTGATGGAGCATCCCTGGAGGCTTGGGAATGACAAACAAATGATGATGGAGTGTGATAAGACTCTGTGCAAGTTCTGGAACAATTTCAAGTGGATACTGAGACTCCTAGCATTTTTGCCTGGCAACAGAGCAGAGGTATAAACTCTGGTATTCCAGACATGTGGAGGTATGAACTCCAACATTTCGGAAATGTGGAGTTGGTTCTGGTTCTGGAGCCACTATATTTTGTCACTCCCACTCAAGTGCATTCATAGTCCCATACCCCGAACAAATTTCCAGTGTTGTTCCCAAATGAGAGGCTTTGTAAGGATGTTCACTACCATGTCATCTGTGGGAATGTAGTGGATGACAGCTTCTCCTTTTCCAATAAGGTTGTCTTGGACAAAGTGGCACTTCTGCTGGATGTGCTTAGTCTGCACCCAGAATTGAGGATCATGGCATAAGATGATAGCAGCCTGGTTGTCCCAGTGGAGCACAGTCAGCCCCTTTTGTGGATGTCCAATTTCTTTCAAAAAGCTCCAAAGCCATGCAAGATGTTGTCCAGCAAGACTGAGTCCAATGTACTCTGACTCCATGGTGGAGAGTGCAACCATGCTCTGCTGTTTGCTCAACCAGGAGATAGCTCTGCAATTACTGAGGAAAAGGAATCCAGAGGTGGAGCGGGAGTTGTCCAGGTCCTGAGACCAACCTGCATTGGAGTACCCCTGAAAGTCTATGTTCTTGGTGGCTTGGATGTACCAGAATACATGTTTTGCTGCTTCCCAGTGCATTTGCTTTGTGCAGCACTGAACCAGCTGAGTGTTCCAACTGCATATGCAATGTCTAAATATGTTCCAAGCATGAGATACATCAAAGAGCCAATGACTGTGAGATAAGAGACTGTTTAGCCTTCATCTCTGGAAGGATTTGATTATTTTCTGGATCTGCAGCAGAAAGTTGTAAGTTGTGTGCCATCGGAGTCCAGATGGGTTTGCATGCAGTCATTCCAACACAATCTAGGATGGTACAGGAGTATTTTCATTGTGACAAGGAGATGGTCTGGAGTTTCCAGTCCCAGTTGATTTTGATTCCAGGGATGAATTTTGCTTCTCCAAGGTTGTGCATTTTGAAGGCTACTGAGAGTTTGGCTTTGATGGTGTTCATGAACTGTCTGGAAGAAGCTGCTATGAGTAGGTTGTCCAACTAGAGAACAAACTTGGCCATCCTTCCAGAAGACATAAAGGCACATCTCCATGTTGAGGTGGGCAAATCCAAGTTCTGTGAGTTTCTTGTCTAGTGTCTTGTTCCAAGTCTGCCTGGATTGCTTGAGTCCATAGAGTGAGCGCTGGAGTTTGCAGCAATACCTGGGTTGGATGGGGACTCCATCTGGAGGAAGTAGGTAGAGATCCTACTCCAATTCTCCATTGAGGTAAGCAGTGGAGACATCCATTTGGTTTAGCTCCAAGTCATGTTTTGTAGCAAGGGTGACAAGGGTCCAGACAGAGTTCAGGTTTGCTACAAGAGCAAATACTTCATGGTATTTAATTCCTTCCTTCTGAGTGAAGCTCCACATGACAATGCAGACTTTGTAGTACTCAACATTTCTGATGTGGTTGTGCTTAATGTGGAAGACAAATTTGGAGGTTATTGGAGTGATACCTTCTGCAATGGAGATGGTTTCATACACATGATTTGAATTGAGGTTTAGGAGTTCTTCCTCAACTGCAGACTTTCAGTGTTCTGTGTCAGGTGATGCATAGGCTTCCTGGATTGTCCCTGGAAGGGATGAATCAGGCTTGGAGTTGGCTGCACCTGCAAAGATAAAATCCTGCAGGGATTCTGTTGATGCTGTAAATGCTCCTGGGAATTCCAGAGCTTCTGCTGTGGGTTCTGGTTATTGCCCACCATGACATTGAGCCCTTCATGCAGCATCTTTGTTTACAGTCCATTGGCAGTCCCTATTCCGGTCAGCTTGTTGGTATTGCCAATTGCTTCTCCAGACTCTGGCGACAATCTGGGCTGGGGTAGGTCTTTCCAGAGATGGAGATTGGGGGTGGACAGGAGCTGAGGCAGGCAGCAGATTCATGTGGAGTTGCTCAAAGTGGTGTGTGAGGTTATAAACAGTGGGACTTGGTTGTTGTTGTTGTTCCTCCGAGGCACCTGGAGGTGCATTGTTGACTCCCACTATTCCACACAAGTCCACAGTTTCAGATTCCAGGTTCTCCTCTTTTGTGTCCTCATGCTCCACTTTGCGTTGCCTCAGAAATAGTCCCTCCCACTGTCCTTCAACAGTGGGGACATTTTACAGGGAAAGGTCGCATGCAGAGATGGTTCTGGTCTCATCAAAAGTGACATGCCAACTGGAGATGATTGTTCAACATTTGACATGCAGGAGCTTGTGGGCTTGTTGGCCATGGGTGCAACCAATCATGATACACTTCTGTCTGTGTGAGTGGAATTTTCCTTCACATTGTTCCTTTGGTATGTGGGCATAGGTGGGGAAACCAAAGGGGCAGAAAATGGTGGATCAATGTGTTGGCAGAATAGTGTTTGATAGGGTTTTCTCTGTGGAGTGTGGATGTCAGACTTTAATGGTGATGTAGGCAGCTGTGGCCATGGCATCTTCCCAGAAGGACTTTGGAAGTTGGGACTCCTTCAGCATGGTATTTGCAAGGAGAGATAGCATCTGGTTCATCTGCTCTGCTAACCCATTTTGTTCCAGAGTGTATGGAGCGGATGTCTTGTGAAGAGTTCCATCTTTTCTCAGAAGGCCTCATTGATGTATTCTTATTCTCCTCCTCCATCACTCTAGATGAAATCCACATAGGCATTGGAGAATTTCTCTTGTCCAACCTCCATGTGGAAAAGTGTTTGGATGTCAACTTTCCAGCAATTGTAGATCTGGAGTGCTTCCTTCTTGTGTTTCATGAAGTATATCCAAGGAAAGCAGCAGAAGTTGTCTACAATGATGATCCAGTACTTGTACCCTCCCGGGATTGAGGAGTTATCAGACCTCTGACATCCGTGTGGACCATTTGGAGTGCTCGGGTTGTGTGGTGTTCCTCTAGGAGTTCAAAAAGGAGCTTCTTCATATTTCTGAGGATGCAGGCCACAAAGAAGGATGTAGTTCCAGTGAGGACATTGATCCCCCAGAGTTGTCCCTGCTTGACCATGTATTTGATCTGTGCTACAGAGATGTATCCCATGTGTCAGTAGAGAAGATTTATGTCCACTGCAGCATGCACCACTTCTTTTGGACATTTCAGAATGACATTTGCATGATATAACCCCTGTCAATGAGTTCTAATGAAAACCAAAGTTCTTCCCTTTCAAATGTAGCATGTGCTGGAGCTGGCTGGGAAGACAGTAGAGGGTCCAGTGGTAGAGAGGAGGTTTACGGAGATCAGGGAAATCCGGAAATCCGGAATGAGCAGGATGTTGGTTAGGATAATTTCATACTTCTTTCCAGAGATGGTGGAGAAAAGTGCAACAGTTCTGATTCCGATGGCGGAGGTGGTGGTGTTGTCTCCAAAAGTGACAGCACAAGGTGGAATCAGCAGGAAGTAAGTCCAGAACCAGGATTGGTGTGGGACCATGTGGAATGTAACTCTGGAATCAATGATGATTTCCCCCACTGGCCTTGGGTTCAGACAACAAGTAGGCAAGAATGCATGCCATTAAAGATTTGGATACACCTTTGGTAACTATGTTTGCAATTTCTGGAGTTTTAGGGGTAACCTCCAGAGTGTCCTCCATCACATTAGCTTTCTCCTTCTTTTTCTCCCATTTCTTTCCTGCTCCTCTGTCTCTCAGCTCCATTGTCCAATGCTAGTAAGCATAGCAGTCATCAGAGTTATGTCCAGATTGTTGGTGGTGCTTGCACTAGGCGGTGGAATTGGGCAGACAAGTGAAGGACTTGTTTGAGACTTTGAGGGCAGAGTCTGAGGGTCCAGAAGGGTTGAGATGATCCAGGTTTCCATGGTGTTGAAAGTGAGTTTGCTGTCTTTGATGGTGTTGATGACAGAGGAGGTGAACATGTTCCATTCCAGATTTTTCGGAAGGGAGTTTAAGAGGACAAAAGTGAGGAGTCTAGTGTCAACCATAAACTTCATTCCAGCAAGGTGGACTTTCAAAGTCCAGAGCAACATAATGTGCCTGGAGATGGCAAAACCTCCAAACCATGTGGAGTTGAATAGCTGTTGAAATATGTAGAAGGTGGAGGCAAGATTTGACACTTGGTGAATAGATAGTAGTGCATCAAAGAGGGCCCTGGCAGTGGTATGCATCTCTGTCTTGAGTAAAAGAGCATCACTAATGCTGTCCTGAATGATTCCGTGTGTTCTCTCAATCCACTCCATCCATTTCCAGATGTCCTCTGCTGTGGCTATGCCAGAGTTCATTGGAGTTCTGGATGAGGTAGGGGAAACATTTGAGGAACCAGGAGCACTGGAGGATGTGGTAGGAACAGGTACAGTGGTGGTGGTACCTGGTGTACTGGGGGATGTGGTCGGACAGGTGTCAGTTCCCAGGGCCACACCTAGGACTTTCTCTCTCCAAAGTTTCACCATGATCTGGAGTTTGAGTTTCCAGATTTGGAAGTTTGAGGGACCAATCAGAGTCAGGCATGTGGGCGTGTCAGTGGAGGCTGTATTGAATGACATGGTAGAAGTCCTGAGGGTCTGGAGTTTGTCCAGATGCATGCTGAGGGATTTGCATGAGAGTTGAGTTGTTCTGCAGAGGTTCCTTTCCACTAGTATGCACTAGTGGGGTTCATAACCTGACAAGAACTATAAGAGGGCAGCGATTTACCAGACTCAGCTGCTGCCAAAGAGGGGCAAATAATAACTGAGGAATCTGAAGTGAAAACTAAGTATATATATGTAGTGGAGTGGGCAGAGAAATGCTTGCTAATGATAATCAGGGAATATGAACAGAAACAAGAGGAGTTTGGATTAAGCAATGTAAGGAAGTGATGGAGGATCCCTGGAGGCTCAGAAATGATGACAAGCAAAGGATGATGGAGTGCGATAAGAGTTCATGCAAGTTCTGGATTGATTCCAAGCAATTTTGCCTACTGTGGCTATGCTAGCAGTGAGCCATCTGGCGAGTTTTTGAGAATTACAATACCATCACCAGAGTAACACAACTTTATAATATTGAATTAGGGAGAATAAGGTCTCATGAATTGATTCTGAGTGGTTTTAGATTTTTGCTGGTGAGTGGAAGAGCTCAGTGAATATTTTGGTGTGGCATGTCAGGAATCGCACCTAACTAGGAAGTGAGCCAGGCAGCAGTCATTCTCAACACAATCAAGCATATCTTTCTGACCATGCTGCTGGATCTCTCGAAACTTAGTATACTTAATCCTGGGACACAGTAGACTACCTTCAGATAGGTATCTAGTGATTACGCCCCTCATGCATTTGCTAGCCGTCTTGTAGACCTCCAAGTAGGTGGCTTAATTACTTTCTTGGCTTCTTGGCTACCCCCTGACAGATTTTGTTGTGGCTGCCTAAGCTTGTGATCATCAATGAAGGAATCAGTAACAGTTTTGAGAGGTTTGGGGGCTTTTACAAGGTGTGGACGAGGTGCTGATTGCTTTTTGAGGGGTGAGTGGATCATTGTATCCAGTTTTTCTCTTATTGCTTCAAGATCTTCATTGGATAACTCGTCATCTGAATCCTCTTTCCTCATCCCCTTTTGAGATCCCTTTGGATGCTTTCCAGCAGCTATTTTTGCCTTTTTCACCTCTCGTTGCATCACGTGCAAAGCTTTCTCCAGCTCTCTCTCCACCCTCTGTTGCTCCCTCTCTTCTCATTTCCACACCTTTTCAGTTTCATTGGCTGCCTTCTTCACAATCCTTTCATCCTCCTTTCGCCTCCACTCCTTTTCTCTCTCATCTGCTGCTACCTGTTTATAGTAATCATCAATTAACTTCCATTGTACCTTGAATTTTTGTGTGGCTTCTTTCAAAAGATCTTTCCAGGCCTGTTTGAACTTGATGTAAGCTAATGCGTCCATCATCTCCTCCAAGGTCATGTGCCGTCCATGTGTGGTGTCAATTTCACGGTCTTCAGTACATTTTGCTCTGCCCTGCTGCTTTGCAAAAGCTTGCTGATGAAGCTGACCATTCTCCATTTCCATAAGCTTCATCTGTGCATAGTAGTGCTCAACCTGTCCACGTAGAGCTTCCACAAGCTCCCGTAAGATGACATTTTGGTGTCGGACGGGTTCATGAGAGGCATTGCCATGTAAAGGTGGAGGCATGCCTACCAACTCCAAATGTGGTGGTGCAGGATAGTGGGGGACATCCGGGAGCATCTCTACAGGCACAGGGGCTAAGGGATTGGCTCCTTCATCTTGTGCAGTAGGTTGAGATTGCATTGTCGCTGATGCCATGGTGGCTGTGCTTGCTTCAACAGTGAGAAAACTGGGTAGAGCTGAGGAAACCTATGGTGCAGGTTGTGTTGTGGTATTAAGAACTGGTGTGTAAGCAACCTCTGGAATTGCATCAGGGTTTAGGGGGTGAATTCCAGTTTTTGCAAAGGCAGATTGGATTGTTGTTGGTAGCATAGCTTTATTGCAAGCGAGCTTGTAATAAGCAAGAAGATTATTCTTTTTAATGGCAATAAATTGCCGAGAAGCTTCATTGACCTGCTTCCAGGCTGATGCTAATGGACCAAAATTCCAACATCAAGGGGCTGTAGGACATGTGTGGTATGGGATGGAAGGCATAGGATGATGATGATGCGGTGACCAGCAGCAAACTTGCAGAATTTGTATGTCCCATGGGAATTATGAACATCAAGGATGAGAAGTCGGTAGCCATCAGATTGGTTCTGCTGGGCTGTTTGTGGTTCGAAGTCCTTTTGCAACCACTTCAGTCCCAACTCTTGATCTGTCCAGCCTTTCGGAGAGTGTGATACACTTTGATATTCAATAAATCACTTTTTGAACTCAAGAAGCACTAGTGCATTGAATCACTTACCTGGCATGACAGTGGTTATCTTGTGATCACTCAAAGTCATGATGTGCCCCTTGGTAGATGACTGAGGGTGGTAACAAAGTTCCATCAGCGCAAACAGTCTCGATGACTGTAACGAGCTTGCGATTCCCATGTTTAATGTTGTAGACAGTTGCTTGATCATGATCAATGAAAGCACCAATGCCAAGCTGAATGCCCTTTTCATCCATGTTGTAAATATTCTCCATCGAAATGCCATACTCTGTGACTAGTTCCCTGAGAAGGTCAAAATTCATGGACAGTGGTGCAATTGAGTGAACAAGCCCGACATTGCTCAAGGTTGTGTGTCCACTTGACCCAAAGATCTGGGTGGCAAAGCTTGAACCTCTTTACCCAACTGGACCCAATGGAGATACCAGTGACATCAGACGCATAGGCAATGATTGCCTGTGCATCAAGTGGCATGCGTCATTATCTTATAGTCTTGACCCACTCCACTAGAACAAGCTCCTGGGCTGGCATCTATTTGCTCGTGCTTGTGGGCATGTTCACAAGTTTTATGGCTGTGAAAGTGTGCTTGGAGAGTTGCCTAAGGGACATTGAAGTCTTTTGCAGCTTGGAAAATAGACAGAATAGCTGAGCCATCATGGCAGATCAAAGATTGATTGATGGCTATGATAGCAGCCTGAATGCATTCCTCCTGGTTAGAGGCATCAGGATTGGGTTGCAAGTGGGTAGATTCAGTGGAGGACATTGCTCAGGGACAAACTTCACAGCACGTCACAGCACGAATGCAAGCACAGTGTTAAATGGAGAGTGAGGGGATATGGGGGTGTTACACATTTGAAATTCTCATTGGATTATTGAGTCTATGCGGTCAAGTTCACAATAAAATACATGAAAACGGCATGGCAGGCAGCGCAAAATGTGTCCTTGCCCAAGTTCATTCCGGTATTTAGCAGAGTAGCAGCAGAGTGGAGTCATCATAAGGGTAGAAGGGAAGGTCAGAGGTCAGAGCAACAACAACAAGACTAGCTTTGGGTGATCAAGTGGAACTTAGTCAGACAGATTAGAGGAGTGATCAAAGTCAATATTTGAACTGCAGAATACAAAATACAAAAGGGGTTTATATATATATACTATGGGGACAAGTAAACACAGGTGACACTGGAGTATCGGAGTCGTGTGGAATGTGAGTCAGAAGTGTTGGAAGATATCAGGAAGTGTCAAAGGAAGTTGGAACAAGTCAAAGGGAGTCAGAATATGAGGTATCAGAAGGTGGAGATTTTATGCATGTCAAACATTTGTTGAAAGTGAAGCATGAGGAACAAGGCACAGGGGCAAAAGAGTTAAAGATAGGCAGAGAAGCAGAGATATGAGAACAGAGATATGGAGGTGTGGACTTGGTATAAGGCAGAAGGCGGACTTGGTCTGGAGTTGGTCTCCAGAGAAGCAGAGTTGACTTGCACAGCATGGGATATGACAAATGATAACTCATGTGAACAGTTTTTTGACTTCAAGTTTTGGTTACATATACAGTAAGCAAAAGCTAAATATGTATTGTTATGGTAGAACCATTTTAGCCCCTTTTCTTTTCCTTCTCACATGACTCTGTATCATCACATGATCCCTTTCCTCTTTTGACCCTTTGTACGACCAGTGACTCCAGGCAAAGTCCCTGGCCTTATCTTTCTTCTGTCATATTCTATGACCTTCTGCCCAATGGTGTTTATCCCTCTTATCTTTAGTTACCTTTCTTGGACAGTTCCTACTTTGGATATCTTGGTCCGTGCACCATTCCCTGTAGTATAAAGACCTGTACTCTACTTGGTTACAACCCAAGTTAGATCTACACAATACATAGCTTAACAAGCTATCTCTTGGTCTGAGAACTCGCTTCACCAATTGGCCTATAGTCTGCCAGTAAAGACTTCTGATAGATCTTGTCCTGCTCGACAACAGGACTCATTGGTGTTATCTGATCGAGCTCTCATGACCTCATCAGCGTAACATGTATCCCCAGGACCCTGCCAACTGCAGTCACCCTTCTTGCCCTTTCACCCTTCTCTCACCCTTTGTCTCACCCTCTCTCACCCTCTTTCTTCAGCAGGTACTGTATCGTTTCTAAAACAAGCTCAGAAAAGAACCAGACTTCAACAGTGGGACATAAATATGAACTTTGAAAAAATGAATCAATTTAATCAGCATCATATGTATACCCTAAATTACACAAGAACTACATCCATCAGCCAGTGTTTATAATCATAGATATCAATCAATATTTTGTTGTCACTTGATACTAGCTCACTGGAAGCAGAAAGCATGTAGACCTCATACAACTCTGCTGTACCATCAGCCAGTACCAAATCCCCTTTGCCAGTATTCCTTTCAACAAATCTCATATAAAGTGATTGATCTGTTGCCTCTGCTTCACCATGCATTGCATCTTGCATGAGCTGACACTGGTCAATATACCTATCGGAAACACTTAGAATGACGAATCAAATACCAATAAAAAACTAACCGATGATATTCCAATAATTCCTCCTGAGGGACTTTTGGATCAAGCAGACAACTTGCTAAAACACCAGATGACTGAGAGTGGACATCAGTTTTACCATATGACTGAGGTTTTGTTTGCAAGGCTGCAGACTGTGCCTTTCTTCTCATGCCATCACTATGTATTGAAGACTGGGTTCCAATCCAACGTCTAACACCTGCCATTAGCCTGTTGAAATTTGATTAGTGTATCGCAAACCAGTAAATTCAAAATCTTACTTGGGTTGGTGAGCAGCATGAGGACTGCTTGCCAAAAAGGGACTATAGCAGGCACCATGAATGAACTTCCTGTTAAACGAATTGGGAAATATAAGTTGACCATAGAAGGGACAACTTACCTGGGAGGCTTGAGCGTGTTCATGCAGTAGGCAAAATGCTTCCCCAAAGAGGTGAATAGAAGGGGCCTGTAGTACTCAGACCAAAAGTCACCTCTCCAGGTGACAAAATCATTTAGTGCATGCAGACACCCCTCCACAGTGTACATGGTCTCCAAATTCTGAGGTTGATACCAATGCTGATAATTCCCCCGTGGATGAGGGGCTTGTCCATGACGTTCATGGACACCAAGGAATAGATTGATTGCTGTCTGCTTATCCGCATCTGCATAAACCATTAGCACAACCCTACTGCAGGACACTGGGACCTACCCAACAAGGAGTTGGTGTAAAAGCGCCGAATATTCTCGATGATATCACGGGAGTGGCTATTCCAGTTGGGCATACGTCGGTAGGTTTCAACTCTGTTGACGAGAGCACTGCCTGTGTACTGCAAAGCAATGGCTAGGGGCAGAAGTCAACAACGGGACAAAGAAAACACAACTTGACAGACTGTCGCCATGATCATGATACATCTCCGTCAGCATGTTGACAGCATCCGAGTCAAACGCAAGGTTTGGATTCCCAACTACCCCAAGTGCATACAGTTGATGGCCGAAAGCTCGCTTCCCAAACACAAACTGAGCAGCGTTCGTGCGGTCGAGACAGTCCACACAGTTGATACGACATATGCCATTTTGCAGAAGAATGTCATCCCGCCACGATGGAGCAGTTTCGTCACTGAGAGAACATTGGTTTTTGGTACGGACTGAGACGTGGGAGACGGACTGACACCGCAGAACATTGCAGATAATGAGAAAATGGCTCAACTCCAGTGTGGAAGAAACCCGTCATCTGGATAGATTCTTCTGCCATGTCTTCCAGGTAACTGATAACGTCTTGTGTCTTCCTAAAATAGAAACGTTGAGAAAAAAGGGGGGGATCTGATGTCGTACAAACGTACTCTTTGTATGCCCGAGACATATCCCACGCACGATACACCATTTTCTTGTCATCCGGGAGGAATTGGTTCAGATAACGCACGCACTGCGTATACTCCTCTAGCAGCTTGGATTCCCTGGGCACAGGCTCTCGTCTCTTGATGAGGTTGAGGATGAATATAGGAGCTCCGTAGCGAGCGAAGAGATCGTTAAAGTGGCGGGAAGCAGCAGTGTAAAACGGGTCTATCACGTTGACTTTCAAAGTACATTGAGTCAACGAACCATGTGGGAGGAAAGACTTACTCTCAATCGGAGGACGAGGACTCATAGTGGTAGTGTCTTGTGTCCAGTAAATAGGGATGCTCCCACGGTACTGTACTATACAGTTAGCAATGCCACTAGGAAAGGCGATGTTCGTATCTTACTTGTACATAGCTTGTATAGTGTGGACTGGGCCGACGGGAGCGCTCCTTGGAGGAAGGAAAATAGAATGGTGTGGTTAGCGCCTCTGAGACGATTTGCTCGGTCTCGACTTCGTTCGCAACATTGCCCTCGTGTCGAGTTAAAAAATGCGGAAGGGACAGACTTGTTGCATTCGCCCACCTCTTCATTGACACCCCTGGTAAGATATCTAGCCCCAGCGTAGTGGCGAGAGCGACGAGCGATCAAGGTAACGAAAACGACACGACCAAGGACGTTTAGCTCTAGCAACAGGAGGTTGAGAGTGCACGAAAGTTCCATACCAGACCCCACTTACTGGCTTGATCGACGTGTCCGTGGATAAGAGGGATTAACCAGGTTTGACCGCCTCGTGGCGCCTCGTGCACGAAAGGATGCAACAACATGTGAGAGTTCCAGACATAACGACCATTGAAAGGCCAGGAAAAGTTCTCAAATCGGTCTGGCTTTGTCAGGTTGCTCTGAAGCGTCGACGTGATATCGTAGGAATGGCTTTTGCGACTCATCAGTATGCTGACACTCGTCAGTGCAGGAAAGCATACCTGAAGTAAAAGTTCTTTGACATATCAACCTGCTTGAAGATGCTGAGAAGACGTTGTTCTTCTGCTGGCTTCTCAATCTTGTGGTTGAAACAAACGGGTATCATATCCGTGCTCTCGCAATGATATAGGTAATGGCCACCTAGAAGCGCCACGACAGAGCGTTTGGAAATCACAACTATGTACCAGCCTGCGGTAAACTTGACAAAGCCTGGCATTGTGTCGTCAAATACCCTATAGGCGCGCCTCAAAGGTGTGCGTACCCGCGATGCCAAATATTACCCTAGCTCTGCCTATGCCACCCGAACCCTTGTTTCCGTCATCGAGCATCTTGAGCATGGCGCTCATCTGTTTCCCGCTATAATCTGTCTCATCTTCAACGACATTCAGATCATTCTGGGAAGTTCGGTCTATCTTGATGATACGGTGGCGCGAATCCGAGGGATTGGATGCAACAATGTAAAAACGCAACTTGTTCTCGTATAGAATAAACTTGTTGAAAACTGTGAACCTTTGAGTATCTCTGGTTTGTGAAGATGGGAGGTAAGAAGTAGTTGCGGTAGACTTCTCAGCACTGGGACTGAGAGACACTGGTGCTTCTTTGGTGCCCAGGACCGACGCTGACATCGCTGGAATGGCTTCAGATGGGGGGAAAACGTCTGAGGCAGCGTTAGACATGTCAGAAGCCAAGTCGGGGAGAAGTGGGGCATCCAGTGAGGATGAAATCATAACGAAGGAACGAACAGTAGTACTTGGCGATATCGTGGCGTTGTTAGTCAGCTGGGTATGAATGTCGCCCGATTGGAACTCCCACGTCCCAAGTACAGTGTCAGTTCTTATGGGGGTGGGCAACTCCCGCTAAGATAGGGCCCACACAGTCTCACTAGCACTGACCCGTTGTGACTTTGTCACATTCACACAGGTCTTATTTGGGGGAAATTTTCACAAAACAGGACACATTTACATTTAATCTATCAAACCTCTAAGTACTTCAGTAAATACAACATTTGTGGTCTTTGTAGTAACTTGATCTTGTGGGAAAACAACTTTGATGTTATGAGGATGAGTACAATGGGAAAGAGCTACATAAAGTTGTCCATGAGAAAAAACAGAAGTATGTAAATCTAATCCAACATGTTGGACACTTTGTCCTTGAGATTTATTGATGGTCATTGCAAAAGCAAGATGCACAGGAAACTGGCAGTGTTGAAGTGGGACAAGGAACTCTTCTTTGTTTGCATCCAAGGACATCCATCGAATCAATATAATATCATTATCACCACCTCAAACTCCTTTGTTTTCCTTTTGCAAAACACAACATCAAAGAACACATTGAGTGGATCCTACCAAGAGCATGCATGTCCCATTGTAAAGGCCTTGGCTTGGGTCTAAATTCCGCAGTAACATGAGTGGTACTCCATTTTTAAGCTCAAGCTTGTGAAGTGGAAATCCAGATGGATCCAAGATGTGAAGAAACTCAGTATGAATGTAGTCATACTCCCTTTCAGTGACAGTGTCTGCGCTGGCATATACCACCTTTTCTCCTCCAAAGGATGAGAGAATGGTTGAGTTGATCTCATTCACATCAGTATTCTTGGCAGAGAGAATTGTGCGATCAAGGAAGTACCCATCTGGCAATGGGTGATTCTGTGCTGGATCAAGCATCTCACTGTAGAGAGTGTTAATAAGTGACTGCACATTATTGCCAGCACAGTGCATATGGGAGAGTGACTTCAGTTTCAGCATTTAAACCAGCTGCTCCTCCAATCTCAAGGAGCCATGCTGCAAATTGGTCACAGATGGATCCCTCCCAAGGTGCATGTTTTGAGTCAAATGGAACACACATATATTGCACCAGAGCCATGAGTGACAGAGAGTTGCACCAACAATCTGCTCTCGGGATCCATGAGGAACCACAGGGAGGGTTTGCTGGAAGTCACCTCCAAAGAGGACAGGAATTCCACCAAAGTCATTATCCACATCAAGGAGATCACATAAACTGCGGTCAATGCATTCAATCACATAACAGTTTTGCATAGGTACCTCATTCCAAATGATAAGGAATGCTTGGCAAAGGAGTTCATGCCAAGGATCACCTTTCTTGATATTACAGGTACTTCCTTCATGAATAGGAATAGGTATCTTAAAGTGGGAATGAGCTGTGCACCCACCAGAAAGCAAAAGAGATGCTATGCCAGATGATGCTACACAATTTTTCTTTGGCATGCACAGCAGCTGCAATAAGATTGCAGACATAAGTTTTTCCACATCCACCTGCACTATGCACAAAGAAGGCCTCTCCATGACCTTGACCAAAATCAACAGACTCCAGTACAGCATTCAAGGTGTTTTCCCCATGCTCTGCAATTTGTTGTAGAACATTTATGTCATAGTTTCATTGCTCTGCAATCAGCTGATTGCCCACTCTAACATTCTAATTCATATGTGGCCTTGGCATCTCTGCAAAATCTTCCAGATTTCTACCATTTTTCCAAAGGTTCAGATTAATGAGATAAAGACCATAATCATAGATCTGCTCCTTGGTTGGCTCTGGAATGCACAGACAATTGATAAGATAGTGTCAGAGATCATCACAAAGATTCTCCTTTGTTTCCAACCATAAATGGTGAGGTTCCACTGGATTGCAGTGCAGCAAAATGGTGGTGAAAGATTCCTGAGTTGCAAACCAGTTTGCATGACAGCTACTACATGTCTTCTTTGTTGATCCTCCTCCTGGTGCTCCATAGAGGCAGGACCATACTCCTGATAGAGATCCTCCAAATGCTCCTGCTGTTCATGGTCACGGCACTCTTGGGTTGCATGCTTGTCACATCCCGAAACTTCCCTAACCCATCCGGCCCAATTCTGAACCCCTATGACCAAATCCCGAATCCCGGCCCTTGGACTTTACCTTAGATGATTTCTCTTTCATCGGACATTCCGAACCCCGTACTTCCTGTCCCAGACTTTCGTATTCCTATCTCGGTTATCTCTTGACATATGTCACTCTCCTTTGACACTTCTTGACATTTACAGTTCCTATTGATAATTCCCTTCCCCTTTGCTTCGCAATTATTGCGCCATTGCCTTCAGTCATTATCCTACCATTCTGATGCCATTCCGATTTATTCCTCCCTTTCTTCCGGAAACCCGAAACTCCGATTTGTCCAATAGTACTTTAACATCTTTATATCTTCCGGACTCTTCAGTATATAAACCTGTGTGTACTCTCTGATATTTCCTTAGTTCAAATATCAACTAAATCCCATTCTTTCCTGATCCCCTCTGAACTTCCCCAGTCCCTAAGTTGATCTTGGGATTGATCTCTACCTCTGACCCTCCACTCCGAAATCAAGAAACCAAACTCGTACAGGGGCACAGCACATAAGCTGAAGCCAAAGTTCCTTACCCCTCCGACCCCCTCAGGAATTCCCACCAACCCCGCTTTCTCCGCACTCCGGACAATCCAGGAATTCCAGGAACGAACCCGGACTTAACAGTATATTTGAACTCAAACCTCTACGAGTTTGCTAACATCATATCTTATCCGCATGTCTGGAACTATCCAGACTCGTGCCCAAACACGCAGTATGCAAAGCATCGATGCAGCTCAGTCGGAGGCAGCCCGAGAAGACGCCCTGCACTCCCTGATGACCTCGTGTCAAGGCCCCGATGTCACCGAACAATTCTGAAGCTTCTCTGCTCGTCGTTCATCAACCTCCGCCTCTCAGGCCAGACCTCAGTCTCAAATCATCTCCACCCCTACTCCTGCAGGTCGCCACCCCTCCAGGGGCGCCCCAGACCCCTCTGACGACGGGAATGACGGCGGCGACAACCCCGACCCCTCCGATGACGACAACCCCGACAATGCAATTCCACCTAACCCTATCATGGCGCTTGCAAACGCAGTCCACGGCCTTGCTGAGTTATCGCGCCACGACTGCGAATCCGAAAACTCCTCATCTCCGCACACAAAGATGCGAGAACCCAACACCTTTGACGGGACTGACCCTCACAAGCTGCGGGCCTTCTTGGTCCAGTGCAAGCTGAACTTCCAGGACCGTCCCCGCACATTCCGGACTGACCACGCAAAAGTCACCTTCGCTCAATCTTACCTAAAAGGTATGGCCCTCGAATGGTTTGAGCCCGACCTCCTCCAGATGGACGACCCGGACTGGATGGACAACTATCGGGAATTCGTCCTCGAGCTCCAGACCAACTTTGGCCCCCACGACCC
>MU127458.1:50826-190240 GCA_014904945.1 Gyrodon lividus
GCGTGTTTGGGCATGAGTCTGGATAGTTCTAGACATGCGGTAAAGATATGATGTTTGAATATACTGTCAAGTCCGGGTTCAATCCCGGAATTCCCAGATAGTCCGGAGTGCGTGGAATGGCGGAGTTGGTCAGGAATCCCTGAGGGTCCTATCACAGTTGAAACCAACACTTTGGACTATGCTATCATGGGAATCCTCTCCATCCATTGTCCAGACGAGGAATTCTGCCCCATTGCATTCTACTCCCGCACCCTGACAGCCCCAGAACTCAACTACGACACCCATGATAAGGAACTCCTCGCTATCCATGAAGCCTTCTGGCATTGGTGTCATTACCTTGAAGGTTCCAGCACCCCTATTGACGTTGTTACTGACCACAAAAATCTGGAGTATTTCTCCACCTCCAAAGTCCTGACCCGCCGGCAAGCCTGCTGGTTGGAATTCCTATCCCAATTCAACCTTGTCATCTGCTTCCACCCTAGATGCTCAGGAGCTAAGCGTGACTCCCTCACTAGACACTGGGATGTCTACCCCAAAGAGGGGGATAAGGACTATGCTCACGTCAATCCCCACAACCTCCACCCGGTGTTTACTCAGGAACAGCTGGCCTCGTCCCTACGAGCCACTATCCTACTAGCCCCAGTCCTCCGGGCCTCATCCCTGCTTGACATCAAAGACATCCACAAGGACATCCTAGAATCCCTGTCCTCTGACCCCGTAGCTTCCCCCCACCTTTTGGACTCATCGGACTCCCAGTGGGCTGTCAACCCCAAAGGTTTCCTGACACTCGACAATTGCATCTTCATCCTGGAAGCTAAGGACCTTCGTCTTCACATCCTCCGATACAAGCACAACCACCCCCTGTCCGGACATTTCAGGCAAAACAGGACATTAGAGCTCATCTGCCAGGAATACACTTGGCCAGGACTCCACACCTTCATCAAAAACTATGTCAGTTCCTGCACCTCCTGCACCAGAGCTAAAACTCCGAGACACCGCCCCTACAGAATGCTCAAGCAGCTCCCAATCCCCAAAAAGCCCTGGAACTCCATTTCCATGGACTTCATCAAGCAACTTCCCTCTTCCAGCGGATACACCGCAATCCTAGTAGTCATCAACCACCTTTCCAAGCAATCCATATTCACTCCTACTCATGACACTATCGACTCTCTGAGCCTTGCGAAATTATTCCTGCTCCACGTGTTTTCCAAGCATGGAGTTCCCTCCCATATCACCTCTGACCAGGGTTCCGAGTTTGTCTCCCATTTCTTCTGCTCCCTTGGGAAAGCCCTCAACATCCACCTTCACTTTACTTTGGGATACCATCCCAAAGGCAACGGGCAAACAGAACGAGCAAACCAGACCCTTGAGCAGTACCTCCGAATCTACTGCAACTACCAACAGGACAATTGGTTGGAACTCCTACCCCTTGCGGAATTTGTGTACAACAATGCCCCTAGTGCTACTACAGGAATATCCCCGTTCTTTGCTCACAAAGGCTACCATCCCAATGTCTTGGTCTACCCTGAAATGGACCTGACATCATCCCGCACTCGTGAATATGCATTTGACCTACAGGAACTCCACAAATTCCTATGCACGGAAATGGCCTGTGCACAACAACACTACCAAGGACCCACGGATTCCCGACAAATCCCCACACCAGACTTCCGGATTGGAGATCAAGTGTTCGTCAAGGCGAAGTACTTCCACTCCACTCACCCTTCCAAGAAACTCTCGGAAAAGAACCTTGGCGCCTATCCCATCATCACCCAAGCCGGACCCCTGTCCTTCACCCTCCAATTCCTGGACTCCATGCGCACCATCCATCCCATCTTCCACATCTCTCAGTTGGAACCCGCAACTCCAAACATCATCCCAAATCAGGTCTAACCCCCACCTCCCCCAGTTAAAGTTGACACAAAACCCGAATATGAAATCTCCGAAATCCTAGACTCCAAAATTGACTGGCGATGCAGGAATTGCCAACTCCTGTACCTGGTAAAGTGGGCAGGCTACGAAGGGACTGATGAAGAAACTTCCTGGATCCTCGCGACCGAACTTGCTCATGCATCAGAACTCATCTCGGACTTCCACTCCACATATCCTGTGAAATCCGGACCCCTTATATCTCTTGGATGAGGGTGGACATACATTGTACAATTTGTGAAGCAAAGTTACTATGCTATTGGTACATGAGGAGACCGAGGGAAATTCTAAACTACTTCCCCACTCCCATCTTCCTCACCCTCACCCTCCTCCTCATCCCCATCCTCCCCATCCTTGTCCTGATTCCCTCTCCTTTCCTTTCCACTCCGACGCCCCCAGCCAAACCCACCATACTTCTATTTCCCATTTCGAACTCCTATCCAGGCACTCAAGGGTTCGTGCCTAAGAGGGGGATACTGTCACATCCAGAAACTTTCCTAACCCATCCAACCCAATTCCGGCCCCCTATGATCAATTCCCAAATCCCAAGCCTTGGACTTTACCTTAGAAGATTTCTCCTTCATCGGACATTCCAAACCCCATATTTCCTGTCCCGGACTTTCATATTCCTATCTCAGCTATCTCTTGACATATGTCTCTTTCCTTTGACATTTCTTGACATCTGCAGTTCCTATCAATAATTCCCTTTCCCCCTGCTTCACAATTATTGTGCCATTGCCCTCAGTTATTATTCCACCATTCTGACACCATTCTGATTCATCCCCTACTTTGTTCCGGAAACCCGAGAATCCAATTTGTCTGACATACTTTAACAGTTTTATATCTTCCAGACTCTTCAGTATATAAACCCACATGTACTCTCTGATATTTCCTCAGTTCAAATATCAACTAAACCCCGTTCTCTCCTGCTCCACTTCACTCTGAAACCCACTTCAGTCCTTAAGTTGACCTTAGGATTGTCTTCCGACCCTCTGCCTTGAAATTAAGGAACAGAACTCGTACAGGGGCACAGCACATAAGCTGAAGCCAAAGTTCCTTGCCCCTCCAACCCCCCTCAGGGATTCCTGACTGACTCCGCATTCCATGCACTCCGGACTTATCTGGGAATTCCAGGATTGAACCTGGATCTGACAGATTGTCCTCTAAACCTCTGCCTCAAAATCAAGGGACAGAACTCATACAGGGATGCAGCACATAAGCTGAAGCCAAAGTCCTTCACCCCTCCAACCCCCTTGATGGATTCCCAATCCCCTACACGCTTCTGCCCCTTAGGACTTTTGGGAACTCTGGAGGACGCGGAAGTGTTGGACGGAGTGGCGGGTTTCGGAGATGAAGTGGTCGGAGTACTTTTGGAAGTGGAGGACTGATTTCCAGAGGGTCGGATTTGGCGAGTGACTTCGGACTTGCATTCCCAATATCTCCCATCGATAGCCTGGGAGAGAGTCTGGAGTTCTCCCAGGGAGCGCAGTTTTCCGATGCAGGAAAGCTCGTCTTTGATGCAATCCGGAAGTCCATTGTAGAAGTGGTGTTGGAGGGCTCCCTCACTGTAACCCCGGACCTGGGAGGCTAGGCGATTGAATTCTACCACGTATTTGTTGATATGCTGGGAGTCTTTCATGGATAGGTGGTCGAGTTGGTGTTCGGCATCACTGACGGGGTCATGGGGGCCAAAGTTGGTCTGGAGCTTGAGGGATTGAACCTGGACTTGACAGTAGAGGTGGATTGAATGGAATATAGATCACTCAGCCAAGGGGACTGCTGTCAACTTGGCAGCCAATTTAAAATTGTTTGATCCAATGCTGATGACCTATGACAGGATTTCTGATCCCTACAGCTCATGAGATTCCTTGCCTCAGCCCATCTTATACACACGGCCTACCATCACAACCAGGCAAATGAGACCACTCATTTGTTGTGAAATGCAGATTGGGATATTACTTGGTGCATCTGATACTGATGGGTGTCAAGTCCAGGTTCAATCCCGGAATTCCCGGATAAGTCCTGAGTGCGCGAAATGGCAGAGTTGGCCAGGAATCCCTGAGGGGGGTTGGAGGGGCAAGGAACTTTGGCTTCAGCTTATGCTGTGCCCCTGTATGAGTTCTGTTCCTTAATTTCAGGGCAGAGGGTTGGAGGACAATCCTAAGGTCAACTTAAGGACTGAAGTGGGTTTCAGAGTGAAGTGGAAACTTTGCAGGAGAGAACAGGATTTAGTTGATATTTGAACTAAGGAAATATTGGAGGGTACAAGTGGTTTTATATACTGAAGAGTCCAGAATATATAAAGCTGTTAAAGTATGTTGGACAAATCGGGGTTTCGGGTTTCCAGAACAAAGTAAGGGATGAATCAGAATGGCATCAGAATGGTGCAATATGTTAAGTCCGGGTTTGTTCCCAGAATTCCCGGATTGTCAGGAGTGTGGAGAAAGCAGGGTTTGGCGGGAATTCATGAGGGGGGTTGGAGTGGTAAGGAACTTCGGCTTCAACTTATGTGCTGTGCCCCTGTAAAAGTTCTGTTCCTTGATTTTGGAGCAGAGGGTCAGAGATCAATCCTAAGATCAACTTAAGGACTGAGGAAGTTCAGAGGGGATTAGGAAAGAACGGGATTTAGTTGATATTCGAACTAAGGAAATATCAGAGAGTACATGCGGGTTTATATACTGAAGAGTCCGGAAGATATAGAGATGTTAAAAGTATGTCAGACAAATCGGAGTTTCAGGTTTCCAGAAGGAAGTAAGGAATGAATCGGAATGGCGTCAGAATGGTAGAATAATGACTGAAGGCAATGGCGCAATAATTGCGAAGCAAGGGGGAAGGGAATTATTGATAGGAACTGTAAATGTCAAGGAGTATCAAAGGAAAGTGACATATGTCAAGAGATAACCAAGATAGGAATACAAAAGTCCGGGATGGGAATATGGAAGTCCAGGACGGGAATGCGGAAAGTCCAGGACAGGAATACAAAAGTCCGGGACGGGAAGTACGGGGTTCAGAATGTCCGATGAAAGAGAAATTGTCTAAGGTAAAGTCCGAGGCCCAGGATTCAGGATTTGATCATAGGGGTTTGGAATTGGGCTGGATGGGTTAGGGGAGTTTCGGGATGTGACACAATAATTGTGAAGCAGGGGGAAAGGGAATTATCGATAGGAACTGCAGATGTCAAGAAATGTCAAAGGAAAGAGACATATGTCAAGAGATAGCCAAGATAGGAATATGGAAGTCCAGGACAGGAAATACGGGGTTCGGAATATCCGATGAAGGAGAAATCTTCTAAGGTAAAGTCTGAGGCTCGGGATTTGGGATTTGATCATAGGGGGCTGGAATTGAGCTGGATGGGTTAGGAAAGTTTTGGGATGTGACAATGGGCCACCCAAGTCCACACCTCTGCATCTCCATTCCCATATCTCTGCTTCTCTGCTCTTTTTGCCCCTATGCCTTGTTCCTCATGCTTCACACTTTCAACAGATGTTTGATGTGCATAATGTCTCCACCTTCCAATACCTCCTGTTCTGACCTCCTTTGACTCATTCTAACTTCCCTTGACACTTTCTGACATGTTCCAACACTTCTGACTCACATTCCATATGACTCTAGTACTTCAGTGTCACCCGTGTTTACTTGTCCCTGTAGTATATAAGCCCTTTTTGTATTTGGGTTTGGCAGTTCGAATATTGACTTTGATTACTTCTCTAATCTGTCCAACTAAGTTCCTACTGGGTCACTCAAAGCTATTCTTCCTGTTTGTCAAGTCCGTGTTCAATCCTGGAATTCCTGGATAAGTCCAGAGTGCGTGGAATGGCGGAGTTGGTCAGGAATCCCTGAGGGGGGTTGGAAGGGCAAGGAACTTTGGCTTCAGCTTATGTGCTGTGCCCCTGTACGAGTTCTGTTCCTTAATTTCAGGGCAGAGGGTCGGAAGACAATCCTAAGGTCAACTTAAGGACTGAAGTGGGTTTCAGAGTGAAGTGGAGCAGGAGAGAACGGGATTTAGTTGATATTTGAACTGTAGATGTCAAGAAATGTCAAAGGAAAGAGACATATGTCAAGAGATAGCTGAGATAGGAATACGAAAGTCCGGGATGGGAAATACGGGGTTCGGAATGTCCGATGAAGGAGAAATCTTCTAAGGTAAAGTTCAAGGCTTGGGATTCAGGATTTGATCATAGGGGGCCGGAATTGGGCCAGATGGGTTGGGAAAGTTTTGGGATGTGACACTGTTGTCACTCTGACCCTCTGACATCCAGCCTCCAACCTTGCATCCTACCTTTGCCAGGACTCCACTCCACTGCTACTCCGATAAATACCGGACTGAACTCAGGCAAGGGCACAACACATAAGTTGAAGCCAATGTCCGCTCCACTTCTCCAACAACTTCAGACAGCCCAGAGGAGACAGTATCTTAACAATACCTCAGTCCACCCCATCCCCATGATACACCCTCACCACCATTCCATGGGCCCACCAATTACTGACAAAATCCTATTGGAATATCCCTCAGCCCATCTGATATCAATAGGTCACCCCTCCCTTGGCCCACCCAAGACATATAGGTCACCCATCCCTCGGCCCATCTGTGACTTGTAGGTTACCCCTCCCTTGGCCCATCTGTGACTCATGAGTTGCCCCTCCCTTGGCCCACCCAAGACCTTCTGGTCACCCATCCCTCAGCCCATCCATGACTTGTGGGCCACCCCTCCCTTGGCCCACCCCATCCCCATGGTACACCCTTACCACCATTCAATGGTTCCACCCATTACTGACAAAATGCCTATTGAAATATTCCTCAGCCCATCCAATACCTACAGATTGCCCATCCCTCAGCTCACCCAAGACTTATGGGGTCACTCATCCATTGACCCACTCATATCACACAAAACCACCACATATTGACCCACCCATCACTCAAAATACCCTTTCTAAAATAACCCCTCAGCTGGCTCACATCACACAGGATTTTTATTACATCTCGGCCCATCCATGCCCTACAAGTGCGCTCATAGGTTGGCCAACAATCAGCTGGCCTGTGAGCCATGGCTATTTGTCAACCTCAGCTGTTCATATACTATGGTACCAAAGCACTACATTATGTGGTCAAGTATTGAATCAGTCTCGTTTAGCTGGCTGGTGTCACATTCCGAAACTTTCCCTACCAATATGACACACTTCCAGCCCCTTGTGATCAAACCCCGAACCCTGGACTTTACCTTAAAAGGTTTTCACCTTAACCTGATATTCCAAATCCTGTATTCCCTGTCCCAGACTTTCGTACTCCTATCTCGGCTATCTCTTGACATATGTTCCTTTCCCTTGACATCCCTTGACATTTACAATTCCTATTGATAATTTCCTTCCCCCCTGCTTCACAATTATTGTGTCATTGTCCTCAGTTATCATTCCATCATTCTGACCTCATTCCAATTTATCCTCTTACTATACTCCGGAAATCCAAAACCCTGATTCATCTGATATACTTTAACAGTTTTATATTTTCTGGACTCTTCAGTATATAAACCTGCCTGTACTCTGTGATATTTCCTTAGTTTGAATATTGACTAAATCTTGTTCTATCCTCTGAAGTCTTTGCTTCACTCTAAACCTCTCTCAGTCCTTAAGTTGAACTTAGGATTGTCTTCTGAACCTCTGCCCTGAAATTAAGGGTCAGAACTCATACAGGGGCACAGCACATAAGCTGAAGCCAAAGTCCCTTGCCCCTCTGACCCCCCCTCAGGGATTCCTGACTCCTTACACCTTCCCCACGCTCCAGACTCTCCGGGAATTCCAGGATTGAACCCAGACTTGACAGCTGGTTATCTTCAGACTGTCCCATACATGTGGAAGTGGGCTAGGACTCATTGGACAGTTTGAAATTGACACATTGAGTCCCACAGCAATGTGTTCTTGATCCAGCATTCATGAGAACCATATGATAGCCTGTTGAATTTCAGTGCATGTTTGTCAACCTTGAGGCATGTCTCCTATATGTTTTTCAATGACTGGATCCTACATACAAGCTTGATATACACATACTGCAAGATCCTGGCAATCCTGAAAACCAATACACCAAAATGTTGTTATCTCTTCACTGGTCCAATAGGGATGCATTCTCTAGAGTATTCTGAGTTGATTGGTATTTTTTTCATCAAGTTCCAGTGAGGTGTTGGGGTGCTATGATGTAGTCTGGTAACCAAACCGTACTATGAGGCAAGCCGTCGATAGACAGTCTGGTAAAATCTGTTAAGGTTTACTAGGAGTGTGCGGATTCTCACAGTAATGTGATCAATAAGCCTTTTTTAAGGTTGACTGAGGCCACGTGCAAGAGGGATAAGTCGTTGATCAACTCTGCTAAGTCTTGCTAAGTCTCCAACCAACTACCTCAGTCATCTTCCACGCTCTGCCTTCACACACACCCAACTGGCCTTTCTGGACACAATCCTGGAATGTTGAAGACACAATCTACCTCTGGCAGCATAGACAAGCAAACCGAGCCTATCATCCAGGTCTTGGCCATTCTTTGAGATGGCCGCATGACATTTCTTGATCTCATTCTCAAGGTCATAGACCCATCCGAGGGACAATTTGCAATGTATTGAGACCGCATGTATGGAAATCCCTCTGACCTCACTCCAGGCAAGTTGGAGAAGCTTCTCAACCTTATCTGCAATGATCCTTGGGGACAGGCACGAGTCTTCCGATGGATGCAACCCCATGCGATCACAAGCATCACAAAAATGATTCATGACAAAATGGATCATGTGAAGGCTGCCCTGCAAATGACCTTGGACTCTATTATGCCCGACTTCCTGACAAGTTGGGATATGAACTCACTCATGAGTACTATGGTCGACCCAGATGCTCTGATCCTTTGTCAATCCTAGATGCTGCAGCGCAGACAGAGCGGGAAGCCAAAGAGAATAAGATCAAAGATGGTAGTACTGTAGGCTAACTTGAACTCTTCTCTTGTGCAATATATAACTTTCTTGAAGGCCTGTCATGCCATTGTGACCCAGCTTGCAAAACAACAGTCAAACCAAAGCAACTACTTCTGTGCACCATTCACACTATGTCTCTGGACAAATGGGGCATCACGTCAAACAATTGAAGTGTTGCACCAATGCAGCCTTTGCATATCATTTCTATCACTCCTCAAGCTGATCAGTAACCTTGTGACGCACTGCCTGCAGTGTGCATCACAGATTGCTCAAGGCCCACATATCATGTGTTATGACAATATTAATATCAGCACCTCAAACTTTGTCGAGCAACATTCAGACGCACCAGCAAAAGTCCAGTCAGGGACTTTTGCTGTTGTCTATGAAGTCCATAGCAGTAATCTTGACCAGATGCGCCTCGCCCTAATGCTTCAGCAAGCACAGCAGGCCACTGATCTCCGTTTCAATGCTGATATTTGACCGAATTGTGAACAACGCCAGAATTTCCAATCACAACTACACATTCATGTTATTGATATCCTCCTTGAAAACTGTGCCAGTTTCGCCGGTTATGAATGAACACCTTTGCTACAACACCAACAATGTCACAAGCTGCCTGCCGCTGGCCATTGTACCAAACAATTTCCATTACAAACATCAACTATTGACAAAAGCTCGATTACAGGCAATATCGCAGTCATTCATGATGTCTACATCAACCAGATGAAGATGACGCATCAGCAGCTATCTGACAGGGCAATTCCTAGCATCAATGATCAATCCACTAATACATGTATATGAGGAGCGAAGGTACTGAGAACCAAAGACATCAACACATTCACGAGGCTACAAAACCTTCAACTGGGCTTTGGACTTTTCCATCTTGTCATGAACTTCATCTGGGCCCTTCTTCATGTTCACCGTGGCTCAATCAATCAAATCGGGAGTCTATCATACTTTTTCGCTCTTCTTGATTGCACACGTCTCAGCTGTGAGCACCCTGATTACCACACACTTCTTGCCACCTTGCTGCAAATCCTTCGTGGCATCATTCTCAATGCATGGACAGTCGAATGTCGATACAACTCTCTTGCACAGTTTGCCTAAATAAATCCATCCCCAGATGAGCTCTTGATGGTTGCTGATCACATTCTCAGTAATCATGCTACACCTCCATATGACCCACTGAAGTGGAAAGCAAGAAAGACTAAAGAGCCCAGTCATCAGAAACTTTACACATATCTTATTTCATCTTATTCATCTTAGTTTCATCTTATGTGTGTAAAGTTTCTGATGCAACAGCGACAGTGATGCCTCAGAAGAAGCAAGCCCAGTCAATATCACTCTCCGCAACCTTCAGATTCTAACAAGAGATTTACTCTATGTCATCGAGCTCATCACTGCAATCTCAAGTGGTGATTTTGGACGAGTAGAAGACATCCTCGGGAACCTCGCCATGATGTTCAGGGGTGCAGGATCGAACAACTACTGTTCTGAAATCCTTCACTTCTTGTTTAACATCAAGCGAGTTTGGACACCAGATTTTGCGTCTGTTTTGTCTTCTATTCTGCCGTACTATATCTTGCTCATACAAGGTAATTTCTAGGAACATTATGCGAGACAGCATGTTGGTCAATCTGAGTGGTGTTGAGGGACATTTCATGCCGATTGACCTCAATATTGAACATTGCATCAAAGGTATGTTCACAATATCGGGGCATTCCAGTATTGAACTTGAAGTTTATCTAGCTTTTTTTTCGCTGGGAAGGGTGTTTATGCTACTTGGGATCGTCTCGGTGACATTTCTGCAACTGTCGACCTCTTGCAAAATGTGCGGAAACAGGTTGGGCGAGCACTGGGCATTGCCTACCACGGATCCACACACATAACCCCCGACACATCAGCATCTATTCGAAAGGTTGCTTATAAGCTCGGTGAACTCCAATTGCATATCCCTTGTACAGAACCAGCCGATAACACACGCATGACACCCGTGGTCAACAACCTTGCCAGTGGAGAACAAAAACTGAAGTCTTCAACATTGGTTACGTTCAACCGTAAAGTACGAGCCATGATATTGGGTGAGGGGTTTGAGGCTGATGAAGACGAGATCCCAAGAGCAGCATTTGACATTACACACACAGACATAATGGATGAAGAACAGTAGTTTATTGTATACTAATAGCAAACTTGAAGCTTTTGATCGTTTTGCTGGTCGGCTACTGCTTGAGGTCATGGTGCCGGAGTTGAACTTGGAGATGATGGCGAAGATTGCAGCACCACAGTCTGAACCCCACTCTTCCATCTCATCAAGAAGCTTGACAATATCGTCTTGTGATTGCAGGTTGTCTGGATGAGCCTTGCTGAGGACGTTGAGAGCATCATCATCGCAGAGCCATGTTATTGGTCGCACGGAACGTTGAGGGTCACGACCATGAACACTCGTCCGCCATTCTCGAAGCTTCTTGAATAAAAGCCGGCGCTCATCCATCGCTCGATAACGGTTGCGTGGCCGCTTTTTTGGTGGGTCTGTTGCCAAGCCTTCATCAACAAATGCGAAGATTCCTGTGTATTGTGAGCCAAGAAAATAGGTTGATAAGTTGAAGGAGGTGTTGTCGTGGCGATCGCAGCACCAAGAAGCTATACAGGTAGTTGCTGGCAAGCTCATGATGGAGTATTCAACAAGAAAATATTATAGAAACTTACCTTGACTTGACTGATCATTGAGATATAATGCAAAGAACTGTCGGAGGCATGTGGTGGACTGTATGAGATGTAATGCGGCACATCCCGTTCGCTCTTGTTTCGAGGAACTCTTCTTTACTGTCCCTGCATAGGGTTTGTCAGGGTCCATGCGGTCAAACGGCTTGTCGTCCAAAGAAGTGCCAAATGCCCAGGGTTCCGCCATGATAAGGAAGAGACCAGTTAGGCTTTGATCACGGGCTGCTCGTCCTGCGCGCTGGAGCATCTCGGCCATATTCTTACACATGCCATACTGAATGACAATACGAATCCCACGTATATCAAGACCCTATACAAAACTGGTCAGCTTTGACTTTGTTAAAATAGTGGCCTACCGTCGAAGCTCCGGCCGTAGCATGAAGAATGCGACAAGTCCCAGTATCTGATGAAAAGTCGTTGTATGTTTGCTGAAGATATTCAGCCGACATGTCGCTGTGATAATGTTTGACGATGCCTTGGTTTCACATTGCTACAGACAACCGATTGTCGTTGTAAATTGAATTGCTGCGTCGGAGGCTTCTTGTTTACAGTCATGGAAGACAAGGGTCTTCGGGATGACCATGGGAGGGTGAAACTTTGGTGGAATTAAGCAATTGAGGCTGTGAAATTTCGCAAACTACCAATAACTGGTGTGGTAGCATAAGTAATATTTGATCGATTTACAGGAATTCGTAAGTCAACGTAGTCGGGGGAGATCAAGAGATCGTGCTTGACTGCATCAAGGATGTGGGGCGGGAGAGTGGCAGAGAGAGCTTGAAATTGTGTCCCTTTGGCAAGTGATATTCGGAAGTTGGCCAGTTTACCGTACGCAGGTCGGAACGCATCTTCACCGTGGTTTGCACGACCGGCCATGTATATGTTGTGGGCTTCATCAATATGAACTCGTGTGATTTTTCGTGTGAAGGTGCGGTCCTCTCGGAGAAGTCGCGCCAGTCGAGGCAGATGACCGTTGTAAGTTCCTAGCTGTTCGGGCAAGACAATTAGGTGTTGGAACTTCCCTGTGCGGATTGACTACATCCAACTCTGTCAAATTTGCATCCGATGCCGAAAAGCTACTCACATCCCATAGTTCGCGATTACTTGGAGTATCTTCATTGATGGCGATTGTGCTGATGCCGAATTTTTAACTCTCCAGGACCTTTGACAAGACTGTCATGTTATCAGCCCACTTGGTCGCCGAACGATAGCGCACCTGAGTTGCCTGGAGCCGTTTGAGTGGCGAAACAGTAATTGAGATTGATTCCGGTCGTAGTAGAAGGGGGATTATGATGCATAGGGTCTTGCCACTGCCTGTACCTGCAGTAATAATGCTATCCTTCCCATTGAGTGTAGCCAGCGAAGCTTGGAGTTGAAAACCGCGCGGAACGATTACGGTTGCAGTAAGCAGATAGATGATCATGCAGGCACGTAGCGCATCAATCTTGTCCGATTCGTCCAATAAAGTGGCCAAAAAATCAAGTGGCAGTCGGGTGCCAATGATGCAGGATGTACGGTGCTCAAGGAGATCAAGTGGGCAGCTGAGAACGGCTGCGACAATGGTGTTCGCGTCCATCGTGAGTGCGTACTGATATCTATGATCGGGCAACGTTCCGTATATCCAATAATTACGGTCAGATTTACTTGCCAATGTTTTCTAAATGGTTTTCATGGTCAAAACTCGCATTTTCTCATTGGCCAGAGATCACGTTATCCTGAGAATCCGCGCAGCCCTAGTAAACCTCAACGGATTTTACCAGTCCGTCTATCGACGGCTTGCCTCATAGAGGGATTGGTCACCAGTCTAGCTATGATGGGAGGAAGATGGGTGTTGAATTTTTACTGAAATTATCACGCCGCCAAGCTAGCCGAAGACTACAGTAACACAATGCGATTCTCAAATAAACATCATTCAAGTCCCCAAGTAGACTTCAAGAAGCCGCTTTGGAAGGTCGACCTAGTGATAACGACAGCATCGGTGTTCCAGATGTTCTACCCCTCCGACCCCCAGCCAGGGGCTCCTGAAAGTGCTTTACCTCGTAATCCCACGTAGAAAACATCTGTGCCTCCGGAAGTGTGAACGATGGAGCTTCTCGACCATTGACCACACTCGAATCTTCTCCCCCTTTACCTCCCTGTGTCCCAGATGCCCCTGTTAGCGACGAATTCCAGGGTGCTGGGACCCCAGGACCAAAATAGAGTTTTTGTGAGCCTCGCTGCAGAACCGGTGGATGAGTTAGACGCGATGTACGCGATAATACTGAGCCCTGTGTAGATCAAACAATCACAATCAGTGGATTGATTGCGTGGAGATGTGATACACGGACAGGTAAAACTTGACGAGCAAGTTCAGGCAGCCTGGAGGACTGATGGGACGCGAGAAATACCAGTTGGTCATTGGAAAAGACAGGTCGAGGCGGTGCGGGTGGAAGCAGAGGCCTTTTTTCAAAGTCCTTCTCTACATCCTTCCCAGCACGGATATCCTCCAGAGTAGTGTGAGCAATGGGGTATGTTGGTCCGATGGGGGCGACGCGTGGAGGGCATGGTACGATATTGGCATACAGCGTTGAAGGGGCATCCCACCGAGTGTTGTGTTGAATCTGCGAGAGTAATGCCATTGCAACCTTGTGTTTTGCAGGGTTTGGTGGCCCTGGCTGCGACACGGAGTGTGTTAATATATGGTGGTACGCAGCAAGGAGGGCCGGCTGAGTCGATGGCGTTGGAAAGCGCATGCTTTGTGATTTGGACGGTCGTATGGAAATAGGTTTGGATGGTAAATGCCACTGTGGGGTACTGGCAAGAACGGAATCGGAATATGGAACCTGCGTGATATAGTCGCCTGCTGTGACTGATGCAATGTGTTGTGGAAGTGGTGACGGGGGCCTTTCCATCTTGACGGGATGAGGTGCAGGTGTAGGCGAGGAAGATTGCGGCCGGGAGGCATCTGGGAACGGTGGTAGGAAATCGCGCGTATATGGTGAAGTGGGGTGTTCGGACTCTTCATCCTCCTCTTGGTCCTCATCTGCCATTAAGTCACACTCAGGCAGGAGCAGGTAGGTCAGGGGAATAGCATCATCTTGGTGAGAAAGTCCTTCCTCGAGATAGCCTGCAGAACGGGTTGGTACACATGAAATGTACAAAAGTGGTCATACCTCTGATATCTGTGAGGTCGTCCAGCCTTTTAGCACTGCTACTCGCATACCTGAATAACTCGACCCCTTCCGTGCTGGAATATTCACTCAGTTCGTCTGGATTCGTCCCGAGCTCCCCCAGACAAGCAATTAGATCGTGCACAGACAACTTTGAACGTCCAGCAAGCTCGGCATACTGGCCACAAGCAGATGCTACGAGGACAAGATATCTCGATAACAAATCGGAGAGAACGGAAGTCGCTTGGGAAGAAGTTCGAGCAAAGCTGTGCGCGTGCAAAATTTTTATTATCACTGAGTCGAGGATTACAACTGAAGCAGCTTGTGATGCCATCGTGATAGCGCCCGGTGAAATGTGTAGTGTTCAAAGGCCAAAGTCCGTTTGCGAGGTTCTGAAAGGAGCTTGGTTGCCCACTTGAAGGTGGCTGTACACATACGTACTAACTTGAAGTAGCCCCTACTGAGCGGCCCAGTCACGATACTGGCAGATACTCTGATATACACTTGGCTGCCATGTGCGGAAGATATGCACTGGGTCTCCAGGTAAAACTGAGATGCAGCTGTACGGGTGTTATCTCATACTTTTTTTTAATCCAGCACGCCCAAATTCGTGGGTTACCTGGCTATCCTCAGCTCGAAGTCAACGAGTGGGTCGACGAGGACAACTTTATGGTTCATCTACTTATACATCCCCATTCTCTTTGTCGCTGAAACCTGAATAGCCTCGTTACAATATAACACCAAATACTAATGGTCCTGTTATCAGACGACGAAGCTGCCATAGTCCCTTTGAGTCTGCGTCAGAAGCCTCGTTCTCTTCTCCTCTTGTCATGCAAACCATGCGCTGGGGTATCCAGCACGGAGAAGAAGGTTCCAAGGGAGCTCGCGCGATTAATGCTCGCTCAGAGAATCTCGTCAAAGGCGTCGGCAGGTGGAACAAGTTCCGAGGAAAGAATCGTTGCATCGTCGTTTGCCAAGGGTTTGATATCATCTTTTTGGTGTCACTGAAAGTGATAGACTTTGAGGTGTAGGTACTTCGAGTGGCAGACAAAGGGCAAGGTCAAACTTCCACACTTCACTAAACACCCTGATGGAAAAGTCATGCTCATGGCTGGTCTCTACGAGTCGACAGTCGAGAAAGGTACTGATTTGTCCAATTCTCACCTTGCTTGAGAAATATGAACTTTGTTCCAGGTAACTCACAACAAACCTATACCTTCGTAATTGTCACTACCCACGCAAGCAAGGCCTTGAGCTGGCTGCACGACCGACAACCAGTCATACTCTCCGCAAAGGAAGATATCAGTCGGTGGCTAGACACCTCTTCGCAGACCTGGTCTTCTGATCTAGCGCGTCTGCTTCGCCCTTGGGAGGACGCTCAGGCTCCACTCCAATGGTGAATACTTTGGTTATGATAGTTGGCAGTTCGTGCTCAATTCGCCTCTCAGCTACCAAGTACCAAAGGAAGTCGGTAAAGTTGGGGCTGAATCTGCCAAGTTCGTCCAACCTATTGCGAACCGCAAAGACGGCATCCAAGCTATGTTCGCGAAGCAGTGGTCTAAGCAGGCTGGAGCGTCAGTGAAGCGGCAACGCAGCTTATCTCCCTCGTCTAGCGTCCAGAAGGCATCACAAACGGAAGAACATGATGATAAGAAGGTCAAACTCGAATGAATTATTCAATTGTACAAGCAGTGTTTGACTTGGTTCGGGTGGTCTGGTTGACACCCGATGTTTGAAGGAATTACGGAGACCAGAACACAACATGATAGCCCTGCTCTTGTACTATACTGTGATATAATCTGCTGACATGTCTACCACTCAAAGTCGATTAACACCTGACCCTGTTCTCCTCGCTGACGGTTATCACCTTCACTAAGCCTTTATTTTCGGACTTTGACTCCGACTACTCCTGTCCTCAAAATCTGAGCCCTCAGCTTTCAGTTCTGCATGTCCCATCTTCTCTAACTTCTTATCAAAGTCCCGTTTGCGATACCCTGAAACAATACGTTCTAGAAGATCAGAGGTAGACACGCCAGGAGTACGGCGGGTCGGGATGAATTGACCTAGTTGACATCCGATCAGCGCACTTATTCATTGTCGCCCAAAGCCTCATGACACACCTCGTTGCTTGACAAAAGCATAGACGTCATCGTGACCTTCGGAAACATATGGCACTTCATCGTGCGCAACGTAGTCAATTTTCCACTTGTCGAGGAATGCAGCATCAAGAATCCAAGGGCAGTCGGGAATTACTTCATCTACCCAACGACAGTGACGGACAGCTTCGCATCTACAATGACATATGAGCAGTACAGAAAGCGGGATACTCGAAAGAGACAAACCGTTCTGAGTGGCTCATAACGCAGCGAGCCTTGTGCGTATAAACGTCTTCGTCAGTATTGACGCCAACGAGAAGGTGTACGTTAGGGAATGAAAGTTTTGCCTGTCGAAGTTGCAAAGCATGGCTAGCTCCAAGGGTTAAATGCGAATGCGGAACTAGTCACATTCATTCGTACCCAAAGTGGAAGAGGTCATATACTCCTGGATAGCATTTCAACACAAAATACAAAGCGAAACAGAAGTATCACACACCATCGGCGAACACGCGTACTGGTCTGTCGGTGGGGGGAGGATCGATGCGGTAGGCTCGACCAGGCTCGCCGTCAATTGCTCTCTCCACAAATGTCTGAATGTCTTCAGGGGTCAGCGCAACGGGATTGAAGGTAGCGGCAGCACCGTCCGTCGGAGCAAGCTCTTCAGTTGGTGGCGGAACAATCTTCTGCGAGGCGGATGGGAAAGGTATGTTGTCCTCAGTCTGAGAAGTCAAAGTCGAAGTCGAGGAGGAGTGATGCAAATTGGGGTACAGATACCCCTTGGATGACTGGTGTTGACCTGGGCCCGCGGTTACGCTAGACTCGACGTCGCCGTCGTATGTCTGAGAATCCGTACCATCATCGGAGAGCATGCTGGATGCTAGTTGGTGTCGAGCTCGGGATGAAGATTTCAGAGCGTGCTGGGCATTGGGGGCACGATTTGGATTTGCACGGACGGAGACGGGTACAGATATCCCTGACCCCCCATCGTCTGTCAGTGGGTCATTGTCCTCTTCTGAGCTATATAGTGTGGAAATGGTAAGCAAGATGTCGAGAGCGGAGTGAAAACAATACTTGCGCGTCATATGTTGGTGAATCTATCGGCTGTGGATATTTTCCAAAAGACCGTTTGGAGTGTAATGTCTTCTTGTGGTGGTGCAGTAGTTCTGCGGGAGATTCCATGGCGACCGCAGCGAGGGAAGGAGGATAACTATAGTGGACCTTGACGGTGCTGCTAGTGAGGTTGGAAATGAGATGGTTATCCTACTAGTAGTCCCTGGTAATATCATACAAGTGTGTAACTTACACGTGACTCGCTAATTGGGCAGTGCACGTGCTCCTAATATTTGATCGTGTCCATGTACTGCAGCACCACAAACAGGAACTTGGCAATGAAACTCCTAGAATCGAATTCTGCCAGCAACGACAATATTGAGGCTGACAAGAAACCGAAGGGCATCTCCCAACTTCCGTCTTCTTCGCATGGCCGCTCATGGGTACTCCTCGCCTCCCTGCTCGCCCTGGGCACGATTTTCGTTAGGTCCAGCCGCCCATTAGAGGACTATGCAGTGTGTTCTGTGGACAGCAAAATATACACTGTTGATGCTGCCTATCCCAATGTCCAGTGCATAGTCGTGAAGGACACCATTATTGCAGATGTCGGGGACCTCGGTGTGTTCCATTTTGCTCTCATCACTTTGTCTATCCAACAAGTCGCCGTGGATTACAGCGGACGTGAATGCACGTTGGCGCAAGTGGCACACCGCGCAGAATTTTACTGGCCCCAAATTACCATGGCCATTAGACTTCTGGCAACCCTCGCTGAGCGTATCATTCGTGGAACCAAAGAGTATCATTGTCCCGGGCCTCACAGGTAAGGCCTTTCGATGAGCCTTCCTACGCTCAGTCAACAGTAACGTTGACTGTTTTGACAGACGCTCATGCTCACGTGTTGCAATACGGCGCTGCAATGAATCTTGACCTCACGGGGTGCAAGTCAAAGCAAGGTGCTCACCTCACCTCCAGTGTAGTGCTAACTTGAAAGCTCATCGGAACGTAAAATTAGAGGTGCTGCAACGACTTGTCAACTATGTCAAGTCGCACCAGCCCATACTCAGCGATCCTTCGCACTGGATCATAGGGATGGGCTGGGACCAGAACCTGTGGTCAGATACCCATTACCCCCATGCAGTCAGTATCTTTGCCTCCATCAGAGTCCGTTGGTGAACTTTTATGCGCGCCCATAGCACGATTTCGACTCGGAGCCTCTCCTAAGGGGTCGTCGCATCTACCTCGACCGTGTGGATGTCCACGCAGCATGGGTTTCCAACCGCATACTACAGCTTATGGGTAACCTACCTGAGGAGGTAGATGGCGGTGTAATTATTCGTGACGCCTCCGGAAAGCCGACAGGTATAATCACTCATTACCTTCAAAACCGGGCGAGACTCACACACACTTGAGGGATCTTCGTGGACAACGCAATGGCTCTTATTCCAGTCCCCGCTCCCACGCAAACGCAATTGCTCGAGCATTTCAACAGAGCAGTGAAAGATGCACACGCTGTGGGCTTGACATATATCCATGACGCTGCCAGTGAACCCCACATCATTGAATTCTATCAAAAGTATTTCTGCTATGGATTATGCACACTTCTCCGCGACTAATCTCGTTGAAGATATGCTGCAACCCGGAAACTCCCTGTGTGTGCTTCCTTCCATAGCAGGGTTGCACGTACTGAAGTTACCCGTACATGAAGCTCCGCCTCTATCTCATGGGCAATATGGATTCCAACGAATATTGGGGTAATAAGATACCTCGCCTCATTGACTATGGTGTCGGGAGGCGTCTGAATCTGCGTAGTGTCAAACTCTTCACCGATGGCGCGTCGTCCCGGTTACATTTCAGACCTCGTTAACTAACAACTTGATTGCAGGTGCACTTGGCTCCTTCGGAGCTGCCTTGTTAGAACCAGTACGTAGCATCTGGTATCATAGAACTAATCCTGATATGGCACAGTACTCAGATAATCCCTCGACGAGTGGAATAATGCGCGTGCAGCCGCAAGCACTATCGACCCTCGTCAAGCAATTCTGGGCGGACGGCTGGCAAGTGGTCAACATCTAGCACTTCCCTTGACTTGTCGCTTTCCTGATTGCAACTGCTGGCGCAGAACGTCCACTGTATTGGCGACCGCGCCAACCACGTTGTACTGGACATATTTGAAGATGTCTTGTCTAACTCTGAGCATGGCAATGCAACCGATCGGCGACCGCGCATTGAACATGCGCAAATCATGACCCCCGAGGACCTGGAACGAGTTGGACGACTCGGAGGTGTGCACCTAACCCTCGTTGTTGTTGCTAAGTTTAAACGAGATGGACAGTGATACCCAGTGTGCAGCCTACCCATGCGTGAGCCTTTACATTGCTCCGTTAAAGCACCAGAACTGAACTTAAGGCTCTTTATCGCAGAACGAGTGACATGTGGTATGCAGAACAGCGACTGGTAACAACATTACCACTCAAGTCAGCGCTTGCCTGATCGAACTCCCAGGGTCCAGAAAGGATTCAAGGAGCGTACGCATATCAGACGATGATTCGGTGTGTATTGATGCGCCTCTCATGTCGATTGTCATACTTACTCTCGCGAAGAGCATCCAAGACAGGGATTCTTCCCCTCGGCTCTGACTTTCCTGTTGAAGGCATCAATCCTCTCCTGGGATTTTACGCTGCAGTATCCCGTCTCTCCCCATCTGGAGACTCGCCTCATGGTTCGCAAGGATGGTGCGACCTCCTTTCCCCGTCTTCACCCGCACTAATAGGCAAGTCCCAGGTACCCATCGGAACGTCTCACACGCGCCCAAGCGCTGAAAGGAATGACGCTCGACCCAGCCTACGCGGCCTTCGCTGAAGATTACCTCGGCTCGCTCTCGATAGGCAAGAAAGCAGACTTTGTGGTCCTCGATCGCGATATCATGACCGTGCCAGTGTCTGAGATCGTTGGAACGAAAGTAAAGGCGACCATTATAGATGGGGAGGTGGTGTACGGGAACTTGTGAACACGCATCACCTACCACCTTAGATATATACCTAGGTTGACAGCAAGGAATTGGACTATCCACTCACAATCCCACTGTGTACATGTACATGTCAATCATCATTGTCCATGATTCGGAATACACCAAATATTTGACTGGCGTTCAAATCAAAAATGCAAGTGTCCTCGGGACCGAGTCCCGACAGCAGGGATAACTATTATATGCATGGGGATACTGTATAATTTCATACAGTGATAATCCTGGGCCACACCTCTCGTCACGAATATGCGCTCTCGAGCCCCGCTTTGCTCACCCTTCGCATCGGCTGGAGCGTATTCTCGTCAACAGGGGCCCTCCTAACATGGCGATATCGCCCCTCCTTATCCTTGACCTCCATATCCTGACCCATCGCTTCCCCTGCGTGGTGAGCCTCGTCCGAGTCCTGGATAGTGAACATGGGGGGTAGACTCTCCCTCGCATGGCCCGGCTTCCGATTCTGTGCAGCATATGCATAGTTCGTCTGCGGATCCCCAATACTATCTCCCTGTCCGGGCGTAATCGGCACCACACCCACCGATTTCCCGCCGAGTTCTTGTTCCTCAAAGGTCATTAGCTCCGAGACAAACCCGATGTTTGGTGAGATACCCTTGCGCCGTTCGAGAACGAAGGCATAGGCGCGGGAAAGCGTCCAGTGATTTGCATGAATAAGGTAGGCCATCACAGCTGTCACGGACCGCGACTTGCCAGCTTTGCAATGCACGTAGGTGCTCGCGCCATACAGACTTGCGTCGTCTTTGCAAAGGAAGCAAGAAATACGTCGAGTGAGATATTGAAATCCACAATTCCAATGATGAAAGGAAAGTAAAAAAGGCGCCCTACCTAGGATATCACAAGCCTCTTTCATTCCTTTTGTGATGAGGTCCTCCTCAACCGTATCCCTCATCGGTATCCTCACATACCGCTCAAAATTCTCCCTCAAGTTCAAACCGTGGTCATCATCACACTCTGCCGCAATGTTTAATATCCTCTTGATCCCCAACGATTTCAGTTCGTCCACGTGTTCTGGGAGCGTCAACTCCGGGCCGAGATACAAGAAATTTGGTAGGATCATCGACACGGTGAAGGTAGGGAACTCGTCTTCAGTCGGCTGGTGCTCGTTAGGTCGTGCTGTACTCGGTGATGGCGTATGATGAGGGTTAGCTGTGCCTAGTGGTGTGCCTGGCGTGCGAGGTGGCGTCGGACGGCTAAACATGGGCGACGGGGGTGGGAGGAACTCGGCGGGGCTGGGTGTCCAGCGCGGTGACGAAGCGGGAGGCGTATGATTGGAATGTAGGAGATGAAGGTGTGAAGGGGACTGTGGAGGGAGGTAAAGCGTGTCACCATTCAAGCTTGGGCTTTGTTGGGAGGGAGTAATGGGGAGAGTCACTGAGCGTGTTGGGACGGTGCGAATTTGGAGACGAGGGAGGGTGAGATGTTGATCGCCGCCTCCGTTGGTGGTTGTGTAACTTAGATTAGGCGCGCTTGGGCGGCGTGGTGGCGCTGGACGACGAAACGCAAGCTGTGAAGGGGGAGGTGAACCGCTAACCTGGTTGCTTGTAGACGGCGTGAGGGGCAAGGGCGAAGGGGCCAGTTGTTCAATCTCGAAATGAGCTTGCGTGGGGGCAGAGGTGTTGATTTGGAAAACTCCCTTGCCTTTTGCGCTCCTCAAAGCTGGTACGGCGTGATCGCCCTTGACAGTATGGATGTCCTGCGTGAGGATGTGTTTATGGAGTCGTGCATGGCGTTGTGCGGCTGCCATACCGCCTCGGAGGTAATGTACGCGACCAGGACCCAGTAAAGAGGAGAGGACAGGGAGCAATGCCCAAGCAGTAACCTGGGGATTGTCCTTTTCCGACTCGTCTGTTTCCTCGCCGTGTACAATAACGATGTCGCCGTCCCATCGTCCCTGTGGTGATGACTGGATAGCCCAACGATGTTTATCTTGATCTGAAGTGATGAACTGGCGCAGAGCGTCTAGGCTTTGAAATCCACCGCCCGGTTTGCGACATCGCTTGAGGATGAGAGATGGAATGGCAATGTTGATGCTATCGGCAAAGTGATACGCCTGGTAAGCTGCCAACGGACGTGTATCTATTAATATGGGCCGTCTTGGAGCGGCCAAACGGTCGTGGACGACACCAGGATCCCAAGCAGGAGCAGCGAGGACAGAAGGTGGCGGAGAGTAACGGGAGTCGAGATGGGAGGAGTTGTCCGGTAAGTCGTCAGGAGTGTAGTAGACACTGGATGATGTACTGGAAGGACTGGAAGATCTCTGACGAGCGGATTTGGGCCATGCAGAGAGAGGGGAACATTCCTTAGCTGATATCTTTGGAAGGGCGGAGAATGAGCGTATGGGGCGTAGGCGAAGGTTATTCTGAACGCTTTCGCGGAGTTTTGCGAGGTCGGCCAAGTCCCTGGAGAGGCTATCGGATTCTCCATCTACGGCGAGGGTGAAGTCAGTGGAAGGGGAGAGAGTCAGGGAGGGACTTGATGATGCGGACGAGGATGGGGACTGGGAGGAGAGGGACGGAGACGGAGACGGGGAGTCGGAGGAAGGTTGTATGACATCTTGGTCGTCGAAATCAGTACTCAGCGAGGAGAGGGTAACTTCGGAGTGAATCCCTGGTTTGAGGGTGAGTTTTGGAGGTCTTGCGCGTTTTTTCATAGTGGTCGACATGACCTGCACGATGACCCAGTGTTGGCACTTGGTTACCTCTCACCGGCTCAACTACCCATATCCAGTAATTAAAGGGGGTTATCTCTCGGAACTAGTAGGGGGGTTAAATTAATTTTCAAACTCCACTTTCAAAGTTTCCTTGGTCGAATGCCAGCAGTACTGACTTAGTAGTGCTCCTTGTCCCGTCTTCAATCATGTCCTACAAATCCGCTGCTTTTCGAAACCAAACAACTTCAGAACCTGTAGATGTCAAATACCGTCCTCAGGCCCAACAACTTCAGGAATTCTTTCCCGATTACTCTGTTGAAGGTCCTTTCTCCATTCGCAAATCCCGACATACAACTTAGTCTTTTTTTCTCTCTCTCCTCTAGACCTCCAATCACTTTTAAATGAAGTCGCTGGTGACGTTCAAATTGCTGCAACCAGAATCAGTGAAGGTCCTCTTCTTTGCCTCGCTTTCTTGTCCATTTTCCCCAACATTTCGGTGTCACAGGTTATGTCGAGCAGTGGGGTTCCGTGAAAAGCAAAAAAGACAAAAAGACGCCCACTACCACTCCTTCTCACTCGAAGGACCAAAGCATTAGTCGTGATCGTAGTGACTCTCGTGGTGGTCGTGGTGGCCGCGGCGGTCGCGGCGGTCCTACAAGGGGTGCCCCTGGCCGCGGCCGAGGCGCGGCACGAGGTGGGCTTGGGGTTAATGGCCATGCCCCACGCTCTTCACACCCCGGGAAAACCTCATCACCCGCCCCTGACTCACCAGTCAAGCCAGCCGTAGTCGAGGATCTTACGGATGCTCCCACAGCCGACATCCTAGAATCATCAAATGGCGCTGCAACCACCGGTCAAGAACCATCTATTTCTGCCTCTAACCAGCCCTTGGAGCCTGGCACGTCGGATTCGACTCTTTTTTCACAATCTACTCCAACGGCCTCGCCATGGGGTGCACAAGACCCTACGACCTCCCCAATTACTGTACTGAAACCTTCAATATCCGCCGCCTCAAAGATCATCAAGGTACCTGCAATGTCGGGACTCTCCTGGGCTCAAATTGCACGGTTAGTTGCCTCATCTTCTCCTGTGACCTGGGTGACCTATTTTTATAGACCACACGAGAAACACACCGTTGCAGCATCACCTCAGGTTGCTCCTCCGGTTGCGCCTGTTCCACCAGCGCCTGAATCAGTCGAACTAGCTCCTGTACCGTTATTAAATGGCGATTCTGAACCGGTCAGTGAGGGCTGGGAGGAGCCGACAACCATGCAACCGCCTATTTGGGACGACGAGCCACAAGTCAAACCTCCGCCGGAAGATGCATGGATATCACCGGTGCACACGCAACCGGACATTCAAGATGAACCCCCAGCACCTGCACTTCAAGAAGAACCTATGTCTGAAGTCCCAGCACCTGCACCTCCTGAACCAGCCCAGCTGCCCGAGGAAGAACCGGCCGTCGCTCCTGCGCCATCAAAGTCACCAATATCCATCCCAACACGCTCGTCTGTTGCTTCACACCGGAGTGCAGGCAGATACAAGGCAACAGACCAAGCTGTCGTCATGCCCACGTCGAGTTTCATCCCTGGACTTGACAAGGTTGGCATGCAATTCGGTAGCTTGAGCTTGGGCGGTGATGTGATTGAGTCTTCTCCGTGAGTCATATTCAATCACAACCTCCATCTGCCTGACTGTTATCTTGGAGAACCGATGCTATCGCTGCTGCCGAGCCTGTTTCCGTCAAGCCCAGGCAGTCGCCTCAACAGCCAATTCAGTCATCGCCCTCTCAAGCACCGCCGCAAGAGATATCTGCAACTACATCTCCCGCCCAATCTACCGCCACTACATCAAGTCACTTCGCACCCCAACAGCAAGCTCCAGCTCCACCGCCCGTATCTGCTCCTCAACCCCAACCGCCGCTTGCGTCCTCCATCTCGCACCCCTCGATCCCAACATCTGTAAGCCAACCAGTGATGACCACTTCCCCTGCGTTCTCCCAGCAGCAGCAGCAACAACCTGTGATCCACCCATCTCCTCTCTCCCAACACCAACCTCAAGCACCCTTAACTCAACACCAAGTACCTTCACAACACCAATATTCTCATCACGGCCTCCCTACGCACCTTGATGCCACTCAGAACCCTGCTCAGCAATCCCCTCAACACGCAGCCCAGCCTACGCAGCCTCAAGCTACTGCTGCTCACTCGGCGTACTTCAGGCAAGCAGAGGCACCTTACTTCCATACCCCTACCCCTCCCGCTGGACAGGCACAGGACTACAATGTCTTCGGTCAGATCGGCCAACAACATCCTTCCCAGGCCTCCCATGTGGGCGGATTTGGTAATAATGACTACGGTTATGGCGAGAACCAGAGAGTACGTTGCTCTCTTGCCTGCCACGTTCCCTACGGCTTACATTTTAACAGGGCTTCTACGATTCATATGCTCAGTCACCCGGTTTTGGTGGAAACCGCAATGTCTTGGGTCACGACGATGTCAAGGGTCTCCCAACCTCTCAACAACTCCCAGGCAATACCGTCCTCCCTCCTTCCAACACTCAATCCTCGCAACTCCCTCCAGGTGGCGCCCAACCCCAACCTTCCAGTGGCCAGGGTCCCCAACAAAGCTACCCCCCACCGGTGCCATACTACTATCCCTACCCACAAAATCAATACTATGGCACGCCCTACAACTCGGGCTACGGTGTCCCCCAGCCTTTCGTCAAGTACCCTACTATGTTCCAGCCTGGTCCACCTGCTCAAGGTGCTGCACCTTCGCCCGCCGCCAAGCAAGGCCCCGGCTCTGTACAGGCCCAGTCGGAGCACTATGGTCGCGGGCTGTACGGCCAGCAACACCAGCACCCCACTTCGGCATATGATGATCTCGGATACCAGCACCACGCCCAACAGCATAATCACACAGTGGGCGTCAACAACCTTACGTCGACTGAGTACAGCAAGCACCCGCAGCTGTACGGTGGGCAGGGCATCCAGAGCTTTATGGGTTTGGGTCAGAGCAACGCAGCTGCGTCGGGACCTTCGCTCGCTCAGCGTGGGGCCACATCCCCTGAGACGGCATACAAACCGTACTCTCAAAACGTCGGTGTGAAGGACGGCGGTGCAGGTGTCGGTGTCGGTGTCGGCCAGCCTCAGGCCGGGCGCGGCGTTCAGCAAGCGCACAACCAAGGCGGTTTCTACGGAGGCAACCGCTTCGGTTCGAGCGCTGCGGCTGCTGGACCTCAGGCCCAACAAGGGCAACAGCAAACCCAAGGCCCACAAGGCCACGTCGCGTATCCGCAAGGAAACTCTGATGGCAACTTTTACCAATATCAGCCAAGGCAACAGCAGGGCTACTGGCAGTAGTGCATTAAGTAATTAATTCAGTTCATCGCCCTCATGATTATCTCTTATACACATCCCGCAACTCATCCTGTCTCTCTTGCTTCAGCTGTTTGAACTCATACTTACGAAGTAGTACTAGTATGCATTGCAATGTACCTCTAGCAACATGTCTTCGAAACGCAGCTTCTCCGTCGCTGCATCTTTACAGTTGCACCTATTTGCTCTTCATCTGTCTTGGAGTTTGGATGCTCGTCTAACGCCTCGCCATTCTCTCTCAACACTCAAAATCGCAAGTATATACTTTCATGCCCAGACAACAGCGTTTCTCCTGTTGCCGATTCCGATATAGCTGTATCATGGATGTAAAAAATACTTGCAAGGAAACAATCTTTGCATTTGTATCATGCTAAATCCATGGTGCCAGCCTTCCAGCTCATATAGGTTGAAGGATCAATCTGTCATTCTGTACCTCCATCTTGACGGACTTTACTTAGTTCTCAGAGTGGTTGACACTGGTTCTGCCGTCCAATTACGAGGGCCCATCGCCTGAATGCCAAGACAAGAGTCCGAGTTGGAGTTGCCGCTTGGCGCGTGGCAGTCTTTGTCGTATGACATCTGGGGAAAGACACACTAAGTGATACCAATGGGACATCGTCAGCCACATGCTCACTGCAGTCAGAGTTGACAAATCTCACCGTGAATATTTCACAGAGACAGCAGCAGTATTGAAAATTCGCTTTCTACACCAAACGTGACGAGAAATATGGAAACGCAGGACGATAATGGATCCAGCCGTGAAGTACGTCGCCGAGAACTTTGCTCCGAGCTGTTTATGTGTCTTGCGTCCGTAAGATATTGGTCGTGATTACATTCAGACCGATAGTGAAGGAGAAGTATGCAACGCCGATTTGCGCAGCAAATGCGGCGTTTGAAGAACCTGACGCGCGCAAGTCCCGAAAACCGTGCATGGATAAGAACACAGCCAGGTAAGTCAACATCTCAGAGCACTGACCGAGTGACGCTAACCAGAGCAACGCCGGGAACAAAACTATCCGCCAATCACCACACCAGATCGTCCAGTAACGGCGGATCTGCGCAAGGATGAGGTCTCGTTCAATTGCCAGCTTCCGTTCCACTTACCAATAGCCCATCACTCATCAACTGGAGAAGGATGGATGCTGTTGATCCAAACGTCTCATACCACGCGGAGATATACATCAAAGTATACAGCCGCCCTCCAGACCAATCGGGATGCACGGCCCACATTCATTTGTTGCATATGTCACTACAAACACCATGATGCAGAAAAGTAGTGTGGTGCTAAAGAACATGGAAATTTATCAGACTTGCGGCACCTTGGACTCGTGTACAGGGCATGTATCGTCCGGAAATACGGAGCCAGCTCAACACCTGTGCACACGATGAGCTTCAGTCAGTGAGAGAGGGTCATGAGAAATTCTGGCACAACCCATATAGGATGGTGTTGAACGTGTTGCCCACATAAAACGAGTTTTGGATGGATGGGCCTGAGCTTCCGGTGGGCATTGTTGGAGATTAGGCACTGCAGGAATCCGAGAGAAAACGAGACTTGGCAGCAGCATTTAGATTGGGGGGAGACGATAGTTTTCCCCACTCGCCCCATGATCTACGCACGACCTAGCCTGTGGGTTATCGCGAAGGCGAAGGCTTGTTGTAATGGAACCGTCGGACCACATGTATAAGATTTGGACCGATGAGCAATTCGTAGTGGCAGTCATCCTTTGCTAAAGATATCACCTCTGTTTGTGTTTCAGACCACAAAGTTCTGATGTCGCTTCAATAATGATGAAGTTAAGGCCTTGGCAAAGATCCACACACAGAAACTGAGGGGTCCGGGCTGGGCTGTCCAACACCTTCGTGTTCTCATGCCAGTGAACTCTCTGAATGGCTTGAGTGGATTCACGAAAGAGATAGTAAAACTCACACTTCGACTACCCTTTGGTAGCTCTTTGATTCATCATGTGGACACTCAATCATCCCACAATCATCCCGTGCCTATTTTTCCCGAGATCTTGGAAGCGCTCGACGTGGTTCGTGCCATGTAGTGGACGTGCCGCAACTTCAACTCGATACTTGACGGTACTGGACAGCCCTGTCAACTAGGCCGATGAATCGATGATTCAGATCAAGTGAATCAACCCGACTTGAACCCAATTATTGGACATCATTGTCATGGACAAATTGTCGAATACAAGATTCGAAGAAGACTCGATGGAGACCAATGCACACCTCCGACTCTACTGGGTTGAAGGAACAAGTCACTACTAGTCATGACTGCAGTGTCGCAACAGGCTCTCACTTCTACGAACCAGTAGCTGCATTGGCAGTCCTGCAAGTGAACTACTTCTCGGTGTGCTCTGGGGCTTGATCGCAGGAGCAGAGCGGCTGGGAGGAATAAAAATCAGGAACAAGTACACTAATACAGGCAAGAAAAGGGAAGACATCCATCGTACGAGCAACTCAAGTGACACCAGTCAATACGTGAATGATAAATAGGCGCGACAGCGACAAAGAACAGTATAGCAAAGGAAAGAGAAAGAGAGTGGTGACATAGAGATGATCGTCGTTTCGTACAAGCATAACGTTGTTGAGATAGGGTGGACATACACGAGGTAAAGCCTAAACATCTATGATTCGCCAAGAGTAACAAGGTGATCTTCTGGTGCCGTCACTCGTCTGGGTGTACCTGCTCGCTGACGCACTCTAGCCTCAGAGCAGGCACCGGGGGCAGTGAAGATAGCCTCTGCGAAGGCGAGAGCCACACCGACAGAAGCGTTGAGAATACGCCATCGAGGGCCAATGACATCGAGGCCTTGGAGGGTGGCGTTCAAAGATTCGTATGGATAAGCGTACTGAGCAGCGAGACGTATGATAGATGCCGTTAGTGGATCAAGGGGAAGCATCCGGGGAACGCGTGCTGAGGTTGCATTTGCAGGATGGAATGATACTATGGAGCCAAGGACTGCAGGGATAACCAGAGCAGGTATTGACCAATGAGCAAGGACACTCCAGAATGCACAGGACTGGAAAGTCGTTAATGGAGGGTAGCGGATTGAAAGGTAGAGATTGCCAGGCCGCGATGACGAGAACTGATATAGTGAGCGAATGATGGAGATGAGCAGGCAAGTGTTCTTACCTGTATGGACTTCCAAGGTATGACCACGTAGAAAATGTAGAGCAGTTCAAAAAGAGCAGTAATAAGCCATATATTGACCGAGTTTGAAAGTGTCTAGTAAAACAACCTCAGGTGAGTCCACGGCCTATCAAATTTTACGTACTGATCTAGAGGCTAGCAGATATGCGCGAGCACGCTGCTTCGCGGCGACTTTTAGTGTCTGAAAGGTTGTGGCAAGTTCAAGAGACGGTTTTGGAACATTGACATTGCGCAGAATGCTTTTTGGGGTGGAGGTGATTGTGCCACTAGGCTCTTTATGAGGGGCCAGGTTTTCGGTGACCAAAGTAGTAGCCTCTTCTTCCAGTGGGGAGATAGGAGCGTTCTTGAGCATCATTGAGACCTCCCGAGCTTCTGGAACAGGGGTCACTTCGTGGGTGGGGCCGAGGGCGAGGCCACGACGGGTGGAACGCGAGGTCGTCGGGCTCGAAGAATTGTCCACTATTATTTCATCTGTGGATTCTGAGGCGGGTGATGGCACGGGACGGCTTTGAGCGTGACAAGATCAATGTTAGTTGATGACATCAGACAAGCGACAGGAGGGTGACGCACACATGGATAAAATGGGGCTGTACGCTCCTTTTCCGTTTACCAAAAAGACCTGAAAACACAGGATTGCCTTCAAGTAGGGACTGGTTTTGGTCCAAATGTTTCTTGATTCGGTTCTGAATGTCCTCCTTGGTGCCAGTGTTACTAAGATGGAGAGCTTGTGCTATCTCTTGCAGCTCCGCTTTCTTCTTGGGCTGTAGGCCACCAGAGTATGCGACGGGGGCCATCGGGGCTATGTGCTCGCTGTTGCTGATGGTGGCCAGACTTTACACTGGTTGATGTATGGTGAGGTCAATGACTCAAAATCAACAATCAACAAATCGCGTCGAGAGTGACATTCACGTGACATGAGACCCACAGACACCTCTGTCAAGTCACACAAGGTTCCCGGGGTCCGTTTCCATTGTTTCCCATCACCCACTACAGTCTACCTTGGCCCTTGGGTCTACCAGTGACCAAGTTGATCAAGTGTAACAATAGACCGCACAGCTGCAAGCCAGTTCTCATAGCCATAGCTTTGTCCTTATATCTTTCTCACATCGCGCCTCTCTGTATCGATAGCTTGCTTTCTCACCCACTTTTGACGTTCTTTTGACATCCTCTGGAAGGATACCTTGGACCAGCTGATCATGCGTTCGATTATCTGCCTTGACTTATTCCTCTTGCTTGCTGGACAAGGTCAATTTCCTCCGTTCCAGCCTTTTCTCCATGTGTTAACTATTTCTCAGCCCTGGCATTGTCCATCGACGTAGGCGGCACTCTCGGGAATGTTACTGCTAACGAGTTCTTAAATGTCACAGACACATACTTGTTGAATGATGTCAGCAACTTCCCCTCGGACGCCTCTAATTAGCCACTGATGTAGACGATCCACAGTGCCAAACTCAATGCAACAATGCCACCGCCATGATCAACGTAGGTACCAGGCATTGAATCGCAGAACGATACCGAACCAGAGAATTTTTACTATTAGAACTGTGGCACCAGCGATCAGTGTCTCTGTGGCCCAAGCACCGTGACCGCAATCACTAGCTGCCAACAGTGCATGTTCAACGATCTCGTCGCCAAGTTCACCGAAAGCACAGATCCTCGAGCTGGGTCTGCTACTGCACTCACTGGTGAGCTCAAGACACCATTGTTTAACTGCCCCATGTTCACCTATCGCTTGAGCTTACGCCGCCGCCTGTTCGACGTCCGTCAACGTCATCATTCCGACGTCATTCATCACTCTGGAGCTTGCCCCAAACTGGGACGGCCCTCTTGGGGTTCATCTCAGTGTTCCAGCAACAGCGTTATCTGTGGCCGCGGCCACCCTTCTGGGTGGGGGCGCTCTAATGCTTTTGTCAAACCTATAAGGGATTTGATCTGGAACTTGACTAGTTTGGTCGTGTTTTGGATTGTAGGTAGTACATCTGGATGTTACTACGATCATAGCTGCTTGCACGATACTGTACAGTGAACCACGTAAGAGCTATTGTCGGCAAGCGGTGGCTATACAGCTGTTCTGCTCTCCTATCAAAAGTTTTCGTTGGCAATGGCGAGTACAGTTTAGAAAAATCCTGCTCATCACAACATACCACTTGGTGTCGGAGATTGTCTTGGATTAGAGGTGTTAGCTGCCAGTGCTTCACCCCTGACGTTGTCGACTTTCGATGCATAATGCTCGTCCCGCATTCATTGCGACATGCAAGGCTCACCGCACCCTATTAACCGCGTCGCATCGTAATTCAACTTTCATTGGCATTCGTGACTACTTCAGGAAGCTGTCTAGACAGGCGAACCCCCGTGTCAACGACGGACAACCTCATTTATGTCGTTTCCATGCTACTACCGCTGCTGCACTCCACAAACCATCCCTCTACAAACTCCCAATGGAAATTTACTTCTCGGAACTTTCACCTCTTTCACCTTCGACACGCTTTGACTGGAGATTACGAGCTACGTCGCGACATATCTCCACACGGCGCCCGCCGGAGAAACGGGATGAGCGCAGAGTATACATGAAACGCGTTGTTCCTGCGTATAGGCCAGTCCAGTCAGGCGAGCCACTTTACGAAGAGATTCAGGCCTACAATGACAGGTTCGTTCATATTCGCAAAAGTAAGTACCACCTCGGGATCTGACCAAGGCATTTTAGATTTCTACCTCTACTGGATGCTGAACAAGCAGAGGATGAAGCTGTTCTTCGCGAGCGTCTGTCGACTTGGTCCTTGTCTCGCTTACGCGAGGAAGGCTATTGCATCACCGACCTCTCTGCTTTCTGGGTAGAAGCGCCTCAGTTTCGAAACCCTATCGCGTGTTTGAGTCTTGGACCGGGCATAACTTTACCAGAACACCGATTTGAGTAAGTAGCTCTTTACTGGGTAGAAAGGGGAGCTGAATAGTTTTTAGAAATGGCACCCAAGTATTGCTTTCGCGCCTTGACCCCCTGAAAGAGGTACCCGTACGTGGTAGCATAATGGCAAGCAATGCGACCCAGCTACGTATTGCCTTTCACGAGAAGTTCGAACTTGGTGGGGGTCTGTGGCGCCTCGACCTTGGACGATCCAATATCATTTTTGAGAGGATGCGCACTGGCATCTCGCACTTCAACTACGACCCCGCAGCATTAGAGGCAGAGCAGAGGCGTGACAGACAGTACATTATGCAAGGCACCCATCTACGCGACGTACTCCTCAGGTCCTTTTCTCCAACATCCGTATCGTGCCACCAGCCACGACAAGTACAAGCCCCAGACGAGGTCGAATACGTTCCCGATGACACGCTCGAACATCCAAGCCGAGCCGAACGTGATCATGGTGGTGCCTTCAAAGACGACATGAGGATTCAGAGTTGGGCGAGGCGACATGCACAAGAAAACCCGATCAAGATCGACGGCGATCCCGTGGTAGACGGTCTAAACTTGACACAAATTCGAGCCGTCGCAATGATGATCGGAGAGCGAATTTCCCTCGTTCAAGGTGTAAGATACAGTTCTCGGGCAATTAAATACCATTTGATCGACCATTTGAAATTTAGCCTCCCGGTACAGGAAAGACCAAAACCATCATCGAAGCTGTCAAACTACTCAAGGTTCTTGATGCTTTCATTCTATTGTTTAATTAGACTCGTCGATTAATTTCAATTTCCAAAACAACTCAGACTCACTTCCAAGTTCACCACCCAGTTCTTGTCTGTACCTACACCAACGTTGCGGTGGACAACCTTGTGGAGGGTTTTGCCGCTAATGGCGTGAAGCCTCTCCGTATCGGTTTTCGCGGCAAAATCAACGATAGTCTCATCAAACACACCCTCGACTATAAACTTGATCACCACTTGCTGAAACCCAAGGTCGATAAACTTCTTAAGGAGCAGAAGGACGTCAGGAAAAGTTTGAGCGAACTGACCAAGAGGATAGATCTTGCGCAGAAAGCTCCAGCCGCTTGCTCTGCGGAACGCCTTGATCGCATGCGATCAGCCTTGCTTATGAAGGAGCGTCAGTCAATGGCTCTAAATGCGAAGCTATACGCCCTTCATCAGGAAATGCTGCGAGACGTCACCTCGGCTGCCGATGTGGTATGTGGTCATCCCCATATATATATTTCCTTTCCTTCGTATCCTAACCCTGATATCGTGGAAGATTTGTACAACTTGTATCACCTCAGCCAGTGTCGCACTTAACGTACTGGACTTTCCCGTCGTGTTCCTAGACGAAGCATCCATGTCAACCGAACCGGCGTCACTCATACCCTTAATGAAAGGAGTATGTCTTTCACTTTCTGATGCCTACCCTGTTGTTACTGACACGCAAACCCCGTCCAGTCTCGACATGTTGCCCTCATTGGAGATCACAAGCAACTTCCACCCGTTATCACAAGTCGCGAAGCACGGTTGAAGGGCCTTGGCACGAGTCTTTTCGAAAGATTAACGGAAGAACGGGGTGAGTCTTATGTATTGCTTAGAGACCGCTTCAGTCATATCAGTAATTTGCTCCAGCGGTTCCGTCAATTATGCTGGATATCCAATATCGAATGCACCCGTCCATTTCGCGTTTTCCATCGCTGGAATTTTACGACTTGTCTTTGCAAGACGGGACTGTCGACACTGCGGGGAACATCTCCCCAAAGCTCCTTCCTCCGCTATCGAGCCACCTGCCGGTGGATACCTTGACAGGACGTAGACCTTCAATTGTCTTTCTAGATCATGGGGGCTCCGAGGCCGCCAAAGACCGCAGCAGAGTCAACTGGAATGAAGCGCGTATTGTCTGCAGTATCGTTGAAGACCTTCTACTGCAAAATGAGGTGAATTTGCTTCTACACCGTTTTTTCACCACTGGTGCGAACTGATCGGACCTCGGCAAAAGCATCTTCGCGGAGAAGACATAGGCATTATCGCCCCTTACGTTGCTCAGATCTCACTGCTGACGCGCCTGCTAAACACCGATGAGAAATATCGCAAACGCTTCTCGGCCAACCTGGGCGACTATCGCAAGTTACAACTGTCCAGTATCGAGATCAAGACTGTGGATGGTTTCGAGGGACGAGAGAAGGAGGTCATCATTTTTTCCACCGTGCGCAACAACCCCTCAGGGCACATAGGATTCCTCGCAGATAGACGGAGACTGAACGTCGGACTCACACGGGCCAAACGGGGACTTTTCATTATTGGGAGCATTAGTACACTCACAGAGAGTGGGATGGTTAGGAGTCAAGCTGGCGACGGTGGGTTTCTCTCTGCTGCCCACGGAGGAACAGGAGCGGAAGCTTGGGGAAGATACGTGGAGTATCTTGCGGAGCAGCGAATGGTACTGCAACTGACTGGGGATCGATTACACAAAGTTCTATGCGGAAACGTACCTGCAGTGTTGCCTTCGCCAAACTTGGATCCGGGAGCGCACAGCTTCTACGAGTCTTGTATTGATCACGATCATTTGTCATACCTTCGTTCATAAGCATATTATAGCCGAGTTACCGTCTAGCTGAATCACAATTATTACACTATTCTGAGGTCACAAGAAGTTAGAACTGCCCGAAAGGGCGTACGCGTTCGGAAGATGCCTTGCTGGGGATACGACGCTTACCGGCCCCGGATACCGCGCATCGATACGATCAATATTGGCAATGATATCACCACATCAGTTCAACCGGAACGATACCTTGGCAGCAGTAACTTGGCCGTAATATCGTGTCCCTCATGTTTAACCCGCCATCGCCCACACCACCACATCGTCGGCTGAATCAGTGCCGCAAGGCGCGCTATGTCACAGAACAAAAAAAAAAAAACATGCATGGGTGATCGAGACTGATCGAGGCTTGCCGAAAAGATGAGTTTCTGCCATTCGGTTGGAAACTGTCGCCGAGGCCATGTAAAAGTTTATATATGCGATGCAAGGGGTGCATATGCACGCCCCGTACAGCGGGAACACCCCTTCAGGTGCATTTCCCACTCATATCACGTATGTACACACATTATTGGTGTGGACTCAGGCTGTCCCAAAGTCGAAGTGAGGGTCATCCTTCGGGTTCCGACAAGCTAAGGCGGAGTAAAATAAAATAAGGTCTTGGTAGTAGTGTAAATACGCCTACTGTTTGCGGAGTCCTCGGAAGTCAGTGGTAATTGGTGAAGGGGATCCTCTGAGGCTTCTTCCATTGGAAGTTTTCATGTTGCGAATTTATCAAGACGGACGAGATCTTCCCCGCTGCTCTCTTGCATTCTACAATGCTATTTTTTCAAAAGATGTCGATTTCTCCCTCGAGCGGTTTGGGCGGTGACCTGAAATATAAATATGATATATAACACCTGATCTGGATGTACTTACGGAGATACTACTGGGGATCGTTGACGCAACGTGGCCGATATGGTGGAGCATGTAGACGAGTCAGAGGTTCAAGTACAGTACAGTTCGGCCGGCGCTCGGGTGCGGGCACAGCCAGAGGCTGGACCGACCTGCTGAGGGAAAGCTTTATTTTCCATTCGCTGGCCCTCGTTGACGAACTTTTGAGAATCACTAGGAGAATTCGAACCCTGACGGATGATGGATCAGCTGTGTATGAAGAAGAACTGAGTTCATTTCAAGGCGAAAGTGGATGGAATTGGCTCTTTTTACGTAGGTAGGCATGCCACAAACAGGCGATTTGTCCGAGGTTTTGGCCAACGCTTGGCGACATATCGCGGCCTGACAGTGTGAATTTCGTGTCACCAGCGTTGTCTTTTTTCCTGCGAGTGACGAAAGAAATGACCAACATGTACCGTCACTGACGGACGCTATTTCCACTCTCGAAACACTCAAAAGCACCTTGTGATGCGCCTAAGTCACCCGTTGATCCCTTCCGTTTGGACTTGTCGCGGCGCAGTTGCCTCCCCCCCCCAGAGTAACCCAGGAACAACAATACACTTTCCGCCTTCTCTCATCCATCTCCCTCCGTCTATTAACCCTTTTCCAACCCTCGACTTTATCCACTCCAATTTGCAGGCAACTGGCTGTCCACTTCCGACTGCAGAAGAGCATTCTTTACCCTCGGAAGAACCAACCATCGTTCTATCTGGGTACTCGACGATCCCACATCACTGAACTGCAAATCTCCACGTCTACGCTAGGTCTTCTGCAACTCTATTGCCTGACGACCAACAAATGTCGCCTTCGTTAGTGTTGGCAGACGGTCACTGTGGAGCTTCAAATACCGGCTTTGCCTTGAGCAGTGCCAGCCCAAACCATAGTCGCGACGTTTTACCCATGACTACCTCCTCACTTTTCCAATCTGCCCTTGGCACTACTTTCGAGGATGTGTTATCGAACAACCGCGAGTTACATTCGTGCACAACTGCAAAGTTTTCACCGCAATGGTCAGGTTTTGACGGATCCTCCGCGTCTGAGCATGTACCTCGCATTTCCGTGTCCGTGCCCGGCGAACCCGTGTCTTGTTCTGGCAACGGAGTCGTCACGTTCTGCAACAACTTAGCAGCCCCTGTACCAACATACGGCGGTATCGAATCTCCGTTGAACTTGTCGCCGTCCTCCTCTATCAGCAGCAACAGCCCTCGCGGTTTGCGCCAAGGCGAGCGCCCATCAAGTTGGTTGTTATATGACGCTTTTATATCGACGCGTTCACGTGTTGTAAGGGTAAGCTGTCCTGTCAATAGTGATGGTGTGAAATACAGCGCTGATTGTAGTGAATGAAGGTACGCAAGGGACCAAACACATCGTTTCTGTCACTTGTCTCGGTTTTGGAATTGCTCCATCAGGACGTACGCTACCTACGCTTAGTACGATTGTCGTGAGCTGATTCAATTTTACAGAGCCACACTGGCCATCAAACGGCTCGTCCTCCGCTATCGCTGTGGACGGTGTTGGGAGAGTCGTTCGACCCTGATGAAGCGTGGGTCATTTTCGAATCACATCATGACGTGAGTATGTCAGCTCTGTATATGGCAATTTTGGCATCGAAGCGACTCCCACGCTTGTGATTGGAGCGCGCGTGATTTCCTATTTCACACCGAACCGACACAACCAACAGTTCACGTGATCTGTCAGTGTAACATAAGGCACCTCTGTCTTGTCCATTCCGACCCTTGCACTGATTTTTCTTGCCGATCATTCAATTTCAATCAATTTGTTATGCTGACAATGATACCTGTCACAGGCCTGCGCATTTCTTTCGTTTTCTCTTCCTTCGTTTGCGTCCTTTCCGGCTTTCGAAATCGACCTGGAGCCGCTGGGTAAGCTTCGGCGGGTCGATCTCGTGTCGAGGGTAGGTTTTCGCTTTTAGTATTTTAGTACGCAATCCAGGAGCGCTGACTGCCATTACATCCATAGTTTTCGACTCCCCCTGTAATCCAGCTCGGAAATCACTCTCCTCAACTTCGCATGTCGCTATCAACGCCCGATCTTCACAAACGCATGCACGTCGGACAGTCTAGCGTCACCACTCAGCGTTCATCTATGACTCAGACTGACGACTTTGTGATTTCAAGCAATCCTCCAAATCCAAGGACGACCTTTAGATTGGGTGATTGGATGTAGGTGTCCAATTTCTGTCTTTGCCCTACCTTTCATCCAAATTTGAATCCATGATTGGTTTTGTGACATGGCTGCGTTCAATGGTTCGGATCGACTCTGAATTTATATCCATGTTTTCTCAATTCGGATACTGAACCACTTTTCGAATAGATGTAGTTCTGCGACATGTGCCGCTCACAACTTCGGGTGAGTGCCACGTATTTTCTTCCCGCCACCTTCCTCTGCGGTCTGTCGGGTGTTCGATACAGTATCGTAACAGTTTGTGGTCATTATCGGGCCTTTGTCATCCGGTCGCCACCGTGTATGAGTCATCATGTCACCGGAATTCCAATTACTCCACCTCCTATATCCCTGCCTTGCGCTGTGCTTTCAAGCAATGGCGTTCATCTTTCTTTGTCTCTTCCACTTGGTTGATTACAAGGCATGGTGCTGACGGATACATTTCCTTGCATGATCTTGCACAGGCGCAACTTAGCTTGCAGGGGTTGCGGATGCCCGCGCTCCGAAAGTCAAATTCCTTCAATGAACCGTCAGGGATCGTTCGCTGTATCTCCGACACGTATGCCTGCTTCACCACGTTTCGCTGGCACTGCCAGTGCTGCACCCTTTCACCAAGCGTCTTCGGTACCTAATTCTTTCAACACATCTCTTCACCCTAACATTCCTCACGGTGCGCAGCACTCGTCAGCTGTTCACCCTGCCGTTGGCGCCAAACCTGCACCACCCTCTCACCCCGTCCTAACCCCTTCTGGACGTTCCTTCTCAATGGGAGGCAAGGTACAAAATATATCTAATGATCCCTTGGCGCCATGCATCATGTATTGGCCTGATAATGAGCCATGTCCTGAGCAAGGTCAGATCCGCCCCAGTCATATCTCAGGGCTACCGGTCAGTCTAGGTAGATAACGATTACGACATTGTGGTCACTTATTTCGTCTTGCAGCAACCTCCAATCCTGAACACTGGAAATCGTGGTCCCATTGAGCATCAACCCGGTGATTGGATTTGCTTGAAGTGCAACTATCTGAATTGGAGACGGCGCAAAGTGTGTCAGACGTGCTACCCATGTATGCTTTATCTCCCTCCTGTATCATTGTATTTACTCACGAAATATTTGCGATAGACGCCGAAGGCAACGGGGACTCCATTTCAGCTGCCGTGCAAGCAGAGCGTATTAACCTGTTGACATCGCTCCTCGCTCAAAACCAGTTACCATTGAGAGGACCTTCTGCCTCCCCTTCGGATATTCCGCGCCAACAATCGATGACCTCCTTGCGGCGCGAGCGCTTGCAAGAAGCCACCCCGCCTTCGTCAAGGGTTTCTCAACGCACTCGGTGTCAGTTTGATTCCGGCATACAATATCCCGACTCTCAGTTTATCTATGAGACGTCAGGTCCTCATCGATCTTCATCATCCTCCTTCCCGAGTCTGGTTGACTTGGACGATGCACTTCCTCTCAATGCACCAGCCCCACTCCTCCCTTCATTTTTGCAAGACATCGTTCAGTCACCCAGCTTGTCCCCTACCTCGACGTCCTCCGCTGACCTGTCCATTGAGGAATACGAGGATATTATGCCCTCTCCTCGTCGCCTGTCGCCTACCCGTGACAGATTGAAGGTCAACAACGATTCGTCTTCCCACCTCCCTCTTGGCAATATCTGGAAGCTCAATGACGAGGAAACCAAAGGGATCGCAGGCATTGCCTTGCCTCACCACGGGGACCTCATTGGGAGCAAGAAAAGCAGCCAAGAAATCCTACGTCTATCCCCGTAATGTAAGCAAGCATACTTGTGCTCGGGGACTCAGCTCAGCGCGCCATCAGCTTCATATCACATCCATCCTCGGAAATTCAACCCCTCAGAAAGGTAGAGCATGCGGTTGCAATTGTTCTTCGGACGCGCAAGGATTCATTCGGTTTCACTCGTGGAAAATCCGGTTCTTTACAGTATCGTTATTTGTTCATCACTCTCTGCTGGCTCACTTGATGGACTGATTGTTTGGAATTTTTGGGGATCGCAATGTCGTTCGCCTCTCAAAATACAGGATCTCTCGTCATACTGCATTTTTACTGCAATGTTTATCTTGCTTATCTATATTATCTTGAAACTACCTTATGTATCTGTCGTAGTGCTGCCATTGCCCAAGTCTGAATCCGGAGAAAATGGCAATTCTGCATGATCACCCAAAAACTCTAATCTGATCGGTGTTTAGGCTTGTTAGGATCCAAGGGTCTTGCCAAATAGCACCACACTTCGACATCGCGTCTAAGAAACGCGTCCCATACCGAGTCGGTGATAGGTGATCGTGATCATGATAAACACGCCACTATCTTCTCCAGAAATTTCAACATGATTTCCGAAATTGTTATTCCACTCCACCCTGACACACCTTCCGCCGCTGTCAAGCTCCTCACTCAGCATTCATCACCAAGCTCAGAATCCCACATCCCAGAGTCACCCGTACTTGTCTCCATCAGAAGTGCCCTGAGGGGTTCTACGTCTAACTTGGTCAACACCGTCCATGTGCCCTTGTATGAAGACGGAACTGACTCCTGGGCGGAGCAAGAGCTGGCATGGAATGATCGCTGTGTAGTTCTCAGTCATGGGGGGGTAATACGAAGGAAATGGGACTTTTCTGAGGAAGATCAAACTATACAATGCGCGTGCATAGGGAAACTTGCCTATAGTACTAACAACACTGGTCCCCTCCATGGCAGTGCGCATTACACATCCTCCAAAGCAGACAATCAGCAGTCAGACACGTTGGCGGAGTCCGTCTTCAGTCCTTTCAAAGCGGTCCAAGAGGAGCGACAGAAGAACAATCATGCACAAGAAGAGGTCACGGCCGTGTTTGTACTCTTACGGAGTATCGGCAAGGTCTACCTGATCAATGGAATGGACTATACGTTCTCCCTGCCATTTCTTGTCCGCAAAGCGTGGCCTCTGCATCCTCATGGAATCATGATACAGCGGCTCCTTGACTGTTTGGAGATTGATGAAGCTCGTGCTACCGGTGATGCGCCCCTCCCAACTATATTTACCATCACAAACCCTTTCGCAGAACCCGCTGCTGTCGGCATCACAGCTGGTATTGTGGGAGGCTTCCCTGGCCATCCTACATGTCTATCTGACGAAGAGGAGAACTACTCCCGGCCTCTTACCGCCCTTCCCGCTGGTGAGGAGGTCCTCTGGACGTCCCGGAAACCATTTGCCATCGACAATATTGTCATAACGTACAACCTTGAACGTCAGGAGTTATCTATTTGGCGCTATGTTTATCTTAAATCAAAGGCACTCGGAGGCGACGGAGAGACGGTGGTGTTCACTACACCCGTGCAACATGGTAGGATGAAGGCCTCCTTCTGGGCACAGAAGTTGGTTACGCATCCTCTTTCCGGTATGCTGTGAGTCTCACGTTTGTTTTGTAATTTCCGACTAGACAGCTCACAATTTTGATTAGGCAGCAATCCTCGCCACACATCTCCGCCGCATTATTTGACCAGCGCTTTGACGGCGTTCGTGATCACACCCTTCTGGCGGTTTGCACACCTGGTTCTCCAGCCACGGTCTTCCTGCTCACTGTAGAGGATGCGAGTAAAACGGTACTTTGCACCTATCTAACAACCATCGATGCCGTGTCCGTTGTGCCCGTCGGTGCCACGCGAAAGGAAATATGGGATTTACTCGCCGTCAAAGCAGATGGGACGGTGTCTATCTTCACTCACGGGTTGCGTGAACTTCCCATCCATCTAAGGCTCGCTCAGGCCTGGAATGCTAATGAGACAGGCACACCGTCCACTGTTCCGATAACAGATGTGACATCAGTGAAGTGGGGATGTGTCTCCTCGGTTGCTTTGCTCTGTGCCGGAGGGGAAGAATATCGTGGCAAGTTCGACATGATACCTCGGGACCGTCTGGTCAACCAGGCATTACAAGCTCTCTCTCTCATTGTCCCTATCAAAGAGGCCTTCGACCTGCACCGATGTTTTTTGGAAGCATGGTCCCAACATTATTTTTGGACCTCCTCAAATCTGGAATTTCACGCCTTGACGTTCGCACTTTGTACCATTCTGGAACTGAAACTTGTTTATCCCTTCAAAAATGAAGAGGACACGCCTTCGACGGCATGGGAACAGTTTTGTGCTCTAAGCGCCAACTCTCGCCAGTTCCTCGATGATCCCGCACTGCAGCGTCTGTCTCTCCCTGTTTCGCCAGCTACTCGGCAATACTCTCTATTCGCTCCAAAACCAAACCCTTTGCTGGCACCGGTACTGTATGTGCTGCATATGCTAGCTGAAGATCTTCGACTTGTGGTTCACCGTCACGACTCCCTCATAGTTCTTGTTCCACTGGTCTGTCATATCGCCCACATAATCAGGCCGGAGTGGGCAGATTACTGGAAACGCCTTTGTCCTGATGTCATGCCAGCGTGGCCTTCACCTTCGAGTATGCGTACGTGACATACATGCCCATCACCCGGATAACAAGACTGACGGCGCTTCTAAGGTATCGAGATGCTCGACGATCGGATACCGGTTTGGCCGCCAGACATGGCCGCCATACTGTATGGTAGAATCAGCAACCCTGATTGGAGGTTTCCGACATACGAAACTCCTCGTTTGGCATCGCTTTTCGACATCCGACCCTCGTATGCTTTCGGCAATGTCGAGCCACTGGTGTCCCTTCAACGTCTCACCACTGCATACCTGTGTCTATCTGACAGCTCAATTCCAACCGCACAAAAACGAGCAGAGATGACAGTGGAGACACTCGTGCGAATGTGGGGTACGGCAAAGAAAGGTGACTTGTTCTTGGACAGCCTGCCTCTAGGCGTCGCTGCACCTCTGCGCGAAGCCATCCGGACCTGCCAGCTCTCACCCCCTCCTCACTGGCAGTCCGAGCATTATGAGCTTATAGGCCGTCGTGACCTGGCATTTAGTGTTGCAAAGGTTCAGCCAGTGACCTCACAACAGGGTATCTTTCAGTCCGCTGAGACGTACATGGTACGTTCTCCGTTCGTAGTTGCTCCTGTTTTCTAATTCGGGATCAGACTTCGCACCATCGGACCACGATGAGTGCCTTGGCTGAACAAGCGAAGTCTACAAGCCTGGGCGAAGTCGATGCCATTTCTGGTGTGGAATTGGACCTCAAAGGCTTCACGAACATACGTTTCGGCCAGGACCGTCGTTTGGAGGAAGTAGCGAGAATGTTATGCTCGTCGTCCGTTTCGTCCGTTCGACTTCTTGAGCGTCCGGACCTCAAGTAAGTGGCTTTGATTCCTCATCGAAACAAAATGGTCAATGATCATGACAGCGAACATGACCAAGCCAAAGAACAGCAACATCAGGTCGTGCGAATCGCAGAAAGGACATTAGCCTTACCCTATGGCAGAGCGATGTTCACCTTTGGTTCAGTTCTAACGGTCACTCGCGAAGCATACGTCATACCTAAGCTAGAATATCAGGTTAGGATCCAGCCCTCAAATATCATCACCGGACCCGAGCCTGGAAAGATACCTCTTGAATGTACGAACTGGGGGGAATTCCATAATGGGGTCGCTGCCGGCTTGCGCATTGCCCCCGGTGCGCGTGGCGTAGAGAGTTCGTGGATTGCTTTCAACAAGCCTTCCGAGTTGACACCAGAGCACGCGGGATTCCTATTCGGACTCGGGCTGACGGGACATCTGAAGGAGATGTTGACTTGGCATACATTCGGGTACCTCACTCCGAAACATGATCTGACGTCCATCGGCGTCCTTCTTGGCCTGTCGGCTGCAAATGTTGGGTCGGGAAATATGCACGTCACCAAACTACTCGCTGTTCATACACCGGCAATGCTCCCGACACCGACGGTGGACCTCAACGTCTCTCTTATGACACAAGCAGCTGGACTAGCAGGGGTTGGGATCCTGTACCTTGGTACGAAAAACAGACGTATGGCCGAAGTTTGTCTTCACCAAATCAGCCGCAAGGACCTTGTGCAACCTGATCTCAGCAATGAGCACAGGGAGGCTTACACGTACTCCGCTGCTCTTGCTTTCGGGATGATCATGTTGGGACGAGGATCGTCAATTCCTGCCGACGTCGCTTGCCTTTACCGGCTGCGCGTGCTTATTCATGGTGAAACTAAAGCTATCACTACAGGGCATAACCGTCCTACCTTCGATGTCAACGTCACATCCCCGGCCGCGACAGTCGCGCTGGGCCTCATGTACCTGAAAACAGGGCAAAAAGATGTGGCCGATATCCTTGAAATCCCGCGCACGGTCATCGAACTGAACCACATTCAGCCGAGCTTCTTAGTTCTGCGCACGATTGCGAGATCACTCATCATGTGGAACTCTATTGGCTCAACAGCCGACTGGCTGATGTCCCAAGTTCCTGAGCCAATTATGAAGGCCATGCAAGACCACATCGCAGGCAAACAGCAAGCTGATGACGCCATGGAGTTGGCTTACTACAACATCATTGCCGGTTGCTGCTTCGCTGTTGGATTGAAGTACGCTGGTACTGCGCGCCATGAAGCATATATCATGTTGTCGAACTACTTCGACATGTTCAGTAGATTTGTTGCCGCGAGCGGTAAGATCCCTGATACTGGTTACTGCGACATACGTCTGATGGTTTCCTAGGCCCCACCTTTGATCACAAAATCAAGCGTTCGGCTGTCCGAGAGGGTCTCAACCTGATTTCCATCGCACTATGTATGGTTATGGCAGGCACTGGGGAGATCTCGTGCTTGAGGCGACTTAGGTATGCATTCGGAATGTACCACCAAGCTTTCAGATACGGCGTACATGTCGCGACCCATCTGTCTCTCGGCCTGCTATTCCTTGGGTCCGGTCGCTTCACTTTGGGAACATCGAACGCTGCAATTGCGTGCATGGTTACTGCCTTCTTCCCGCGCTTCCATCATGTCTCATCGGACAACAAGAGCTATCTCCAAGCACTGCGACACTTGTGGGTCCTTGCGGTGGAGCCGCGCTGCCTCATCGCACGGGACGTCACCACTCGTGAGGCAGTCTATCTCCCTGTCAAGATCACCACAAAAGAAGGAAACGAGAAAGGCGTTTCGCAACTCATCTCTCCAACTCTTATCCCCGACTTTGGCAAGCTCTCGTCCATCAGGATTGATACACCTCGTTATTGGCCTTTCTTCGTAGACCTCGAGAATGTTCCCGAACACAAAAAGAGTCTCCTTAGGCATCAAACGCTGTATGTCAAACGTCGGACAGCTTTCCTCAGCTATACAGAAGATCCGAGAGGGAGTCGGAGTCTGTTCGTCCGCTCTGGTTCGTCCGCAGGTGATGCAGCTACTCTTGACTTTCCGCAGTTGACGGATGCGAAAGTCCATCCCGCAAGCGACCTCACTCACTTCATCTCCTCATTTTCCAACGATACACTCTTCCTTGCATTCGCGGATTATTTCTCCCGCGATGATGGTGATACACCCGAGGAGAGGACATTTCACTCATATTGCCACGCGGCACTCCTAGACAGCATTCTCCAAGACAAAGTGGAAACACTGCAATCACATCTCACACTGTACCAATACCGCATGCAACCACAGTCCGCAGCCCACTTCCATCTTCGCCTACAAGACCTACGATTCGCAGTCGACTTCTATAGCAAAATCTATGACCGTCGATTCAGTGGCCGAGCAGAACATAATCCACGACCGCCTCTCATTCGCGAAAACACCATCTCGGGGGCTCTTCAGGCGCTCGACAAACGCCTTGAAAATGTCCAGAACCACCCAAAATTCATCAAGGCTCTCGGTCGGTACGCCCGCGGCGAACTCGCTGTAGATTCGCCTGAATCAGAGTCTGAATCCACATCCGATTCCTCGGCGCCAGGGGAACTCTCCCGCTGGCTCGCTTGGTACCTAATGAGGAACGGGGTCCCATCTGCTTCTCTTCTTGTGATTCTGCGTCAGCTTGCGCGAGACGCACACGTCCAATGCACAAACCGACCTCCCCCCGATGGCACCGCTGACTTGCGCGCGCTTGACGTAGGGATAAAGGAAGTGCTGAGAGGGACCGGGACAAAGATGATCAATGCGTTTGGGTCCGGTTGGTCGGGGGTGTCACTTGACAAAATCATCGAGGCGTGGCAGGGCGTTTCTTGAGCGGATGAAGGGACGCAATAGAAGTTTCCTGCATTCTTATCCCACAAAAACACATAAAACTTGAGGCTGGTATCAGTTGTATCGTATGTATGACATGTATTAGTTGTACAGATGAATACATCGTATAGATCTGTTAACCCGTGGCTTTGACACCCAGATGTGATAGAGCCCTGACTACGATCAAGGCACTAGGATTGTCTTTTTCAGGCAAGTTGGCTATGTGACTTTTTCACGCACAGAAACACCCCCTCGACTCCGTCTGCTCAATGCCTCACTGGAATTTGATGCAAACGGTACCATTTTACTCCGATGTGTGCAGAGAATCCATCCCGTATGGACCGGTTGGCAAAGAACATGTTTTTCCAAGATCGGCATTTCAGCCCTCAGTATTTTGTAATTAGTGAGCTGTCGAGGAGATATGGTCTAGCAGAGTTTCTAAAAAGTCACGTGGCCAACTTGCCTGAAAAAGATAATAACCGAGAAAACTTGCATGCTGTGCTGTAAGTCCTAAGTTAGGTTCCCACGGAGAATCCCGAGGTGCACTCGCCTTCCTAACTGGGCACGACTGGCAGGTGCGTTGGTGGGCGCGTCATGCGAGTGCACGTTTGGGGGCGGAACGGTGCCCTTCATCGACGAAATATTTTATATAGCGCGGCGTGATGCTCTGGGGGACGCCGCTGAAGTGTTTGAATCACGCTTAGACCTGAGGCGTTTCCCCGCCGGTTGCCAGGTGGCTCGGGCTCTTCCACATATCTGATAGGTGGTCGATACTCAGTATGCAGGGACCTGGCAAGGGCGATGTTGTGATCTCGATGATCAGGCAAGGCTGCGTGTGTATTCCGGAGCCCGGACTCGTGTCCGGTACCCACTGGCACGCAAGTTGTGAACGAGTGAGAAAAGACCAGTACTAGTGGTACGGTAGTTTATGTTTCAACTATCATATTATATCCATCGAGCTGTTTCAAATCTATTTCAATTTCGAGTTCATATCACTATGGTGTTTTTGTATGTACCTATCATGGTTACATGTACATGTTCAGCCTCGTCAGTCGTCGGGCATTGATTGTTATTGATGTTGAAGTCGGTGATCCGTGGATTGATCGATTAAAAGGAAACTTGAACACTCCAGAGCTCGAGAGATTAACAACACGAGAGCATCGAGAATCAAGCTTGCAATGTTGGGCATAATGAACCATAGAATTGTGCGTTACACGAGGTTCGAATGTCACCAGTAATATATTACAATCATTAACCTTGAACGCACCCAACAAGACAAGGAATCATCTATATTCACAACGGCGAAATAAGGTATCCGATGACAGCAGCGACAACTTGAGAACGGGCATTTTCACTGTGAAAGCCCTTCAAGGCGAAGAAGGGGTCTGGCGTTGGAAGCCAGCAGGTCTCTGGAGACCCTGGTCGATGAGGTAGGTGCGACGTTGGCCAACTGCCTCATTAAGTCTGTCGAGCATGCCAACGGTGACCTCCCAGTCAACACAGGCGTCAGTGATGCTGACGCCATACTTGAGACCGCTGGGGCCCTCGGGAGGAACGTCTTGACGACCGGCATTGATGTGCGACTCGACCATGACACCAGTGATGGTCCTGTCACCAGCTGCAAGCTGCGCGCAAATGTCATCAACAACCTTGGGCTGATTGTTATGATTCTTTTGCGAATTGCCGTCTTGTAACACAATCAGTCTAGGACACACATATAAAAGCCAAGGGACAGTAACTTACGGCTGCAGTCAACCATGACACTTGGGTGGTGTTGTGGCCGAGCCTTCTCGATAGCTTTTGCGGCCGACTTGACGTGCTCAGACGCATAGTTCGGGCCTTTGGTGCCTCCCCGGAGGATGACGTGGACGTCCTGGTTACCCCTAGTCTTGACGATAGCAGCTAAACCCTGCTCTGTCACACCCATGAAAGCATGAGGATTGGAAGACGAGCGCATGGCATCAATGGCAACTGACACACTGGTGCAACAAGCACAGGGATGAGCACAGCAAAAAAAGTATTTATTAATATCCAATATTTCACCTTCCATCAGTGCCATTCTTGAACCCGATAGGGAAGGAAACGCCAGAAGCAAGTTCCCGATGAAGTTGGGATTCCGTTGTTCGGGCACCAATAGCACCCCAAGAGATAACTGCAACGCCGGAGATAAGATGGTGGCGGATGACCCAAAAAAGAGGTTTACGTACGATCTGCGATGTACTGGGGAGAGATAGTATCGAGTAACTCGGAACCGACTGGGACACCAAGATCGGTTAAGTCACAGAGGAGCTGTCTGGCGATCCGAAGACCCTTGTTGATCTGGAAGGATCCGTCGATGTCCTAGAGCGACATACATGTTGTGATGAGAAGGAAGTCGAACCCAATGAGATGAACATACAGGGTCATTAATCAAGCCTTTCCAGCCGACGGTCGTCCTTGGTTTCTGCGAAGAGGTCAATTATGTACATAGAAGATGAGCATGTTGACATACTTCGCTGGAATTCAGGAACTTCGGATTAGGGACTGGTGGTGATAGATGATGATAGCAGATCACTTACAAGTAGGCACGCATGACGATTAGTAGGTTTTCCCAAGTGGGAATTTTAGCTCTTAGGAGCTTGGCATACTCTACAGCTTGCTCTGGAGAATGGATTGAACAAGGGCCAACGATGACGAGTACTCTGTCGTCTTGTCCGGCAAGAACCCGAGCGGAATTGTAGCGGGCAGAGGCAATAGTGAGCCGCGAGTTTTCGGAAGGAGTAATTTCGTGTCTGAGCAAAGCAGGCTGGACCAGAGGGTCATACTGATGGAAGATATGTAAGCAATGCTCGTCGACGTGCGTCAGGTCGATGACATACCCCCATGACACGCCTATCTTGCATGTACTGTTGCAGCTGCTTGTCATCTTCGGGAACTGGAGTAACATTGTAGGTCTGCATGGTCGGTTGTGGTGTACTTGATGAGGGCAAGATGGTGGTAGTTGGGAGATGAGATGAGGGCGATAATGACACGGAGGATGGCTGGCCTTTTTATATTTTGTGAAAGCCGGGATAATAGAGTCATATTAATCGCAAGTCGACTTTCCTTTTTTAGTAAGAGTCACGGTACATCCTAATCGGTATTTACCTACCATGCGATTCCCGCGCCACCCTAACCAAATCATTAATGGCGACCACACCCAAAATTGCGGTAGTACTGATTCCAGTGCCCGGTTTCTGTGTAAAATCAAAGGCGACAAATGTCGCTGTAACACATCGAACAGCCTCTGATCAGCCGTACAACATACACGGAATTACTAGTACAAAGCCAATTTCCATCCAAAAGGGATTAAAAATCTTCGTAAACGTTGCTTGGGATGCAAACGTGCCTCCCCCTCCACCTGGAAGCGAAGATGCTATACAAAAAGCAATGTACGGTCTCGAAAGCGACGAATCAAACCCAGATGCGTGGTTCGTACCAGTAGTGGTATCAGATGCCCGCCAAGACTCTGACAAAGGTCGGTGTTACTGCTATCCGTCCATATCTTGATTACCTACCCTCCCCGATGAGACTGGCCTCCTTCAAACGCGGCATCTCGATTCATCTCTATCTCCGACGGCCCTCCCGCTCATTTTATCTTTTCCAAAACTAACTCTTGTCTTAGCCGGACAGCCGGCTGTCGTTTTTGATTGCGTCTTTCACCCTTCCATCAAGTCTCGCACTCTCAAAGATCCGCAGTTCAAGACCTTCATCATCGGTATAGTCGTTTGCAACGTTACAGCACACTTGGTTATCTCACTCCTCGGTGCAGAACTTGCCTTTCAGCGCATCGAGGCTCAAACGACCGTTGTTCTTTCTCGGCAGATCGGCACACCCAACATAGCCTCCAAAGGTAAACCGCAAGCACGTCAGGTACTAGTCCCAGCAGCGCTGTATCCGCCTGGACACCCCAATCACCATACACCCACCAAACTCATTCAAGAAATCACCGACCGCCCTACGACCGAACCTGCCACCGCGCCACCAAAAGGTATCCTCAAGAAGCCGCCAACGCATAATTCTGTGCCTCGGGTACCCACATGGGCATGGACGCAAGAGGATTCAAAAATCCGCATTGTCATCGAGGTTCCTGCTATGGTAAGCCATCATCGCCCCCACTAGGCTATGATCTAGGGTAACCAATCGCCAATATCTTCCGCCAACGCCAACACAGACACAGGCAATTATCTCTGAATCCACGCTCGATGTCGAACCTAGACGTCTGATACTACACATTCCATCCCTCTATGACCTCGACATCAACCTTGAGGTCCCGGACGCAGAGCTTTCAGCGATTTTCGGCAACAGCAACTCCGCCGACAAAGTGTTAGAACTCAAGCGCATGCGCAATCTTGATGTGGATGGTGCGAAAGCAGAGTGGCGTGTCGCGGATAAAGCGATTGTCATCTTAGCCTGATTGGTATTGGGTCACTTTACAGTTCTGTAGTAAGCCGAGCTACCTGCTATCACAATGAAAGGCAGTGATCAAGGCGCTGATTTTGGATATGTTTATACGCGAAGGCGTGTCATCTCGTTACCAACAATGCAACGCTTGAATATTTTGTATCATGTGGTAACTCGCTTCGTTTCTAGCATCAGTGGCTCTCTTCTCGAAGAGCGCAACTTCATTTCGCTTGCATGCAGCGTGACGAGGCGGATCCTGTGTATGCCATCGTGTGTGGCTGTTGGAAAGTTCGTGGATTCAACGTCACAATTCGGCCGTTTTCATTCTTCCTATCCATGGAACCGTCAATCACTGCGGACCCTCCAGTGACCTTCAGGCTTTAAGGTACATCGGTCCTAAAGAGTCATTTAACCCTTTGGGCTTGCCGGGAAGAGCGATGACAGCAGGCATCTGCAGCACTCAAGCTAGTCCTGGATACGAATTACCGGCTAACAGGCATTTTCTTAGCGATGGCGCTTCGAGGGGAACGAAATTATTCCTTCGGCTTCCTCCTATGATGTCGGACGCGACGAGGATGCCCTCATATCAGAGAAACCCCCCAAAAGCTGCCTGACAAAGGGTCAGAAGTTAGGACGGTTTCACTGTCTGTTACCTACATACGTACCATGCCAGCGACAAGCGACGATAAGGAGACTCAGAAGTCAGGCTGCTCGAGAGTCGATGTGAACGATTCTATCCCTTCTGCTCGCTTCACCAGCTCGCTTCTGTGGTGCAGAGGGTATTTGTCGGATTAAGTTCGACGATATCTCCACTTTGCAACATCCTCATCGAGTCCCACGAGGCGTACGTGACTGCACACCGCCATCTTGATACGTTGCCGCAAATTGATCCCACTCTGGCAAGCTCAACATCAAGTTCGGTAGCGCCGTCTTACAGGTGATGATAAGACCTGATACTTACTCAAGACGGCTTTCAATCAGTTGGCACGTTCATCAACAAACGTGAAATGCCAAAAAGCTGCATTTATGAGCAGGGGTCCGACCCGTTTTGGTATGGTACAGGTACTTGAATCGCTTACAGTCATTTTGTCCAATCGACGGTTTCTCATATGCCTGCTGCAGACGGGAAGACAACTGTTCCTGAACCCTTGCTGTGTCTCGGTAGTGATTTCAGTCTGGCTGAAGTTCGCGTGGCTGCCGGTAAGTCTCGTACGCAGTACGTATACTAGAACAATTTCTGTCGAGATCACGACCACTCACAGATACCAGGTATACCCCATACTCCCTGATAGGCCATACATTTTTGGATTTCCCGAGTTGGTTTGCGGGGATTTTGGGATCATACCCCAGGCCATAGTACACCCTCTCTAGTAATCCATACCCTCAAGGCTATCCCGACAGGTGTGTTATAAGGGAGTTGACGGTAACAACTTAGATGTGGCCGTCATTAGATTTTTCACTAGTGTATCGCTGGTAGACTCACGGTAAACCCGTGGTTGTTCTACAGAGCTGTGGTGCCGGTGATTCCGCTTCTGGGTAACGATGCAACTTATCATCATCTACAAGGTTCTTGGTCACACTGTGACACCAGTGTGCATGCGCAGATCGCCGGCTGTGGGAGACGGATCTGAGTAACTCTGGTTCACTCAATGGTTTCCAGAGTTTATTTTTCTGACTCGTCATCTTGAATGTTCTTCCCCCCAGGCCCCAGGCCCCAGGTCTGGGTCCTTGGCTCTCTTATGCACTGTAATACTACTAGCACAATGAGTTATTAACACGATACAATAAGTTACACCTCACGAATGGATACAAACACATGAGGGACCCAGGGACTACAAGGAGCAGGACGTGACATGGTTCAAGGATGTCCAAGAGCAAAAGAAAGGATACAATCGGCATCCAAGGGGTTGGACCAAGCCACACTAAACCACCAGCAGAGAGTCTCTCATCCCCGCAAAGTCTGTCGACGTGCGGGGAACCAAAAATAAGCAGTTTCACACCCTGAAAGACAGTCCACGCACCTTTACACGCCTGCTTGACCTGACTCATACCCTCGAGCTGGCCGTCTTCGACTTCTTGGTTGAGCCCTATGACCTGTTGGTGTCGTTTCACAGACAGGGACTGCATAGCAACGAAAATGAAAACAACAACGGATCTTGTGAGAGATGTGGTGCATATCAGAAAAGTTTACGGACCACGAGGGTTTTCTGCGTTTCGATAATTTTTGTGGTGATCTCACGCTGCTTGTCCTCGATGACTGCGTATTCCGTTAGGAAGGTCTGGTATATCTCGTCCCTATATCAACAAGAACACCAGCTCGTCCCATAATTCGCCGAATACCGAGATTTCAGTGCATATATGCACCGGACTTACATTTCTTTGATGACTCCGTCAATTTCTTTTTGCTTGCCGACGAGCTGTCAAGAGTATCTTGTGAATAAGGTGCGATCCGTGAATCGATTCACGGACCTGTTCATCAAGCTCGGCTCGTGTAGCCTGCAACAACTTGTTTTCCTTCTCCCGCTTTTGTTTCTGCCATGAAACTATCGAGTTTCAACGTGCCTATATGAACCGGCTTCGCTCAGCCACACAGGTCAATGCCATTCACGTACCCTTGAAATCTGCGATAGCCTTTGCATACACCCTGCAAAATAACATTCCAGGTGTATATCGTGTATAGTGAGATCTATTCTAAGAGGGAGACGAGGAGACTGGACACACTCTAGGTCGCGATCCTCGCTGTCTGGTGCATTGTTGTATTGTAAAAGCGTGTCGTCATCCTCGAAAGGAGTCACCGGGCGAGATTGAACGATGCGTCTGGGTGGCATTGTGCTGAAGAGATTGGAGGGCTCCGAGCCGGCAGGTGGGAGAAAACGAGTCCCGATGCGATCACGTGAGAAATTCTCAACCAGGGCGATTAATCTGATCAGGTTACTTCCCATTGATAATATTGGCGACCTTTCGAGAACCACAAAATCTAGACACCACAAGCAAGCTATGTGGTGGATTCAGAGCATCAAGGGCCGAAAACACCTCCAAGAGCCCAGCCCCTCCCTCAATACCCGCTAGATCCACCTTCTGCCAGGGCATCCACGCTATTATATCTGTGCCCTCCTGGAACTGATCTGCGCTGCTGATAGCAGAGCTGCCCCCATGTGTCGGTGCAAAGTTGAATAGCACGACATATGTACCCAATGTCAAATCACCACTAGCGAGTTTATGCCGGCTGGTGAGACGACAGAGCGCAAGTCCAGCGCGAGGGACGGGCATCGAGCGTGGTCTTTCAGGTGTTTTGGCAACGTGAAGGATATTCAGTATTCGAAGTCGCATGTCTGATGGGAACTTCGACCCAGACTGGACCTTTTGTTCCATCTGGCGCTTCCACAGTGCAAAGTCTGTTTTCTCACAGGATATCCGATGCTGAGCCTGCTCTGCCAGGCCCCCACTGTAGCATGCGCGTTAGGACCGTCGTTAAAAAGAGGGGTACCGAATTAAATATACCGAACAAATTTGGGATCCTTGCGGCGAGAACGCTTATCTGGGCTCACCATGACACCCCTCTGCAGCTCCCGATCGGTCGACGAAGTGAAGCTGTGCCCATGCTGCTGAAGGAACAAGGACAACAACTCCGCACCTGCACCCTCCTTCGTTGGATCGGTGACCTGAGCAATACTCGTGGTTAAGATTGTCTTCATGTTCTTATGTGGTGAAGTTGGGCGTTGGACTGGGAGCGGTGGTGGTGCAAGAGGCTTGAGAGGCGCAGCGTGTTTGCCGGTTGATACGACAGGCATGGGGGGAGGTTTGAGGATGGATCTGGGTTTCTCAGATGCGGTGGGCGGTGGTCTCAATCCCCGTTGAAGGGTTGTTATACTCGCCACCTTATACGATAGTTTGACCTCTGGTGCTTGTGGTGGTGCAGCGGGGTGCATCAAAACTGGTGGCTTCAGCACCTTAAGATAAGTCACTGGTTCTCCTTCATTCGTGCGTGTACGATGGGAATGTGCAAACGAAGCGGGCTTCGGCTGCCGTTTAGGTATCGGTGCCCTGCTCGGTCCGACCTCTGCATCCTTAGGCATATTCAACCCAACAAACGGGTTCTGTGTTCGTTCATGATTCGTTCGAGACGCAGGTGTCTTTTTGGGTGGGCTTTTGGGCGATCCACCGGGCTTGAGTACGGACGGTTGCATGTCACGTCGAGGTGTATCAAAGGCCGATACAAAATTCGTGATGCTCTCTGGTGGTTTGTACGTTGACTTTGGCTTTTGAAAGCCATCAGGCCCATGAAGCCGCGGCTTCTTTGGGGGGCGTTCCATCAGCGAGAGACCTGTTCGATGTAGTCAAATGCCAGACGACATACCAGAGACCGTGTCAAACCTTGTCATTGTGTGTTTTCCAACCCCGCGAAGAGGACTGCTTTACATTGAGCTGGTCAAGGGTCCAACGATACACCCTAAAATGCAACAGTTCCCAAACACTTTACTTTCTTTGTACCACCATGGTTCTGCTCAGTGAGGCTGATAAACGCGAGATTGGCCAGGTAAGGCTGTCCTCTGTGCATCAGACACTTGATATCGGTCGCTGATTATCAGGGGATCGGAACTCAAAAGCACTTTGTTTTTGGCTTCCACGGACATGAAATTAGCGAGGATGCAAAGACTCTGATTCGAGACTATCATGTTGGGTGAGCCTCTCCTTGCAACCCTTGCTTCCTCAGCGCCTCCTGAACCGGTCACGCGATGCAGCAACATCATACTCATGAAGAGGAACGTCCAAAGTAATTATCCAGAACCCCCTCCCGTCGCACTTGACTCACCTGTATGCCGCACCCTCAACAGGCGTGATACAAGTCCATAGACTCGTTAGGAGTCTGCAGCAGTTCGCGAAGGACTGCGGCCATACCCAGCCACTCATGATCGGGATTGATCAAGAGAACGGTGGGTACCCCCTATCTACAATCCCTGATATCGTGGCTTACACCTCAGCAGGCCTAGTATCTGCATTCAGTTCTACCAACCGTTGTACTGCTGGGACTCAGTTGTAAGTTCCTAATCCAGGCAACGAGTAACCTACGCATTCAAGTCTCCTAGCCCAGGAGCCATGACACTTGCTGCAACGGGCAGCACTGAGATTGCGAAGGAGTGTTCTGCCGCTTCGGCGAGTGAGATGAAGCTTGCTGGGATTAATTGGGCGTACAGTCCCGTTGCAGATGTCAACTCTGACCATCGTAATCCAGTGATCGGTAAGTCAGGAACATTGCCCCACATGTGTTCCTTAGTAGAACCTTTTCACCCAGGTGTTCGCTCGTTTGGCGACGGTAAGATACCTGTTATAGACTCAAAGACTTTCTTTCACAGACGTATATGACAATTGCTCAGATCCACTCGATGTCGCAAAGTACGCAGTGGCAGTCAGCAAAGGTCTGACAGATGCCGGTATTGCGCCTTCCGCAAAGCATTTCCCTGGGCACGGAGACACTCACGTGGATTCCCATCTCGCTCTCCCTGTGATCAACAAAACCGCAAGTCAGCTCAACGAGACGGAAATGGTTCCTTTCCGTGCGCTAGTAGAGGCCAAAGTTGCCACCATCATGACTGGCCATATGGCACTCCCGCTCGTGACCAAGGATGATGACAAGCAGACGCCGAGTTCCTGCTCTCGGACGATCACGACTGATTTGTTGAGGAACCAGATGGGCTTCGAGGGCGTGATCGTGACAGACTGTCTCGAGATGGATGCAGTTGCTGCGAAATATACATCACAGAAGGGTGCTGTGCTGTGCTTGGTCGCAGGCGCTGATATCGTTATGATCTGTCACACGACGGCATGGCAGAAAGGAGCGGTAGAGGAAACGTACAAGGCTGTCGAAAATGGCAAGTTGTCGCTTCAGGAGCTGAAGAAAAGCGGGAAGCGGATCGAAGGACTCAAGAACAAATTCGCGGGAACGTGGAACACAGTGCTCACGGACTTGGACGAGACAGTCCTCGCTGAGCTCATTGCCAAGAACAGGAGTCTCAGTGCCAGCTCGTATGCTGCATCCACCGCACTCGTCCGGGGACCTCTCCCCGATCTGAGCAAAGCGCCGAAACCTGTCATAGTTTTGACACCAGAAATGGAGAGCTTGAACAAAGCTGTGGATGATGTGGAGGATGTACTTCGCTCGAGCTCTGGTCAGGTGAAAAACACTGCGGGACCCCATTACCTTGCCTTCGCAGCCAGTGTGTCCGCGCGCCGCTCGGGTTCGCAGCACTTTGTCTACTCTCGACTTTCGACCCCAGACGACGATGTCTCGTCCGAAGTCAGCGGAGCCCTTTGCAGCCAAGGTATACGTCCAGCCGGGATCATTTTCGTGACCCGAAACGCGGATCGGAGCACTTGGCAAATTGAATACCTACGAAAGCTCAAGAAACACATCCCGAATGGGGCTGCTGCCATTATCTTGGCGAGCTGTGCGCCGTATGACCTGATGATCGCTCCGGATATCGGATACCCGTGCCTTGCGAGCTTTGAATATACGCCGCCGGCTCTGGAAGCCGCTGCAGCTGTGATCTTTGGGGAAGCTGCGGTAAATGGACGAATTCCGGTGAAGATCATGGATGTAAATGTGTAAGTAGTCAGCACACATATGTACGTTAACAGAAGTCAGTTGTGAATCGCCCGTGCTTTGTAGCGAGCATCTGGGAAGCGACATTATTCGCCAAAGCAGTGTGGGTGTACGCGGTGCCGCTAGTTAGGGCTGCGGGGGAAGTGAATCGAAGATCACGTGGTTAGGCAGCGTTACACAGCCTTGTGCGATAATACCTTGTCTAAACATTCGTGAGCATTTGCTCCCATCTTTTCCGTATATTTCGGTTTTTCTTTGCGATCCAATCGTTGCTCGCTGGCCCGTAGAACTAGTCTAGTTGTGATCCCCCGTCGGCGAGGTTTCCCTTGCCATAATGAAGTTACAAAAGTTTTTTGGGCGCGACAAGCCCAAACCGGCCAAGATGACTCCCCATAGTCGGGAGATTGAGGCGCCAGGTCAAGCCATCATTGACGAGGCAAGTTACACATCACCCACATTCCACCAATCCTTTCATATATACCTTCTTCATACACCACACAGGACGCCATATCTGCACATCATGGCGCTTTCTCGGCCGCTGCAGTCGTACAATCGCCTCCGTCCCAGCCCCGCGAACAACCGCGCATCACCGGGAGAGTCTCTCATGAGGATCACTGGGAGGTCCTCCCGCCCGGCCCAGGCGATGATGCTATGCATATACCGAGCCCCAAGGCACATCAACAGCAGTTCGCAGCCCCTGTTATTCCCTCTCGCTCATCGTCGCTAGCATCACTATCTCCACCAGGTGCTTCGCCACAATTGGCGAACACTGGGCCTACCGCTCCTCGTTCATCTTCGCCGTTGAATGTCGCCTCGAATACGGTTCCCGTACAGGGCACCCCTAGGAACCAGAGGAACGAGTGGGAGATATCGAGGAAGAAGTCGCCGCCTGCCCCGGCTGGCATGCCTGCTCTGGGAATTCTCAAAGCACTGGAACCCCATCAGGATCTCCCGCCTATACCGCAACAGCCAGAAGTATCCGAAGACTACCATACATATCCCGAGCCCGTGCGCTCAGAGAAAGACAAAAAAGACAAAAAGGGGTTCTGGGATGGCATGCTCAAGGATAGGGAAAAGGAAAAGTGGAAGGCAGAGAAGGAAAGGGATAGAGAAAGGGATAGAGAACGATTTGAGCGCACTCGGGACAGAGATCGGCGTGAAGATGACATGGGCACCGCTGAGCTCACACGGATGATAGGTGTGGTTGTTCTATATCCCAAGGTTCCCCTATACTAAATCCTACACACCAGGGTATTTGACAGCCACCGCGTCGGAGGACTGGTCAATCGTCCTTGAAGTCTGTGAGAGAGCATCTGCTAGTGAAACAAATGCAAAGGAAGCTGCCAAGGCCCTCCGGCGTGAATTCAAGCGAGTCCAATTTCGATCAATGTTCTAAAGCTTCTATTAAGCTGGTTCGTCTTCATCAGGTACGCGGAGCCAAAGGCACAATTAGCTGCAGCCAGGGTGGGTAACATGGTCTACCACATTTGTTTTTAAATAACATTCTACCCCATAGTTATGGGCAATCATGCTTCGAAATGCCTCAGATATCTTCCTCCTCCATATCTCTCAACGTAAATTCGTTGAGGCTCTCGAGGATGTTCTTACGTCATCGCGAACATCTCCAGTTGTCCGCGAACGGTTAATGGAGGTCCTGGCCGCTGCGGCCTTCATAACATCCTCTCGTAGGTTAAGCGTCACTATACAAGGCGGGAAAAACCTCACGCATGGAATCAGGTTCTCAATCAGGAGGCAAAGAGAAGGATAAGGAAGGCTTCCGCGGCCTTTGGTGTCGTCTCAAACCTGCAGACAAACCTGAATCCGGCGTGCCTTTTGACACGGACGATGCCATGTTTAGTCCGCCTGTCGCTCCTCTCCCGCGACCTGTGTCTCAATACTCGCTCGAAACTCCAACTTTTGCACAGCAAACGTTCTCTCCGGAGGACCTAGCTACCCCTGCACCAGCAGAGCGGACCCCGGTGTGTGACCATATCGTAGTTTGATTGGCCTTCGGTTGGGTCTCATTGGATCATCAGCCACAGGGTCGTCGGCGCCACCAACAACGCGTAATTCCAGTTGAAGAGGATATTCAACGTTTGTTCCAGGAATGCAAGATTGCTCGAGGCAACGCCGATTTATTATCTCAGGCACTGGCTTTCGCCAAGCCTGACGCCCTCAACTCTGATTTGATTTCCGTGGGTTCATCATCCTCGTTAATAATTTCTGCCGATTTAACGAGCCTTTGCCACAGGAATTCCTCGCTAAATGCCGCGCGTCCCAAGAACTGATCTACACTCAGATTACATGGGCATCCGCCGGTGCAGAACGTTCACGATCTGAAAGAATGCAACAGCAGCATACCCGAACACGAACTTCCACACACGGTTCACATCAAGATCTCTTAGTTGCAAATACGGAGGACGTGCCAGACGAACTCACAGTGGAAGAAGAGTTGCTGGCCGCCCTGCTAGATGCGAATGAGGCCCTTATGTCGTCTTTGCGGATATATGACGACCTTGCTATGATTGCTGTTGAGAAAGCGATGGAGGATAAGAGTAGGAGAGAGGTGAGGATGGATAGGCGGGTGAGTCTGGCTTTCTTGGCTGTCACTGTGGAAGCCGCTCATGGTTGGCGTCTTGCAGCAACTAGACGACGATTATATCGCCGAGCCCCTAGGTACTTACACAAGCTCTTCAAGGGGCCCGTCACCACCCCTTCCATCGCCACCTGCATCTCCGCACCAACAATTCGAGATGCCTCCCGTCGTACCCTCGCCAAACCACCCCCTGCCACGCATACCACCAAGTCTCCTGCCAGGTACCCCATCTCTGAATCAGATTGCCTCCCATCACTACCCTTCGCAAGCCAATACGCCGACTCTCCTCGCTCCCCCACATCCTCTCGGCCCTCGTGCACAGATAATAACACCGTCCCGCACGCCCTCTCCAGATCGAATACCTGCGCGACCCTCCAGACACAGTTCTGTGGATAGCGGAAAGGAACATTTATCAGATGGCATGGAACGGATGAATATTGAGGATAACCCATTGAACAGCGATGAAGACGCCCATACGCTAATCCGGCCGAGTTCGAAGGCACTGGGCAAGCGGCGAGTAATCGAGGACTTAGATGGTACTACCATTACCATTTCCTCTCTATTTACGCGAGGTTAAATACTGTTTTCTCCCCGACAGATTATGAACCGAGCAATACGTTCTTCAAGGATGACCCTTACGGCCGGGATTCAGCACTGGAATCCGATTCGGACGACCTCGGGCTCTTGCCTAAACGTCCGCCTACACGATATGTATATGATGCAGCCGCAGAGCGTACGGAACAACATCTCCGAGAAGGTCGTGTTGGCGTCATTGTCAATGGGGATCATTAGCTGGTCTCTGACTTCACTCATAACCTCTTCATTGCATGTGACGATGTGATTTGCGTGGTGTTTGTCCTGTGAACATAAATGCACGACCTTGTTGTATAGTAGTTCCGTAGTGCTCTCTTCTTTTCTCTTGCCTTGGCAATCTGCAACCTATTTATGTTTTTTTTTTCGTGTTCTGGAATTTTTTCTGTGTGGCTGAGCGTTGTCTGAGCGCCACAGCATATGCTGCTGTTGTTTGGTGATGGCTGTGTATTGCAGGTTCTCCAAGGATTGTGCATCCTTGCATTTGCACATCCACCATCTCACTGACCCACAGGTACAGGCTACACGGCTCACAACGAATTGATCATTGCTAACGACAATGTCGAGTGTAAATAAAGAGAATCCCGACTCTGACCTCTACGGAGGTGAGCAGACCTTCGACATTCTGGTATACGCTGGCAGAATACCCATATACACAGACCTGTATGATGACGAATTCACCGTTCCCTTGGACGACGAGTATCAATCACCTGTCGAAGAAACTAACGCTTCTACTTTTGACAAGCTCTCTGAACCGACGTCCGCCACAACCACTCCAGCAACGGACTTCAAGTCCGAGTCGTCCGGAACAGGCTCACTTCCCGCAAAACCTGCTGTCACAGAGTCGCCGGGGTTGTTGTCATATTCTGCACAGGTAGCAAAACAGTTCTCTGCATACCAGCAGACTCCCAGTCAAGAACGACAACAACGAAGTGCTTTCCCGGCCAACCCCCAAGCTGGTCCCTCCGCTATCGCCACACACGAAGGTTCTCACGACCGTGGCCACCAGGACAGGCCGATACGGCCCTCAGAAATGAAAGACGAAGGGTAAGCTATATTCCTCTTTGCAAAAAGGGCCGTGGTCCTTTCTAGCCCAAGAGTCTTCGTCGGATCTACTCTGAACTTGCACGTTGGTTGCGTGCGTTTTTGAGTTGTACATGTTATCTTTTATCGTTTCGTCCACAGTAGTACCTTGGTGTTCGTGGACGCACGAGAAGTCGCCACGATTTCTTACAGTATACATGCCGTGCTGCTCAGCATCTCTGCTTTACCCGTTGTGTTTATTGCCATGCTAATCTGCCGCCTATCCTGCTATTTCTCTTCATTACTGGCCCTGTCTTGCTTACTCTGGTCGCTAATCACTTACGTGTCCCTTTCACGATATCGCATACCGCTGGACCCATCGACTCGTCTCATTCCTTCACACTCACTCACTGCTCTACTCTAAATATCACGGTACTCAATTGCCTACGGAAACACCATCGGATAGCAAAATGTTCATTGGAGGCCTTAACTGGGACACTACAGATGGTATAACACTTCATGCACATAGAATCCAATACTTTTATAACTGACACTCGTGGCCCTTTCACTTGTATGAGCAGAAGGTTTGAGGAAGTACTTTTCGGAGTTTGGCAAGGTGATCTTTTCGGCGCTGCGTAAAGGGTATGTCAAGAATAAGGAAGCACTAATCTTGCTCTTGAAAGGTGGACGCTTGCACCATCATGCGTGACCCTGACGGCAGGTCGAGGGGATTCGCGTTCCTTACATTTGACGAACCGGAGTCCGTCAACGCCGTCCTTGCCCGCGATCATGTTCTCGACGGCAAATCGGTCAGTTAACTACAGTGTTTCATTCAAGTTTGGTTACCGATCCAGTCTTATTTCACAGATCGATCCCAAACGAGCTATTCCAAGAGAAGAACACCTGAGAAATACACGTTATTTCGTCGGTGGTCTTTCCCCTGTCACCTCCGCAGACTCCATGCGGGAGTTCTTCTCCGCTTTCGGTAAAGTAGTTGATGCGACTGTCATGGTGGACAGAGAATCCGGTCGCTCAAAAGGTTTTGGTTTCGTCACATTCGAGGATGCGACAAACTCAGAGCAGTTCGTTGGAAAACTCGGTCTCATCTTGGATGACAAGCAGGCAAGTCTCGCCGCCCCTTTCTATCTAACCCCCCTTACTGCAATTCAGATCGAAGTAAAAACTGCTCAACCCCGCAGCCAACGCGATCAAGCCCGTAACACGACCGGAAACCGTGAACCGTACTTCAACGACCAGGACTCCCGTACACCCTCAACGCCCCCCGTACCCTTCAACGCCCAGCAAGCCGGCAACCCCGCTGCCTCGATGCTCTACCAGCGCATGATGAACCAAGTCCCCGCTATGGGCGGCGCAGGCGCTGCGGGTATGAACATGATGAACCCGATGATGATGGGCATGGGCATGGGCATGGGCGGTATGGGCGGTATGGGCGGCAGTATGGGCATGGGTAACTTTGGTGGAATGGGGATGGGTGGGATGGGGATGATGGGAGGAGGGATGCCTATCGGCGGGATGAATCCTATGGCTATGCGCATGGGTATGGGCGGGCCGATGGGGATGGGGATGATGCAGCCTAGTGCGGGTATGGGAATGGGGAATATGAATATGGGCATGCGGATGAGGCAGGGCATGGGCATGGGCATGGGTGGGACAATTGGCGTTGGTGCCGGGATGGGTGCGAACGCCGGCCGTATGGCGATGAGTTCGGGGCTGGGCCCCTCTCGTATGTCGACTCGTGGACAACACTCATTCCACCCGTATGCGCGGTAGAGGGCAGCTTGCAACCGGAGTTCGAGCGGAATGAGCCCATGGACGGCTACTGATTGCACATGTTATCTGTATTATATATCCTCTCCTAGTGTTCTTGTGCTGTTCTGCTCTTGGCGTTATTCATTAATTGCAGCGCGATGGTACAGGACAACGTGCTAATTATCTATCGCACTGCATCTACTATACAAGATTGGAGTAACTTTGGTTTTTGAGCATGGGATGAAACTAAGCAGTCCAGCCTCTCATTTTTGCGACTAAGAGTAGTGTTCTATCGTCTCCCTCTTCGCTCGTGAGCGCTGCCCTCCCCTCATCGTCTGTCATCCCAACATAAGTCTTCCACCGCTCCAACTCTCCTTCCTCAACACCGAGTGCACGCACGATTGTTGAAAGGTACCCCAAGTCAGCACTCAGCTGTTCGGCACCTGCCGTGCTCAGCACCTTGATCTGCGATAGGACACCCTTAGTAAGGTGCACGGCCGTCGCACGACCAAGTGACGAGAGCCATGCAGCAGTGACGGCCTCCGGAGAACACACCTGCCCATCTCCTCTGGTCGAACTCTCCACCCCATCCCCATCCCCGTCCCCACTCACACCCACCAATTCGCCAATCTCGAACCCTAGCGCGTCATCCTCCGCATAGACCTCAAACAACCTCGGAAGGTTCAATAACCCATCCCCGACGCGGTGAACCACCTCACTGGGGCTCAAGGAGAAAGTCGGCACAGTCACGCCCGCCATTCGTGGTACTGATTCTTGGGTGCGTGCCACTGACCAGAGCGGGAGGGAGGGGTACGACACGAGGTGGGCATACAACGGGGAGAGGAGAACGCGCTGGAGGGTTCGCTGATTGGTGTGGGCAAACGCGGTGAGTGCCGAATAGGCGCTTGGGAGGAGACTCGGTGGTGTGGTTTGGGTGGATGCCACTCGAGTAAGCAGCTCTCTCAACCTCACGGAGTTCAATGGCGATTGTGCAAGCAACATCCCCTCGCCCTGGGTCGCCCCAGGGGTGTACACCCCAGTCCCTCCGCTCCCCCATGCATTTCTGAATGCCATCGACACCTGACCCAATGAAGCTCTGAGGCGAGCTTCGAACACGCCAAGGCGCTCTTTCACTGCCCGTGCAGCAGCGAGAAGGTGTAATGCCCTTTGTATGTGTGCCCAGTCCTGCGACGTATAGTCCAAATCCGCGAATTCTTCGTCTTCTACAGCCACTGACCCTGACCCTGAGCTAGATCCAGAACCGGATTTTGTGTCCGCATCCGCGAGATCGGCAACAGAACTCGTCCAAGCGTCTACAAAAGCGCTGACAAAGCCGTCCAGAGCACGCACGAGGCCTACGAAGGCGTATCCATGCGTAAACGAGAGACAGCGCTCGATGCTTTCCTCCGCAGCGCTGAACACGTCCACAGCGCGTTCACGCATTGCACGTGCTGCTCGGTCGCCGTCCATATCTCCAAGAAGAACAGCAGTGGGGGACCCAAGGGTCTCGTCTAATAACCGCCTTTCAAGGACACCAAAGTCGATCTGAAAATCGAGGAAAGGCTGGAAGAGGTATGAATCCCACTCTATACCCTCGTCACCACCTCCGCTGACGGCACTTGTGCTGCCTATGCCTCCTATCACAGGCCGTCCGGAACTACTCATGGACCGCCAAGACATCGACATCCGCATTGAACGCCTTCTGGAGGGTTTGTTCTCATTCGCAGAAGAAGACGAAGGGGCAGATAACAAAGGAGGCCTCGAAACACGTAATTTCTCAAGGATCCTCTCCGCGCCCCGTGCAAACTCCTCAGTTGATTGGAAAAGCTTCACGATGTCTTTTAGTGGGGAAACGTTTCCACCATGGAAGAGGGAAGCAAGACGTTGACCGGGTGGAGGTGTGAGCACGCTGAGAGTGGTGTAGATAAGCGAAGAGAGTGTGCGTTCTGGGTCTGGGAAGATATGGGGAAGAGCAGTACGTTCTCCATCTAGCATGGTCAGGAGGGATGAGAGGAAGGACGGGTAAAATGCGCTGAGGGCTTGTGGAAGCTCCCTTTTGCTACCTTCGCCAACCCCAGGTTCGCCCTCGATGATGGCTTTACTCCACATCTCCACTACGGCACTGCGTCGCGTACCATAGTAGTAGTTCCTGAACTCACCCTCGCGCTCAATGTCAATAAAAATGACGTAGAATGACCTGCAGGACTCCACGTCACAAGCTGTCACTGCGCGCACAAGATGAGGGGAGAGTGCTGCCTCGAGCTGATTCGCGAGCGATGTCAGGAGCGCACGACGAGGTTCGTGTACCGCGCCTGACGAGGTATCGGATGTGCCAGTCGTGCGAGCGGACGCAGGCATTAACCTAGCAGAAGCTGATAGCCTGGAAGCGGCACGTGCATACTCCTTCTCTGCAAGTAACGCTGTGACCTCTGCTTCAAGGACACCCCAAGACTCCGCTTCACGAAGGACATCGCGGGCAGCTTCCATTCGCGTTTTCAGAGTATCAAGATACTGCAGTCGTTCGAGTGTTTTTTCGATCGCTTCAAACTGTCCACTGGTTAGGGAAGTAACTGAGCTGTGAGGCTGAGAGGGCGAGAGGGACTGTGCCAGGACAGTACGGAGTGCCAGTGCTCCGTCTCGAGTAAAGTGAAGATCATAGGCGAGACGAGGTGCGGCACGAGCAATGTCGTCGATCGTGTTTTCGAGGGTAGCAGACGTTGATTGAGCTGCTACGGATGTTGCGGTCAGAAGTGCGTCGAGAGTGGGTGCATGGATTGCTTGTGGAGAACTACTGCCAGATGATGAAGGACCAGCTTCGGGAACATTGAGAACGGCGTTCAGCCATGTCAGTACATCGGCAGAGTCATCGAGCTGTTCAACGACCGCCGCTGCAGTCACCGTCGCTGTCAACGCCATGCAACTGCGTCTCGGACACGATGATCTGACAGTCGATTGCACGCAGCAATGAGGTAATATTACTTAATAATGGCCTGTAATGCTTGGGTTCGATTCCCCGTATCTGATTTTTTTTTTACTTCGATCACTATGATCCTACATCTAAGTACTACTACTAGTGAGAAGTGCCCGCTACTAGTACTTAGTAGTCTCCAGTCGTCCTTATGCCCACCCTTGCCGTTACTGACTCTTACCTTTGAGTCCAACACGAAGTTCAAGTTGTAAGGTCCTGTGCAACAACCACAGCAATTCTCCCCTCGCAGGTTGCCCTACCCAGTCCTCTGAAAGTCACAGCATGATCATACGGTAGGCTCGAGTAAAAATTTCACATATCACACGTTTTAGAACACTTGAAGTCTTCGACTTCGAGGAGCGTCTCCCGAAACTTCGAACAATTTATCTACTAAGTAGATGAAGGACGCTCGTACAGGATGGCAAGGTCATTTCATGCCCCACTCAAGTACCACGCACAAGGCATCTACAGCACGGTGATCGTGGCAACCCTGGGACGTCAGGATAAAGGTCCAAGTACTGACACGATGTAGGCAACGTTGATCAATTGATTGGTATGCGGAATGTGCATTTGTCCCAGTTGGCGTCTATCTTGATCGGTTCCGTCTAATAGGTTCGTACTGAAATGGTAAGTAGTAATCGAATCACCACCACACTTTCTATGGTGCTCAGGGGGTGCCTTTGCGATTTAGATTTATGCAAGGGTTTGAGAGTAACTACAATGCAGCTCGCACTACTTGTCCGAGGATCGCACTTCGTACAGATAACACCCCGAATAAATAACATACAAGGCGTAACAACTAAACTAAGCCGTAGAAAGTCGCGACCAAATGAAGCTAGCAAAAGAAAAATTCCAGAAGATACCGCCGCAAGCAGACCGTAAGTACCAGATCGATCATGATAGCAGACCAGCCGCAATTTCGTGGGGTCACCAACAATACCGCCCCTACCAGAGACTACTCGAAAAATCAAGAAAGGAAGCCCAAGCTCAAGGAGAAGGAAAAAGAATTGAAAGGGGGGAGGATCACGGCGTATCTCCAAACATCTACTTGTTATTCACACCCATGCACAGCGCGTGATGAGCATTCCTCGACGTCTTGCGCGGAAACACCACCCCACAATTAGGGCAATTCCACCTCCAAAGGAGGTGCCTCTCTTGAATGTGTTTCATCAGCATTTCCTTACTGGCCACCAAGGTATCCGAGCAACCTTCCCATTGACACTGGAAATGCAGGTTGTCCTGTCCTACGGCAAAAACATGACGCTCGCAGAGGTGCGCTGGGAAGTATAGCCCCTGAATCACGGTGTCGCACCGAATACCGCTGTCTACCCAGCGACAAGTATGGGGACGATACTCGGGAGAGGCAGCAATGCACACCAGCCTCAGAGCATCCTGCAGAGCCCATCAAAAGTGAATACGAGATACTGACATGAAGGGATTGTTTTCTCTACCTCGTCGTTGAAATCGTGGTTGTACCCGTCGTTGTAGGAATATATGGTACTTTGAGACATTATGCACACTTGGGGGGGGGGGGGGGGGGGGGGGGGGGGGGGGGGGGGGGGGGGGGGAATGACGAGCACAGAGAGGGGCTGTTGGTAGTACAGACGAGCACTGCTGTTCTGCAGAGCGAGATTGCACTACCCAGCATTTATACTCCCTCGGCCACTTCAGCACCATACTGTATGGGTTGAGCGCTAACGTCGAGCGCTGAGCGCCGAACATCAAAACCCACATGTTGGCGTTAGATTAGATAAAACACCCGTCACGGTGTCCGCGAATCGCTTTCCACAGGATGGCAAAGTGGATGGCGCCGCCACCTACATGCATTCGCATGTTGTGATATATTGTCCTTGGGTTAGCTTGCCAACCTCATGTGGTTTGTCTGAAAACTTAGCCTGGTGTCATTGAACTTCGTCGCATCTGATCTGTTGATGGAACTCTATAGGGTACGTTACTTTTGCATGCCTCAGCTGACTAGTCCGAAAGATGATGGATCGTCCATCGTCTGATCTTCAAGTTACAGATGGTATGTCCGTCTGTGCTGGTCTTTGGCTACAGGTTGACCATGGTGACCACAGCGACATGGCTGGGACAAGAGGAATCTACGTCGAACAGATACGGAGTTCATCTGTTTGCCAACCACCATCTGTTGGCAAGGTATTGCGAGTCATGCTGACATTCTGCATAGAAATCACACAGGTTGACGTGCTCGCACACAAGAATACATGCATCTATCCAAACCGCCTGCACATACACCATCCAAGTTGATTGCCTCTCTCATGTCATAACGCACCCACATGTTCTACAGCCCTACACGACAACAGCGACTAACAAATTTGAACGACAGAAGTGTACATGCACATGCACAGATTCTTAGCTGGATGACTTGAATGAAGTTGCACATCGTGACGACGGATATTGACATAAGGAAGGAAAGACTGGATTAACCACAAATAAGTGCAAGTGAGGGAATGCAAGGAACAACACGGCTAGATCAAGATGTGTGAGAAATTGATGACGGTTACTCAGTGGTTTAGGAGGTAGCTTACAGCACGCCTTCAAGAGCCCTTGGGCGCCTCCTTGAAAGAGATGGCCTGTTGCTCGCCCATAGCCGACACGATCGTAACAAGTAATTCCTTGTCCTCATCAAATCCAGCCTGGATGTCCTTTCCAAGGTCACCCTCAGGGAGTTTGACATCGTCTTTGGCAGTACCATCTGTAGTCATGAGGTTCAGAAAACCATCATCAATGTTGACCTACAGAAAGTGATGAGGTTCGTAGATGGATGGCAAACGAAGGAGCAGCGTACAAGGGCATATTCATTCCGCGAAACGTTAGGAACGTCCATGTTGTGCGTAGACGGGCAGATATCTTCCTATTGTGGGCCCACATAAGATAAATGAGTGCATATCGTTCGTTCTTCGTATGGATCGATCAATGCACACACCAATTTTTTACCAGTGAAAATCTGGGCGGAGCAGAACAAGGAGGAAATCAAAACATGAAAAAGAGCACCAATAATATGTAAACATACGTCGATGGCAACGAGGTGGACTTTGGCATGTCCGTGCTTTCCAGTCTTGGAGGTCGACATATCGACGATTTTGCAGGGGCGGCCTGTTCGCCAAAATAGCGCACTGGAGATCAGACGGCGCTTCAGCACGACGTGAAGATGAAGTAACGCGCTTTTTATGACGACATGACCGTTTTTGCGGAGAGCGGAGCATTGCATAGGGTAGGTGAGTGAGGCGCCTGCGCTGGCCTAGAGATTGCCATCGAACACGATCAGGATCTAGAATGATCAGGTGGGAGAGATAAGGAACCTGACCTGCTCGAAGGTCTGGTTGTGCTCATCGTCGGACATGGTTGCAGGTAGTGAAGAAGGAGAGAAGTGAAGTGAGTCTACGTGGAGGGAAATATATGAGATGAAAGAAGATGGAGTCCGAATGAGATGGGATTTTGAGTGGTGGCTAACGTCGAGATCACTAGTCATTCTATCTCTTAAAAAAATGTAATCATGATTTCCATTTCAAGCTCCGACACTAACAATGCCGAACTGCCGACACTCTTAAACTTATAGTGATACCTTCATGTCTGTGTTGGCGCTTCGGTTCTCCGTTAGAAGGTCTCTAGCCATTGCGAATGATGTCTGAGTAGCGAGAGTGGGCAAGACAGCGCACTGTCTTGCATTAGGGAGGCCTCCAGCTAGGCTGTACCCCTGATGCTTGACCCATTCACTATCCGCAGGTGTTATTCCTCCAGGGAAAATTAAGTTATAACGCAGTAGATAGCTCGCAGTAGTCGTCACATGAAACTCTGAGCTCAGGGTGAAGGCAGCCCTCTTCCTAGGCACGTGTATGAAGCCACCGATTCAATGATTCTGCAGACCATTGCTATGAGTATGAATGGCGAGAATGAACGTTTGAACAAACAATGACTTACGGGAGAGACTTCGGGACCCGTTTGGCACAAAACAAATAACGAAGTTGTTTTGCCCACCGCTTGACCGCGAGGATTGTAAGCGTTGAGCCATTCCAGTGATATTGCCAGGGTGCAGCGTCCGTTAATAGATACAGCGCTGTACACTGGTTGCCCATATTCGACGCTCATGTCTAGCGAAACAAACTTGGCGTGCCCCAACACGTTGCGCGATGGGGATTTGGAGCCAATTATACTTGACGATCAACGCGGTCATTAAGCCTACCACTGGCAAAAGCCAAGCTGTTGAGGTGGTGCTCTCCTCTTACCAACATCCCTGCAATGGAACACGATGCAAGTTTAGTGTCTTTGGTCCATCAAGGGTCAAACTCGGGTAGCGATACCAGGCATTACGAACGTTCACGCGGCTGCGCAGTGAGGATATTTTCAAGGTAAAGACCATGGCAAAAGGTGGGTGTTGAGACAAAGTACTACTGGTCAGGTGACAGTACTAGTAACAATCAGGACAAGGAACTGCGGAAATTGCCGATGTGGAGTACTAGAGAGATGATCAATGTCTGTTACCAAATACACCGCTGAACACAATCGCTTCAGTCTGGCGAGTACACCGTGCAAAATAAGCTAACCATAAACTTATTTGACCTGCAGGTTTAGTCTTCATCTACATACTACGTTGGATTTACCATGCACCCCTTCGGAGGGACACCAATATGTCCACGGTGCAACAGGGCCGTGTACGCTGCTGAGCAGGTATGTAGCTCCGATTATCTGCTTCCCTCGACTTGACTTACGACGGTCTGATTTAGGTCATGGGCCCAGGCCGCAAGGTAGGCAATTTCGGTTAGGTATGCAGGTTCGTTCATCGTGATGTTCATGCATCACTGCGTATCTTCTTGTTAGCTTTACCATAAGGCAAGGATTCATATTACCCTCGCTGTGATATATTGCTTAGTTACAAATGTCCGCCTTAATAGCCATGTCTTGCGTGTACATCATGCAACAAACGTCTAGACTCTCTGACTTTACTAGAGCACGATCAAGAGGTATGACTTCTTTCGCCATCTCGCCTCCGCTCAATCCGACGTAAACCTCCTTTAGCCGTACTGGTAGGCGTCAATCCACTCAAGCTCACCTAACAGTTCAGCTCACTCACCAGCTCCAAAGCAAAAACTGCCATGTACGGAATTTTGGCACTCGAGACCTTCGACAGGCAAATCTCCCTCACCGAGATGTCCTCGTTCCACTCCCACTCCCCGCTTCCCCTGTTCGAAACGAATTTTCCACAGGGCTCGGACCCTCCCACACACCACCCCGAGAACCCCTGACAACTAACGTTACCGGCCAGACATCCCCTGTTCATTCCACTTTCCCTAAGCCAACAGCCCGCGGCCGTGCAAACGGCTCTGTGGATCTCACATCACGTCCTCTTTCCAACGAAGGGTCTCGTTCACCGGTTCGCACCCAGTTCCCAGGGACCGGCCCAATTTTCCGGGCTAATTCTGCCCTCCCGGCGCGCTACACCCGCTCTCCCATTGATCCGCCCACTGATTCGGGCACCTCTGACGCACACCCAGGCGCAGAAGGAAACGATACCGCAGAAGAGGACGAAGTACAAGAGCTTGTGGAGGAGCGCATATCATTTGAAGGCAACATCACCAACACTGAACGCGTTGGCGAAATTCGGCTCCCACGTACAGTCCCACTCAGCCCTTCCAAGTCCGCCTCAGGTACGTCAAAGACCTTAGGGCGTGAGGATTCCACCTCAATTGAGTGGCCAGTGTCACCTCTCAAGCCCAACTCGACCGGGTTTGATTCGAGCCTTGGCGGTGCTAGAGTAGGCATCAGTCCGTTGAAACAGACCGCCACTGGGACCCGATACGGGGCTGCGCTTGGCGGTGGGGCTAGTTCTGCAAAGACATGGGGGCTCGGTGGGGCAACTCCTGTATGTCCACGATGCGGAAATAATGTGTACTTTGCTGAGCAGGTTGGTCAATCTTTCATCTCTCCTTTTTCTCGTCACACCTCGGATGACCTGGTCGATAGATGAAAGCAGTGGGAAAGACCTGGCACAAGGGGTGCTTACGCTGCACATCTTGTGATACCCTATTAGACTCCAAGCGATTGAATGATAAGGACGGCGACCCCCTTTGCGGACGGTGTTACAGCAAGGTGCGTCATGTTCCACACCCACCTTGTGACCCGTATTTTAAATATATGTGCAGCTCCATGGTCCTCAAGGGGGTGGGTACGCTCTCCTCGGGAAATCGGGCGGTTGAAGCTCACTTGGTCGTCGGGCATGGTCGTCGAGAATGGTTGATTCGTATGCTAACCTCACCCTCCCTTTGACGATGCAGGGGCACTGAATGACCAGTTATAAAGGAGGCCATGGTTACGTGCTATCGTTATTCAATTTCTGCGTTTGTATCACGTGTTCTCCATTACATGGTTAGGCATGCTCATGAACGGCAAGCGCGAATAATTAGGCGTGAGTGTGGTGGATCACACGTACCACTACCAGTACTATTTGCACCAACCAGTCTACCAGGGAGTGGCCATGTTGCGCTTGGCCAACGCGTGTCATGCATTATATCGCAGCCATAGACTCTAAGTTGCGTATCATGCACACCACCCAAGCCATCATCATCACAGGCATAGCATCTAGAACGTGCATTGTTGAGGCAAACCCTGTGATGATCGTGTCCTCTTCCAGGGGATAAACCACACTGAGCATTGACCGTTTTCTACATGTGTGCGGGAAGGGAGTCAAGCTCGTCCACGCTCGGGATTACGACATCTTATATGCGGCTATTACTCAGGAAGAGAGTCCCCGTTGTCCTCATCGTTCTCGGCTTTCTCAGAGCAGAAAATATGTGGTGTGGGGATAATAAAGAGGACATAAGAACAAAGGGCCGCGATTCGAGAAGCACGGTTACTTGCCCTGCAGCACGTCCAGTGATCAGCTCGTTAACTTGATGAAAGAAGAGTGCATACAAGAACCTGGAAGATCTGACATGCGGTGATGTGTCTTGGACAGCAGGTGTGCATGCCCTCATGCACGCGAAGCCCTGGGCACCGGTCTGCACAAACTATCACCGCGTCTGCGACATGACGAGGCAGGAGACGATTGTCCCAGGTGGAGTGCTCGTTTCTGGGTTCATCAACGACTTAGTACTCGTCGGGGGCTAAAATGAGTAATCGAGTGGTAGTTCAACGTTAACGTTCAGAGCAAGTACTCCGAAAGTTTCGAGAACTCCTGTAACGCAACCATTGCCAGCGACCGCGCACTTCAATTTTCCTGAACACTTATTGCCTTGCGCCGAAAACCTTTTTCCATTGTCCAGTGAATACCGTGACCAACCCCGTGGGGTTCAAGGAGACGGCATTCAGTCGTGCAAGTCAATAGTTGTAGACTGACCTCTACGAGCTTTATATTCAATTCCCAGAGTCCCTTGCACGACCAGACCGGTACTTCTTCCAATACGACAGGATTCCCTGCAGTACCACAGCCTTTTCCCCGAACCCCACCAGGCACCGATCCTCAATCATATCCAGCAGAACTTGTTGTGCAGTGGCCAGAGCCTGGGGCGCAGCCCCAGGTCCAGGATGATACGTTAGATATGCACTAATCTGTCGTCGGATATTGCGAGGTGCGTCTTTCCAGGCATTCTCTGCGAACCTCTTTTTGGTAAGGCCTTGAATGACGATGATCAGCGGAATAACATCGCCCCTATAAGTGGAATAAAACTGGCAGAGTGTTCTCCATATTTCCTCGGTTTCATTCGCGGGCATGAAGAACATGAGGAGACAAATGCCCTTCCCCCCGTGTTCCAAGACACGAGACTGTGTCTCGGAGGGCGCGGTGTGCGAGAGACTGTGGGGATCAACATGCTGGAAGCGGTACTCGAGTTCGTTGATGAATCCAGAGGCGCTCCGCCAAGACGGTTGAACACCTGGGGCGATCTCCAAAAGCGTCTCCTTTTTCGTCATGTCGCAGATGGCGATAGTAGGTGAGGGCCGGTGCTCACGTGTCCACAACTCCCCCACCACAGCACGCACGTCGGGAGCGGCCATCCCAAAGACGTCATCGCCAATCTTCCAGGTTCCTGATATGTACTCCTCTTCTAGGACGTTGATGAGCTGAACACGAGTAGCACCGTTGCCGTGGAAGAGCTGACCGCTGGAGCTGCAGGGCACGTAAACATGCTTCTCGAATCGCAACCCTTTCTTCTTGAGACCTTTTTCATTGTCCCTCCACCACGTATTTTCGTCTGTGGGAAGGCCGAGCGTAACGAGCACCACAGGGACTTTCTTCCTACACACAGCCGCATAGAAGATGTTGTAATTCTGAATGTGGGTAAGCTTGGCCCTTCCTGCGCGCATGCAGAAAACAAGGAGGTCAATGCCAGCGGTCTGGTTTATTTTTTGGAGGAAGAGCTTCAGGTTTTTCTCGGCCAGAGCAGCGGATGCGACATCAACGCTATCATCGACTCCAGCTACACTCCATAAATTAAGGTGCTCGTTCTGGGGGAGAGTAACACGGTCGCACTCGAACAGGAAAGCGTTCTCGGTTCCTTGGCCGTGTCTCCGTTCAGTGTTGTGCCCGGTGATCATGTCGATCAGAGCGGTCCTGTCTGTGCGGCTTTCTCCAAAGACGATGACATTTCGAGGCTAATGAAAGCAGTATTTGAGTAAATCCAATCCAAAGCTCGGAGTGAACACTTACAGCACGGAACTCCCTTCTGAGGAGGTCTCGAAGCCTTTGTTCCGAGAGGTCGACTCGGTGCACATCACCAATGCCAAAACTTTCTCGTGGCAGAGAAGTGACGCATGCGTGTGCACAGAACTGAAACCCAAGCTTCAAAAGTTCCCTCTCATTAACAGACCACCACCAGTCCATATCTCCCTCCGGCTGATAGTTTTCCAGGCCAGTGACAACGATAGCCACAGGAATGGTCTTCCTGCACACTTCTTCATAGACAAACTTGTACCTCTCGAAGTCGGCAGTTTTCATCCTCCCAGCACGAACACAACAAAGGAGGAGATCGATGCCTCCCGAGGTAGAATGCTGCCGTTGGAGAAACTCCTTCAACATCTGCCTAGCTTGGAACAGGGGGATACTTCCATCAGTGCCTTCGTCTAACCCGACAGTGTCCCACAACTTAATTTCGGTTCTTGAATCCAAGGCGACGGTGTGCGGAGCGCACTGTCGAGTACATCCCTGGACAAGGTTGTGGGTTTCGGCTACAGCCCTCCCGACGATGGTGTTGATGATGGAGGATTTGCCAACACCACTTTCGCCAAACAATACGACGTTACGCGCCTGCAGCGCTTGTGTTATGAATGATCATCACCAAGGAAAAGGTGACCGACGGCTAACCTCGCGCTGCATAGATTCCGGGTCAGCTGTGTCTCCTGATTCGATATTTCCGGCAATAAATCGTTGCTTGTGAGACGTGACTTTTGAATAATGGTTCGCAATGCCTGGCCATAAGTCACATTCACAACTCACCGACATTCCAGGAAGATAGCTAGTTGTGTGATCCTGGTATCTCGAACTTGAAGTGTTTTCCGTCGAGCTAACGCTTGAAGGGAACAATTCAATGGACTGATAGTCACTCCAACTTATAGCAACTAAAGTGGAGACTGGCGGTGTCCGTGGTTATGGCACTATCTCCTCAACTTTCGACAATGCACGCAGTGTCAGCGTGGGTCCCGGCGCCATGCAAGTGATGATCATGGCCTGGCCTGCAACCTTGATCAAAGTGAGGCAAGTGGGCGTCTGATAAGGGATTATTCTGGTGCATTTGTGTGTTGGGACTGAGTTTGGTGTCGATGAGACTCTGACTGACAACGGGAGCCAAAATTCGTATGGCACGGCTTACAGACTCGAATTTTCTGATGAAAAACTATCGGTATCGTAACCATTGGATGGCGATCACAACTGACAAGACAACAACGCGACTCAGGCTGCCAGTCCTTGCAACATTTGTGCGCCCTTTGACAAAGGTGCCTCGCGACTGCATCATGATGATGTAGGCAATATTGTATGACCGGTTCCCTGGTCTCCCACTTTCTCTCCTGAGGCCTGATAACCTTGTTGCCTCGAACCACAAATCGACACGAAAGCAGTGATCAAGAAAGGTATATTAAGATGTAATGCATCGATGTCCCCCATAGCGGAGAGTCTCTAAAGAACGTACCAATGGGATACTTAAAAGTGTCCAGAGATAGCGCCGGAAAAAATAGTGTCACACCAGCCATGCGACATGATATACCCCGCTCAAGCACTCTTCTCCTCAGCGATGACGTCCACCTTGTTGTCCACCGAGGACGAGCGCCTACCAACACCCTCCGTGTAGTCTCCAGCACTCACATTCGACACGGGCCCGGTGAACCAGTGCACGCCGCCATACACGGGGAAGTAATACCAGACGACTGAGAGCAAGAGAACACCACCTAGAACGACGACAGTGTAGTTCATGGTGGTGACGTTCGTCTGGGGTGTGGTAGGGAAGAAAAAGACGAGGTCCATGAACGTCATAAAGGAGACAGATATGATGGCGACAGGGAGACTCTGCAGATAGTGGGATTAGCCCCCGTACCTCCATCACACAACACAAGAGCGAAGATACTCACAAACACCCCAAGACTGAAGGGTCCGGGTTTAAAGTCGTTGTTGAAGATAAACCTTGCAGAAATAGGAATAGAGTACGCAATATAAAGTGCTGTTACGGAGATGGCGAAGACGGCATCGATAGCCCCAGCACCCGCAAAAGCGAGAAGACCAAGGGCGATGGAGATCATAGCAACAAACCAAACAGTATTTACGGGTGTGCCAGTGAAGCTGTTCATGCGGTACAGAATACTCGAAAACGGTAGGGCACCGTCACGGGCGAATGCAAATGATTGACGGGAGGCGGCGAGGACCTGTAAAAGGGAGGCGATCACCACCCATACAGGATGCATATGGCAGAGAAATGTTTACCATGCTGGACCCCATCATGTATCTATCAAAGGATGAGAACGATAGGATTTGGAGAGGCTTGTTGAGAGCTTACTGAACCAGAACGACGATAGCCCAAAGAGCAAGGGTACCATTTTGTCCAAAGCTATTGAAGAAGATCTGGGCCATGGGCTGACCGACGGGGCTGTTTAAAATGGACTCGAGGTCGGTGCCCATGCAAAATGCAAGGGAAACGTTGATGGCTGAAGTTGAGATTGGTGTCAGAACGAGCGTGGAGACGGTTCAGAGGAAGCGGCAAACCCCAGCCAAGCACACCAGCAATGCCGATTGCGCTGACCTAAATTCAACTTAGCTTGCGTCATCGGGTAAGCAGTAGGCAACATACAATAGCCCACGGTACGGCAGTAGCTGCATTCGAGGCTTCCTCGCTGATGTGTACACTTGAGTCAAATGAACCTGTTAAATTTTGTTGCTGCGGTGAACATGTTACCAGAACAAGACCATGGACATACAGATCGTCCAGAGAGGAGCAAGGAAGGAAAGGATAAATGCATAGCCATCGGTCCAGCCATTGACTTATGTAAGGTGAGTGAAATCGAGAACATATAGAAAGGGTCGACAACCAACAATTCGAAAAGTTTCCAAGGGCGAAGCTAGCACTGTTCTTAAAGTCCTTTGGTGTAGCAGCTGGAAGACCAATGATCACCGCGAAACAGAGACTAATGAGGGACGTCGGGGAGAGAGGATTAGGCGGTCGTTATGATTCAAGGGGGAACAAGGCGCGAGGCAGTGTGTGAAGTTAGGGGGACGAGGCATAAAATGTAAAGCCAGATGGATGCTCACCAGACATTGAGGATGACATAGACAGTTTGCAGTCTCGCGAGGATGGCAGTACCGAGACAGCAAATGACAGCATGAGAGAGAACTATGGCAACATAAATTCCACTGCACCAATTTTACCAAACGCAACAAGAAATGGAACGGAAAGATGGGATAAAAGTCGGTCAAGACGATGAGACCAAACACGTAAACAAGGACGTACAAGATCTGTGCCTGAGTAGCGACGAAAGCCTGCCCCGAGCCAATACTAGCTGCGGCAGCGATTTGAACTGCACAACCCCAGTCGATGGAGGCTGGAGGTTTGAGTGACAGTAATAACATGAGACCAAAGTTTCCAAGTAAGAAAATATGGAGGATCAGGTGACTCACCGACCGAGGAGATGGACCCTATCGTATTTGCGTCTAGCAGAGAGAGAAAGTTTAAGTTAGCAACAAGTAGATTGTAACTGAAAACATAGCCAACGTGACATACAACCAACAATCCAGGAGAGAAGATTCCGACAACGGGGTGATGAAAGGGAGTGAGTCCAAAAGTAGAGCTATATATGGTATTGATTCGGCGAGGTCGGAGGACGATAGCAGAGGGATCACTTACGCCACCGGAAGTAGGCGCCGCCGAACCAAGTTCCGCCATGGACATGCCGACACAAAGGATAAAAATACTCGCGACTGCCCACTACAAGCAAATAAGATCAGACTGTCAAACATATCATATCTTCGGATTGAAACAAGGATAGCGCAACTCGCGGTTGTCATATCCCCGAGATTTCAGATCTTTGATCGAGTTGATCGGTAACTAAATCGAAAAAAGAAGTTCATACTCACACCCCAAACCATGGCAGAAGGACCCCCATTTGGAATAGCGTAGAAGAGGACCGACCTACAGACAATCAGTCAATTAAACAACTCCTTCGAGGGCTCGGGCTGAGCCTGAAGTACTCACGCGATAGATGGCAGTAGCCCTATGATACTGAAGGCAATCCCAAAGACCTGAAAAAAAATATACCATCCATCTCAACGCAATGTCACGTAGGAGCTTGCGATAACTTGAGGTACCTCTAATGGTGTGAACGCCCGTTTAAATTCTTGTTTGTACCCAAGTCGGGCAAGGAGTGCCTCGTCAGCCTTTGCGATCACCTCCTTGGTAGTCATAACCGTAGATAGTCGGTCCGTATAACCTGGAGGAGGACCAGAATGTGTGGGTCGACGAGGTGGAGGCGGAAAGACGGAGTTCAAGACACATGTCAGGCTCTTTTATGCTATCCCAGTGATAACCCGCTGGTATCAAAACGGTGGGAATCAAGAAGATACGGCTATCGGGTAAATACGATAAGCAGACTCAAACAAGTCCAACTCTCAAGATAAGTTCAGTACTATCAGCTTATCAGTACCTTTGTCAGACAACTCCAGCTGCGCACAAGCGGTGCAATTTTAAATGGCCTCCCAGGGCACTCGTAAGGCTTCGAGCCTCAAGTTGAGTCGAGCACACGCATAGGATCCAGTCAGAAAAGAATCAACATGATGTCTACCTTGACAATACAATCAACTTTGGGGGCAGATATTAGTTTCCCATAGACATCGGACTGTTCAGAAGGATGTCATTCATTCCTTCATTGGGTTTGCGATCCCGTTACCCAAACACTGGGCACTAAGCTGAGGTGGAACTTGCACAGGGCACAATGTAGAATATCCGTGGTACTCATCATTCAGCCCATCCCTCTTCCCATCCTCTGTGTCAATCCAAGGTAACTCCTTGAAAGGATCTGAGACGCGTGGAAAGCAGCTAGAAACCAAAAGTTTCTTGCTCAACTTTGTCAAAACCCAACCTGGGCCCCTAGACCGCCATCCATACGAGCCGCTAGATTACTGATGCATGGTTCACTGAGCCGAGTTCGCAGAGTCTCTGTTATATGCTCGAATATGACCTCAAAGCTCTCATTAGACGCTGCATTCTGGACGAGCATCAGTGATGATTATCGATGAGCGTCAAACTAAAACCACACATTCAGCTAGTAACCTTGTGTCCTAATAAAGTGGTATAAAGTGGTTAGACCTGATACTCATCAACATCACTGCAGTTCACTTACTCTTGATATACTTATGTCGTGTTGCCCCAACGCTCGTCATCAAAACTCCACGTCCTCGTCGGCCTCGATCGGGCCGGATATAGCCAGCGGTCACCTGACCGTGGAAACAGCACGAAAGAAGTGTCGACGTGTCCAATATTTTTCTGTACGTGGCATGGTGGAAAAGACCAACGTTTGGAATAATATAAAGAAGGGGTCATCATACACTCTACTTTCTCTTCACCAAACTACCACTACCACTTCTTTCCTTATTCTCAATGTCGTCCACAGCGATGACTAGACCTCACCACCGTCCATCACGCGCAAAATCACGTCGAATGGCTTCCTCTCTTTCCCTTGTTCTCTTCGCCTTGCTCGCGCTTATTTGTTTGTTCCCTGCAGCGTCCGCACAGGACGCTGAGAAGAAGAGCGAGTATGGAACTGTCATCGGTATTGGTGAGTGCAGTCACCTCTACAGTACGATGATCGTACTGACGACTCTTGACATGGTAGATTTGGGAACCACGTATGTATGAGTGCTTTTGACGGTGTTCAAGTTACTGACCTATGACTCCAAACACCCAGTTATTCATGTGTTGGGTGAGTCGATTTACTTCTGTGGGTAGCGCAGTGCAGCTTATTTTCTGTGCAGTGTTCAACGAGGTGGTCGCGTGGAAATCATCGCCAACGACCAAGGTCACCGTATAACACCTTCATGGGTCAGCTTCACTGACGACGAACGACTGTATGCTATTCGTATCTCTCTCAATCACTGGCTCATGTACTGATAATTGTTCTTCGCTAGTGTCGGTGACTCCGCCAAGAATGCATTTCATTCCAACCCCAAGAACACCGTTTTCGACGCTAAGCGTCTCATCGGTCGTAAAATGGACGAGCAGGAACTCAAGCGGGATATGAAGCATTGGCCCTTCGATGTCGTCGACAACGGTGGGAAGCCTGCTATCCAGATTGGCTACAAGGGCGAGACTCGTGAATTCGTAGGTCTGATGCATTCAACTAAATTGTCAGTGTTGAACATGCTTGCTTCCAGACTCCTGAGGAAATTAGCGCTATGATCTTGACGAAGATGAAAGAGACTGCCGAGGCTTACCTCGGTGAGAAAGTTAGCCATGCCGTCGTCACTGTTCCCGCCTGTACGTGCTTCCATCCTCGTTCTCAGAGAACAACTGATCTCAGATGTGAACTAGACTTCAACGACGCTCAGCGTCAGGCAACCAAGGACGCCGGTACCATCGCCGGTCTCCAGGTTCTCCGTATCATCAACGAGCCTACTGCTGCCGCCATCGCTTATGGTCTTAACAAGAAAGACGGCGAATCACAGATCATTGTCTACGACCTCGGGGGAGGTACTTTTGATGTTTCTCTCCTCTCCATCGACGATGGTGTCTTCGAGGTCCTCGCAACCGCTGGTGACACCCATCTCGGAGGTGAAGATTTCGATAACCGGATTATCGACTACTTTGTCAAGCTCTACAAGAAGAAGACTGGTACTGATGTCACGAAGAACTTGCGCGCTATGGGCAAGTTGAAGCGTGAGGTTGAGAAGGCCAAGAGGACTCTTTCGAGCCAGCAGTCAACGCGTATTGAAATCGAATCATTCGAGGACGGCAATGATTTCTCGGAAACGCTCACTAGGGCCAAGTTTGAGGAGCTTAACATGGATCTGTTCCGTAAGACTATGAAGCCCGTTGAGCAGGTTCTCAAGGATGCGAATGTCAAGAAGGAGGATGTAGACGAGGTTCATATGCTTTCCTTGGTAAATTGCATTATACTCACTTTGAAGGTAACAGGTCGTTCTTGTCGGTGGTTCCACTCGTATCCCCAAAGTTCAGCAGCTCCTCAAGGAGTATTTCAACGGAAAGGAACCTTCCAAGGGCATCAACCCCGACGAGGCTGTTGCCTATGGTGCTGCTGTTCAGGGTGGTATTCTTTCCGGAGAACAAGGCACCGAAGATGTTGTCCTTGTCGACATTTGCCCACTCACTCTTGGCATTGAGACCACCGGTGGAGTCTTTACCAAGCTCATCCCCCGCAACACTGTCATCCCCACGCGCAAGTCCCAGATGTACGTGTCATGCGTTTCTACACGGTGCTGAGTCGAAATTCATTGATTCGTTGGTAATATAGCTTCTCTACTGCCGCTGATAACCAGCCTACTGTCCTCATCCAAGTCTATGAGGGTGAGCGGTCGCTGACCAAGGATAACAACCTCCTCGGCAAGTTCGAGCTCTCGAGTATTCCTCCTGCACCTCGTGGTGTTCCTCAGATCGAGGTTACGTTCGAGATTGATGCCAATGGCATCATGAAAGTCGGTGCTGCTGACAAGGGAACGTGAGTACTCTCCACTGTGTTGTCATACATATCACCAATTAACTGGCCCACGCCGACAGTGGTAAATCCGAATCCATCACCATCACCAACGAGAAGGGCCGTCTCTCCAAGGAAGACATTGAGCGTATGGTTCGTGAAGCTGAGGAATTTGCTTCGGAGGATGAAGCCAACCGTAACCGCATCGAATCCCTCAATTCTCTTTCCTCCTTCGTCTTTGGGCTCAAGTCGCAACTCGCCGACCAATCTGGGCTCGGTGGAAAACTCGAGGATGACGACAAGCAGACCATTCTTGCTACTATCAAGGAAGCAACGGAGTGGCTTGACGAGAATGGACAGAACGCAAGCACGGAGGACCTGGAAGACAAATTGGCTGAGATTCAGGGCGTTGTTAGTCCCATCACGAGCAAACTCTACGCTTCCTCGGGAGCTGGTGGATCTCCCGCGGATGACGATGAGCCATATTACGATCATGACGAGCTCTAAGAGGTCGGCCATCGATCATTGGTTCATTTTTACTTTCTTTGCTCTCCGCATTCTCTTGCTTTGATGAGGCCACACATCGAAAAGTGTATCCGGTACGATAAAATAGAAGCAGCATAGTTTGGCCATCCTATGTGTTACGGTGCGATTAAGTTCTTGTATGAGATTGGTGACGTGGTAATTGAACTCGACTTGGTGGTGTGTGCGCTCGTTGATTCCGGTGATCCGCGAGGTCTGTCATGGCGCAGAACGTTGCATAAGCGCAATGTGAAGAGATGAATCGCTCAACACGCGGCGTTGCAGTCTCGCGTGAACCCAAAAACATGCATTTGCAAGCCTTGTCTACACAATACTACAACCGGACGATACCTTTAAATACAATACACGAGTTTGTAGCAGGAGAGAGAGAGAAAGCGAGAAAGCGAAGACGGACATGATGTGCCGCGAATAGGTCGTGCGTAAGGTATTGTGGATATCAAATCACGAACCGTGACACTGACCTACTGATAGCAGGGGGGAGGGAGAGAACGGACATGGATGTTAACGAAAAGGCAAACCCATAAGCAAAGGGGGATCTGAACGATTGAGGTGGAGAACAAGAAAAGGCAAGACCGATGGAAAGACAAGAGACAGAGCAGAGATTATGGAGCACGTATGTGTGATAGCGGGATAGCGGGAGGGTATTATATCGTGCAGTTGACGAGAACCGTGAATGGGTCATGAGCCGAGATGAACGTTGCATAGAAGGTGGCTGGTTGGGGCTATGAAGGATGATGTGATGCCGTATGCGTGTGTCAAACGATGAACTCGATAGGGGAATGGCAGGTCGTTCATTCGTCTTCATCATCTATGGGGTATGAAGGGAGTGGCCCTCGTATGGGTGTGCGCCGGCCATAGTGCGACGCTTGATCTGGGTCAGGAGGGATGGTGAGGACAAGACGGAAAGCATCTTTTCCGTTGAGGTAGAATCGGTAGAGTCGTTTTTCACGGATGAAACCGAGAGATTCGTAGAGAGAGAGGGCGGCGGTATTGTCGTACTCAGTTTCTAGCACGACCTGGATTACGGGAGTTACGAATCAAATGAATTTGTGAATTTGATTTATGGAAAGTGGAACGCGCAAAATGAGGGAATGGTGGTAGTTCGCGGGAATATAGCAGCGAGTGGGCGTTTGGGATGAAGGAACGTGTGTGAGATTCAGGACGTAACGCTAAGCCTTACACGCACCTCGTTTACTCCGTTCCGTTTCATGACCTCGATAGAACGGCGCACCAACGTACTCGCTATAGGGGTTTTTGACGACGTCATCGAATCGAGTGACGCGAATCGAGTTGCGGACGAGGTGGAGGTAGTGGGATGGGTTATGGGTTATCATGGGTATGGGCAGAGGGCGCAAGTCGACTGAGATCTCAGGAAAGAAGAGGAATGGGGGACGCGCTTACCGACGCCTCGTTTCCGCCAGTTCTTGTTTACGCTGAGCATCGCGATATAGCCTCGATTTGAGATGTATTTATGCATGCTCTGCTTGCACACGATGACGCCTATCGGAACCGAAGAGCCTGCTGGTATCGCCTGCGGGGGAGTATCGACGTTCAGAATACGCTCGGACGTATGTGCCCATAGCGGGAGATGCGCACCAGGAATGCAAGCTGTGGCCTGTAACACGCAACATGTCAGCAAATGAAATAAGGGAGGGATGAGGGAAACATACCATTGATGGAGAAAGTAGCGATAAGTGTAAATGACATATGGTTCACTGAGTTCACTCTGTACTAAAGACATGATGTGTGGTAAATCTGATTCGCCTATATACTGTCTATAAAATATATCAGTCATGGCGTTATGTCTGTTCTTTTCTTTTCTTTTCTTTTCTTTTTCAGAGGTCGACACGGTGGAATGATAGGGAGATGTGTGCGAACGAGCAGACACGCGACCGACGCGACTTCCGTGATTTCATTTGCAGGGTCCACTTTTTCTAAGTCCCCGCTGGACGTCCTTTCCAGGAAGGACATACTTTCACACGGTCCCAGTACCCGACTTTGACAAACAGTCCACCAAGACGAGGGCCTCCTCAACACGTCGCTTGCAGTTCGTCATGGAGTCAATATCAACGCTGAGGTCAGTCCTCGCGACAACCCTCACCTCGCGCGGTCATGGAGAACAGGAACTATTCGATGAGCTCATGATACACAAGTCACGTCTACGAGATCTATTCAATGTAGGCCAAAGCTCACCCCAAGAGCAACGAGAACTACAGAGTGGTGCGTCTCTTCCCGCATCCATGCCATGCAAAGACGTGTTGATGTGGACGTATGTACTACAGGAAAGATCACTGTCAATGGCAGATCCCTTGCAGTCAACACAGACTTTGCACAACAAGCTATATTTCTCGCTCAGCAGCTTGGATGCTCTGAAAAGTATATCGCCAGCATACTCCACTCCACCATGGCAGACAACCCAAACATCGGTTCTGTAAACTGCATCGAAACAACTCTCGTCGAATTTCATCAGAGACGCCGCCATCTCGTCGATTGCTTGCGATACCTCGTTGAGGCTGCTGAATTAGCTGAACTACCTGATGCTCCCAGACTGTATATCCGCCTCGAAGCATTCGTAAGACAGGAACTTGCACCTGTAATCAAGGGAACAGGCGCGGACGTATCTTTGGCCCAGCGTATCTTCAAGGAGATCGAGGTACTTGGTACGGCTGTCTCTCAAGCCCAGACAGCAAGGCAGAACGCCCAGAGCAACACTGCCGTGTCTTCGGGTCCAGGTGCGTAATCCTCCCGTCTAGGCCACCCATTCCACTCATCTCGCCAAAGGTTCCCAAGTCTCACTGGGTTACGATGTCCTAAACGCGCGCTACGACTCACTCAAATACGAGCGACGATATCTAGCCACCGTGTACTACCAAATCGCGCGTCTAGGTTACTTCTCACCAAAGGAGCTCCAAAAGTCGATAGACTGGCTGGCTACGAATCCAAACGACGCGATGACTTTCTATATCCTCGCTGCCACCCTCGCTGCCTTCGACCCCGCAGAGCCTCAGTCGTTCCGCGGCAAAGTCCGCCGAACCCTCGCCACTGACAAGGGTACCATTACATACATGAAGAAACAATTCGCTACCACCACGAACTGGAAAGAACCTGGGTTGAGGGCAACCATAATGCTCAAGTGGACGCTGTTCATGACGGAGGCGAGACATCGCGATCCCACCCTAGAGAACCAAGAGGGCTTCAAGACTGGAGAGCTTGAGTCTCAAATATGGAATGCCGTCCAGGGCGGCGCATTCACATGCCTTGCCACTGCCCTTATCCACCTCCAAAAAAGCACACACAGCTCATTTGCCCAATTTGTTCAGCTGATTCCCGAACAGCAAGAACAGCCAAGAGAGCCACTCGCTGACGAATTCAGGCTTGCGGTGCTCAATGCGTGCGATGTACTTGTCAGATCGCTGATTACGTATGCCAGCTCTGAGCTGAGGAAGATCAAGCAGAGACAGGAAGATATGCTTGCAAGCGTCAGGACGGATAGGTCGAGGATGTTTAGGTCTGCTGCGCCTGCTGGCGGTGAAACTGAGGGACAACCTGCACCGCGTAACGATATTGCGATGCTTTACGTGCTCATTGGTATCCTCTATACGTCTCTCCCGCATGAACGTGCACTGCAATTCTGGGGCGCCACGCCGCTTGGCGAGACACACCGTCTGTCATACATGGAAATCACAGAGATATCAACGGGAAAGCTCCCATCGTTCTTGCAGTGGGCTGTGTGGTCCACCCAAGTCCGTGATGTCAACATGACGATGGCGCTCTATGACATGCTTGCAGGTCTCTCAAAGGGTCAGCAATGCAGTGAACTTGCATACAACTTCCTTGCTCGCGGTGGTGGGGAGGTGGTACCAGGCAGCAGTCTCCCTGCAACCTCTTCTTCGTCACATTATAACGCCGGCCCAACGATATCATGGACCATGATTTTTACTCTTCTCGAGTCCTGGGCTACGCCAACTCCTAATCCCCGTGCCAACCAGCCTCCTCAACAATCCCTCATTGCCTCCTTCAGTGGCTTTGGTTCGGCTTCACAACCCCACCCACAGCCCTCACCCTCCCAACAACCCCCTCAACATATCCAAATCGGACCAAAGGACGTCCTCCTCGCTCAATCCTTCCTCCGTCTCCTCTCCACTGTCGTCTCAAGCTCCATCGCCGTCCGCCTGGCTATCTCTTCCAATACCCAATTCCGTGCTATCCCTACTCTCCTCTCGCTCGTCCCGCTTGGTATCCCTCTCGAGCTGAAAGGCGCCATATTCGATGCGCTAGCTGCCTTTTGCGAACCTGGGGCGGGCGTCGCAGGCGTGGAGATTTGCAAGACCGTGTGGACGCTCATGGAGAGACTTGAGGTGATTAATGTGCGTGCGTCTATGTCCGGGAGAGTAGGAGGTGCTAGTGCAGTGTTGCCGCCTGTGAAAGGGGTAGAAGTGGAGTTGGACGAGGTAGAAGCGGTATACAGGCTTTATCCCGCTACGACCCCGTTCCTCAATCTTTTGACTACGCTGTTGCATACGCCGAAGAGGCTCTCGCCGAGGAGTCTATTGGCGGATGCGGAACCGCTCAACACGATCCCTGAGGCATTGGGCCAGCCATATCGTCTCCCAGGCATTGGCCCCTACGTCAGCTTCGTAGTGGATAACGTGTTCGCTGGGTTACCCAGGAGGGAATATGCACGACCTTCGGAGAGGTGGCGGATGAACGATCTGTGCCTTAAGTTCGTAGAGCGTGCTCTGGCAGGGTGGGAGGTTGAGAGCCTGGTTAGAGGCAGCGAGGACGGCCTATTGAAGCGAGAAACCGTCATCCCTCTGCTCGTCCACCCCGGGTTCGAGGTGCTCACACGCCTGCTCACAAACTCCCCCCTCCAAACTACCATCCTCTCCTACATCGTCGATGGCATCGAAGGCTTCGAGCGCGAACTGCCCTCGGAAGAACCCTATTTCCTCCTCACGATAGTCCGCGTCCTGCGGATCATCCACCGCGTGCTCGAGATCCAAGACATATTCCTCGATGTGCTCATTCCCGTTCTTTCCGAATTTGATAGCGCGCCATTCGTGGGAAGCGTACACTCCAGGTCGTACTATACAAGGTTCGACCAGGCTCTGACGTACGGCACCACGTATATCCCCGCAATCGCGGCATACGTAGTGTACCCCGCCTACCCAGAGCTAGTCCTCCTCTCAGTGAAAATCGTCACGCAGCTCTCCGCCTCGACGTCCATCACCAGCCTCGTAACGCTCATCGAACGAAGTCCCGACTCCGAGCGAATCCTAAGCGGATTCAGGCAAATGTTAGACGTTGAGTCCCGCGACGACGTCGACGCTGCAGAAGCGACCGCAGAGCAGATCACGGGTGCGGGCGCTGCAGACCGGGAGACCCAAGAGCCGCTCGATCAAGCTATCAGACTCGCCATACTCGATTTACTCGTCCAGAACACGAAACGCGGGAAAACATACCCCAACATCGGTCATTTCTTGTTATTTGGGGGTGCGGAGAGTGAGTACCAGATCCAAGACCCGCATGCGATGGGCGCACGGCGGACATGTGCGCATGTTATTCTTGGTCTTGTCAATGCAGGCGTGCCGAGGGTGAGAGGGGGGAGCAAAGAGAGGGAAAGAGAGAGGAGGGCATCCTCACAGGCGGAACCGTTGTTCAATGTCCTTCCGGCGCTGAGCGAGCGGTGTTATCGTATCATTCACCAGCTATGTGTGCATCCCCGTACGTCCGACCCGACGATGCGATACCTGCGTACGAGAGAAGATTTCTTTGCGCGACATTTGGCTGCGATCCCTTCGAAAGTCCCAGAGGTCGCCGAAGAGCCATTCATCGAGGTGTTATATCAGGATGGGTCACGCGTGTTGACAAACGTGTCCACCCTTTGTGCGTTCGTCGGCTTGCGTTCGAGGATATTGGATCTTGTAGCGCTGGATCTGCACGTACTGACGAACAAGGGACACCATAAAGGCGTGCTTGATATCTTGCAAATCCTGTTCGGAACAGAGAGCACGCAAGACGGCGGAGAGTTTGATTGGGACGAGGACGGATTTGGAACGGGAATCCAGCTGCAGCCGTTTAGAGAGATGGGCCAGTCTCATCTGCGCGTCATTGAGTTTGTGCAGTCGCTAAGTTTCGACTGGTCGGACTCTCTCGCTGCCAACCCTGTCGACTTGGAGTTCCTTGGATCACTCAACTTGCACGCGTGTGTCCGCGTCGACCCGACGGGATGTGAGGTGGTCGATAGGACGGCGTTGTTGTCACTCCTCACATTTGCGTGCCGGACACTGCATACCCAAGGACGGATCACGACCACGGGACAGGCGGAGAAACTTAACGCGGAGACGGCATATGTCTTGGAGAGCTGCGCAATCGAGAACCACAGGAGGGAGGTTTCGTATGCGGTTGCTACCGGCTACGAAGCATGGCGCCGATTACTTGATATGACCCTCATGAAGTGCTTCAACCGACTCCCCCACGACCGACGTGAAAACATGCTCTTCGATCTCCTACACGTCCTCCCTGGAATCGTCCATTCCGACGTCCAAGAATCGACAGCAGTCTTGCTCTCCGAGACTATCTTGTCCACCATCACAAAATTACGTGAAGACAGACGCCATCAGGTCATGCTTCAATCTGCGGGAGGTGATGCAGAGGCTGGGTTGCTACCCACAGAGAGATTGTATGCGCTTCTCCGGAGCTTGCTGGAGTGTATATTGGATAACAACCGCTCGGAGCTGGTTCGCGGAAATCTGTATGCGTGCTTAATCAACTATCTGCATCTCGTTTCTGCCGACTACGGGGGTCCCAGCGCGGAAGTGGCGCCTGACATTTTCGGAAGACGCTCCATGTCGCTCTCGATATCCGCGCTCAACTTGAGGGATGAACTATCACTCGGTGAGAGTCAAACAGGGTCCGCTCGTTCGACACCTATCCCGGGAGGCCATCCCACTCCAGGCACATCTGCATTGGAGGTTGGCACGCTCTCAGCCATGAAAAACGTCATGGAACGATTGGTCACCACGATCTCCCGTGATGCGATCGACGGAACGGAGGTATGGAAGACGGTCGCATTCATGCTCCTGGACTCCCTCACACACCTTTGTCGCATGGAGAAGTCGCGCACGTTATTGTCGACACTAGTGAGGTACGGCGTGTTGTCGAACTTTGTGAGGGGGTTGAAGGAAGCGGAGATGCATTTGCAGCATGTCTTGAAGCCTGATCCTGGTAGGTCTCTATGGTCTTCTTTCTTTTCAGGATGCTGAGCATGTCTCTTGTAGATGATTTGAACCCTCTGTATGTGTATGAGGCTAAAATGTCTATGTTCACCCGTATGGCACAGACAAGACCTGGCGCGGAGCGGCTGCTTGAGGCACAGATTCTGCCCATTCTGTCTCAGTGCGAGTTTCTGGATACAAGACCTGAAGAAGACCAGTCGTTCATGGGTAGGTGTCGAGTGTCACTATTGTAGGCGTAGTATTGAGCTGACGCTGTGCGCAGACCAGTATTCATTCCTGCCCTCCGCGATCCACCGGTATCACCAACTGTTCATGCCGGCTCTGCAATTGGTTGTGGGCATGCTCGCTTCTCTTGGGACGAAACATGCGAGCGCAAATCACCAGGTTAGTACAGATATAGGTTCTTGCAATTCATCATGCTGACTTACTACTATCTGTAAGGCTCTGGACTTCCTGTCGAACCACAAAGACACGATCATCATCATGCTCAAAAACGACAGTGAGGAAGTCGCGCTATCATACATCGAAGAGATCCATTTGCTCGTATCACTCAGCGGAAGTCTCCTGCCACTGGTTCCAAAATCAGAGCTGGCAAGTAGCGGTTGCATCCTTTCCCCAATTTAGCGACTAACAGCTACTCATCCAGATGACGATGAACACTGGCTTTGGTGGAATACACGGTGCAATCCTTGGACTCGCAGCAAGGTGCCTCGGGAATGGCCAATGGATCCGATCTGTCAGACCCCTGACCGAAAGCGAAATCACCCAAGCCAGCGTGTTTGCTCCAGGACACCAGTCTGAAACCAAGTTCGACGTCCGAGTTCGACGACAGGAGCTATTGCTTCGGAAAGCCGTCCTTGAGTATCTTGGCGCTGCGAGTGACTTTACAGAGCCTGAGATTACATTGGTGCTCTCGCCGGTCTTGTCGGTTCCTCGTCACGACGAGCGGCCGTCTCGTGTCATGGGTAAGTTCTGTTTGCACATGGGAGGACTACAACTCAGTGTGTGCATTTAAGCCACCATCCCGACTGTCGGCGACGCAATCGAGGCTCTGAACGGCCTGTGTCATGACCTGGCTGCAATGTTGAAGCAAATAGCGGATCTTTCAGCGGAGCTGTCCTCGCGAGATCATATCCGCGTGGACAACATTCAAGAGGTACGTGAGGCGTCTCACAATATCTTGCAGTCCCTGACCTTGTCTTTACAGATTGTCAGCATCTCTGACCCTGCATTCTTACAAGACCTCGACATCACGCAAAAGCGATCATTGATCCACCAAGAGTTTCGACGACTCAAGGATGAGTTCCAAGACGAAGTCAAAACTGTTTTGAGTGCGTTTCGTCCATGTCGCAACTGATGTCGTGACAGCTGAGTCTTGATTAGGTACAACCGAGATGCTCTTGCTCTTGCTTTGGAGACATCTCGCAAGCTACGCAGAAAGCGATCCGTCGCACTCTGCTCCACTACCTGCGAACTTGAGGACTTCTATGCGCCTACTGCCCGCACCTGACACCAACATCTTCAAGGATGAGGCGGGCAAGAGATTTGTCGGTGCTCTGACGAAGATCTCACATCTTGATTTGGTAAGTCCTACCTTCATGGACGGCATGACCCGATCTTATAGGTTGACGAACAGAATGCCGAAACCATTGGCCCCGAATGGCAGTCATACCAAGGGTACATAGAAATCATGTCTCGAAGGCTGAGAGACACAGTTGGGTTGCATGATGTTCCTGAGTAGTTGTACGATTCCCTCGTCGATATTTTGCTAATCTTTGTATCCAAAAAGACTCGCTTGCTGCACAATACAGATTCTAGTGAGGGGATCGGAAAAGGTTGCAAAAAGATGGATAAATAATGGTGACAAGTTGCTCCGACGATGGATGAAGTTAGTGGGTCGGATTAGAAGGGAAGAAGGTTTCCTGCTCCCCGAAGTGCGATTTGTCCACCAAAGCGCAATGTTTGAATGCCTCCTGGGAAGTACGCGAGTACGTAGGAAATGAGTGCGACAACCTGTGGGTGGGTTAAACTCAACCGACACGTGTTGGACGCGAGATACTGACCTGGACTATGCCAGCCAGAAGAGAACCTAGATATGATTTCGCCTGAAAAAGCGTCATTCACGATAGGTCGGTCACAACATGCCTGATAATGCTTACCCCGAGCGAGAAGTATAAGGTAAGACCCAGGCTGGAGAAGTAGACCACGGAGAAGGGTAGCCGTTCTTTCGATATCAGATGCTTGGCATGATTTATTGGTCCGATGAGGACCGAAAAGCTGGTCGAATTTAATCAGTTAGAGAGAAAAATACTGGTGTCCGTTGGGAGACCGTACCCGACCATGACAAGGAGACTCCCCAAGCTGGTGACGAGGCCCGTCAGATTGACCCAAAAGGGTCCAAAAGCATCTGGCGACGGACCTGAAAGCCAAGGCAAACTTTGCGGGGCGCACTGGGAGCCATGGTAGCCCCAGAAATGCGAAGAAGAAGCATACACACGCTCCAATCAAGCATGCACCGAAGCCCAGCAACCTTGTCAAGCAAACGCCGGTTCAGCGAACATTCAGTGGGAACTCGAAGCTCATGCTACTGACCTCTCCCATCTTGATAACGCAAACCAAGCCTCCTCTTCGTTCGACCTTTCGCTCGATCTCAATGGCACGTAGTCGCCAGCTACAGCATTGTAGAACCGCGAGAATGCGTTCGTGGGTTGTGCGAGCTGTGCTTGCTGCGTTTCGTCTGTGACTCCTTGAGCCCATCGAAATTGCGACAAGTTGTTTCTAAAACTTTGCTCTGTTGATGATGGTGCCATGATGAGGGATGTCGATGAGGGTAAAGGTGTTCAACGATATAACTTGGAAAGGCAGCACTGAGTTTCCCAGACTTTGTAATAAACAAAGCCAAAACCACTCCATTACTAGTACATGGTAGTATGAGTTCAATTCTCACATTTACTGCGCGAATTGCACAGTGCGCAGCTGTGGATATATTGTCCTATAGCAACTCTCTCTCCTTACTCTCCACAAGCCCACCAGGCATGCTAGTCAAGGCCCAGGTCTGAAGCAAGCGCTGACTCGGACGTGTGGTTACAGTCATGAGTGACTGAAACAACAACGTTTGTTCAGTCCGAGTCAAGGTCGATTGTATGATTCCTTAGTGGAGATGCCTTGGACTGGAGATTAAAGAGCGAATATTGAGGGCAACTTCACTTTCTACGCTATGTGCGACATTCCGCTACCTCCCCAGGACTCTGCTCCATGATCAATCCATGATGTGCCTCGACGTTCGGGTCATCTAGTTATGTCAACAGATTCTCCCAGACTGCAAAATACCGTGTCCTCCACTTCGACACACTGGCATTGCCCCGGAAGTGTAAGCCTGAGGAGGTTTACACCATGCATTGCCTCACGATGTTCATTGGATCCAAAGTGTAATCAGCTTTTTTGCCACGAGAGAATGCAACGCTTACAACTCCTTTCATAGCCAATCCGTGCAACCCTTCATTATACCCATTCCATGTACCTTTTGTAGTTTCGCCTGTATTGCAGTCACAAGCGGTGGGATTCAGCTTTACGGAGAGGTTCTCTGGGGCCCGATGCTTTTCATTGACAAATGGGTCAACCGTGCTGCCGCCTTCTTTGCTTCATTTACTTTCCCAACCATTGGAACGAACATCAGCGCTAACTCGCTCGGCGCCTGGAACGGTATGATTGTTTTGCTTCCCAATGTGAGATTCACGATGCGGGCAGTTGAACTTATGTATCTCTAACACGACAAACAGTACGTCAACATCAGACGCGGACAGATATTCTGTGCTTTCATTGGCAGCTGGGCTTTGTGCCCATGGGAGGTCCTAGCAAAGTAAGTATTGCAGCATTTGAAGGACGAAATCACAGATCTAACTTTTACGTAGCTCTGAAGGGTTTTTGAGCTTCGTTAATGGATATACCATTTTCTTGGGTCACTTTCCAGGGATCATGGTCACAGACGTAAGGTTCCTTGAACCATCTATTACGCTCACCTGGTCGTTATCATCGTTGCCGCAGTTCTGGCTGCTTCATAAAGGCAAAGTAGACGTTCTGCGATATACGATTCCAACGGTCGATACCGCTACCCTGGAGGATTCGTGAGTCCCCAGAGGATCTTGCCCGTCTGATTGGCGTGCCATTCTTGCGATGCTCGTGACGGTGGTGCCTACCTTACCCGGTCTTGTCAACTCCATCAACCTTCCAAAATAGGATACGCGACTCGTCTATTCGACATAGCTTGGATGCATGGCGTAAGTTCCCATTACCCTCGCATCTCTCGTCTTTATCTGAAATCGACCTTCAGTCCGTGCCGGCATCCTTGGTATACTACCTCACCTCTGTATTATTCCCCACACGGGGTACATTCGTGGAGAAGCTCATTTCGGCGGACGATACGAATCAGAACCACGGCCATAGCAGCGGGGCAAGTCCCCGACTGATTCAATCAGTGGCCAGGGGGAGGATCTTGGAAAAGACCATGACGTGAAGGTCTGATTTAGAAGAGCAGTCGTCGTTCTTGTCTTGCAATTAAATACTTTGTAGAGTTCGCTATCCCTAATGGATCCGCCTCTGTTCATGCACTCACAGCAAATCGGCAACAATGGTAACTTTCATGGCAGGGTACTGACTTTGATTCACTCCTAGTAACTTGCGTGACCCGAAGAACGAATCCGACTCGGATGCGCGGCACCCACCAGTCAGTCTTAAAAGAATGGTCAGTTGAACTGCAAGGCGATCAATGTCTGCGCGTCTTTCATCACTATTTACTACCATCATGGTTCCTAGCACTGAGAACGTCCTTAGCGTCTTTCAGTTGTCGCACTGGGCTCTGGAGCCTGATGAAACGACCTTTGCCAGACATGGCTGGAGCAACGAAGACATGGACCCAGTGCCTCCGCGCTTGAGGACCTGGACGTGAGTGTCATGTCTTACCTACGCAGGTGCCTTTGCTTACTCAGTCCTCAAGGGCATGTAACTATGTGCGTCCCTCCCCTTGAAGAGGTTGAGTGCAGTGACGACCTAGCCATGACTGATGACTTGAAGGTCACCTATTGGCTGTCTACGGGTATTAATATTGGGGTTTGGCAACTTGGCAGTTCTATACTAGCTCTCGGCCTATCTTGGTACGTTTTTGACGCTTCTGATCACCTTGGCGATCAAACTGGCCATCGATACTCTCATACACGTCCCCCCCCTCCGTCTCAAAGGTGTCAGGCCTTGATTTGCCTTACAACAGGTTATAGCATCATTTCTGTGGTGATGCTTTTGAACGGGAGGATCGGTGCTCGACTCCATGTCACGTTTCCCGTCTTGGCCAGGTCATCGTTCGGCTTCTGGTTTAGCTATTTCGCGGTGTTCAGCCGTATCATGTTGTCCATTTTTGCGATTGGCTTCCATGTGAGACCCTGTCGATCCTCGGGTATGACTATAGACTTACGCCTTGCGCCTGCGCAGGTATACAACGGTGGGCAATGTGTTTACCAGGTTCGCTGATCTGCCGATTGCAAGTATGGCTGCTATCGTCCTAATCTTACTCGGGTTTCAGATGTTGAAAGCCATCTGGCCATCCATTGCGACGCTGCCAAATCACCTCCCTCCAAACGCCAGTATCACCAACTCAGGTAAGAACGGAGCCGAATCAACGCCTTCCACTTTTTATCTCATTCACGACGATTCCCCCGTAAGGCCTTCTATGCTACTTCTTATACTGGCTTATCCAGTTCCCATTCATACTCCTCTCACCACATCAAGTGAAGAGGCTATTTCTGGTAAAGAGTATCATTGCCCCTCTAACTTGGTTAGGGATGGTCATTTGGGCGCTCGTCCAATCTCCAGGGTCGAGAGGGATTTTGTCCCGGCATGCTACGATCAGTGGGACACAGTTTTCTTGGACGTGGTTGAGTGCTATGAACAGCGTTCTTGGGAGTTACTCCTCTCTGTCTGTTAATATTCCAGATTTCGCGGTAAGTTGTGCGCTCTTCAGATCGCGCTTTGGCAGGGCTCACGTCATTGGACAGCGTTATGCCAAAAACGAGAGATCGTACGCTAGCTTCAATCGATTAAGTCGAGGCGGTCCCTGACGATACTTCCAAAGGCAATACATAAATCCATTGGTCATACCTCTCGCATTCACCCTCTCCAGCTTCGTGGGGATCGTCGCGACAAGCGCTGGCGTCCAGCTTTACGGAGAAGTTCTATGGAACCCATTGTTCCTGATTGACAAATGGGAAAGCAGACCCGCTGCTTTCTTTGCAGCTTTTGCATTTGGATTGGTCACTCTGGGAGCTGTCCTTAGTCTTACTTCGATGTCCATAGGCAATGATATGATGGCGTTGTTTCCCAAGGTACGTTTTGCTGCCAGGATGGCTACTCGCATGGGAGTGAGGATGCCGGGATAAATCCAGTACATCAACATCAGGCGTGGACAAGTGATCTGTACATTCATAGGCGGCTGGGCTGTTTGCCCCTGGAAAACTATGGCAAGGTGCGCACGATTGCACTCAGGGCCCTTCGCGCAGAGTAACCTGACTCTTAACAAAGTGCTCAAGGATTATTGACCTTCCTGAACGGATATACCATTTTTCTCGGTCCGTTTGCAGCTATCATCATCACTGATGTATGTATACTCCAGTGTATTGCAGGTTTTTGCCTTGCTCATACCTATATTTATATTTCGCAGTTCTGGCTGGTGCATCGAGGCTGTGTCGATGTACCTGCGATGTACGATCCCAGGGGACGCTATAGGTACACGGGAGGGTTTGTGAGTGTCATTGGTTCCACTAACACATACCTACCCAGGCAAACTTAAAAGTGACATCCAAAGAACTGGCGAGCAATGGCTGCGATACTAGTGACCGCGCTGCCTACTATGCCCGGCTTGATACACTCTATCAATCCCTCGGTGAACGTGGGCGCGGCGAGTCGTTTGTTCGATATAGCTTGGATGTATAGTGTAAGTACTTGGCCATATCACCCTTTCCTGCCTCTCACTTGTGCATGCCCCAGTTCGTCGTGGCGTCTTTCGTGTACTACACCACCTCCGTCTTGTTCCCTGCGCGGGAAACATACGTCGAGAAGCTCATCTCTGCTGACGATGCTTACGGACACAGTGGCAATGTAAACGACCTGGAGTTGCACTCTCCCACTGAGAACGGGAAGGCAGACACGGTGGAGAAAACACCAGTACACGATATTAGGGTCTAGCGCAAACATTGTCGGATCCTGGATATTTTTCTCGCCCTCTTGGTTTTACTTATCTTGTATCGGCGTTGGTTTACAGTCTGTTTCTTGTGGGACGGTGTAGGCATGGTTGCAATAAACAAAGCCAAAATCCAAATCTGTTCCCAACAAGTTCAGTTATTCTCATGTTGACTGAGCCTGTGGATGTATTATCCCATAATCATAGTCTTTCTTCACTTCCCACAAGCTTCATCAGTCAAACTAGTCAAGGCCCACAGCTAGTCTAAGTGAATGTGGATGTCAGGGGGTCCCGTGCACTTCGGCCCATTGGCGAAACCTTCTTCATCCCCTCGCCTGGAGAAATCAAACGAGAGGGTCTGAAGCTTGATGTAAGGGTATATTCCTGCTCTTCCGATGACTTATGCTGGCCGGAGCTCGGAGGCTAGTGGAGCGGAGAATGTTTGATCAAGTGCACGCATATTTCTATATAGTATAGAGCATTGTTATCGAAATGACAAAGGACGAAAGTTTCGAGCCTATTGACCCAGTCCGACCTTGTCTGATCTCCGATGATGTTCACCATTAGGTAGGAAGGTTGCGAGCGAGCAGGTTCTTAATGACGACAACACAGGTAAGGAGGGGCCTAGTCATAACCGACAACAGCACTCACGCGTCTCTGCTTGAGGTGTACCTCTCGCACGTGCCTGAGTAAATTCGTTCTGGTGATTATTTGGAGACAGCCAAACCATTGGCACGAAAGTAGAGGACGACCGTTCAGATTTTGCACACCATGTCCGCGCAAATGATTCGAGATGGAATCCATTGCGACCTTCTCACCGCATATCCTCAAACCGCTTTCAAGTTGCCACCTACACGTGAAATAGCCTTGCTCTAATTTGTCATCATTGTTACCATCACTGGTTTCAGTTGAAAGATCCGTCTGCGAACTCTATTGCCGCATGCATGAGCCGCACTCGCATTACCTTGGGGTTGGGTTGCATACCTTCCCGAGATTGTAATCTGGGTCATTGGTCTGGGGCTGGCTATATCTCAGAACTGTCAATATAGACAAACCGAGTGCATAAGCGTGCGATATAGTATCTGTTTCGATGATGTGAACCTACGTGTCCAGGGGATGCTGCTGTGATAGTCATTGCCAGTATCCGTGTCACCGAAGGATAGGTCGAATGGTTGTGATATATTTACGGTAGTGAGGGGAACCACGGCCTCTGAGAGATGGACGAGGGAGTCAAGTGCCCATTGAGCTCCCCAATCACCACTGGATCCAGAGACGAGCGCCTTGGGGGAGAGATGTGCGAAGCCTTGCACGAAGTTAGTTACAACATCACTCGAGAGACATAGGGTGGGATGATATACCGTTTACAGAATCACAGAGGGGCACAAATTCTGGACGGATTTGCTTTATAAGACGTGATTCGGTACTCTTTTCTAGAATTAGTTTGGTCTGCGTAACGGGAGATACAGATGTGTGACCTCGCTGGGTATGTTGCACCATTGACTATCGTGAGTAACTGCCACGTCTGCGGAGGGAAACTGAACCCAAGGTCAGACAGGACTAAAGAACAGTGGTCTGGCTACAGACATGGTCGAGTAGAAACTGATTTATAACATCAGCTGGATGATAGGCCTATGACATTGCTTCAAAGACCGCTATGGATATTTGTTCCCATCAGAGCTCACCTTTGACGAAACACCGGGTACTCGTTGAAGGGATACATCTAAACCATCTAAACCATCGTATGGGTCTACGTCCGTTGCAATGTTGCAAAGCATCACTGGAAATGGGATGATCGCTTCCGTCTGCGTCGGTGTGCCCACCAACGCTTCATTAGCATAATGTGGAAGGGACCGGGAGATGCCTCTTTGTCTTCCTTGCGTGCAGTGTTGCCGGTCGCATGATAAATATCCTGGGCTACTACCTGGCACGGCCCTGTCGGAATTGAATGGACGCGATTGATCAAATCGTGCGCGAGGTAATGCTGCCGATACTCTTGTCCGACCTCCCAGTAGCGAAATAAATGCTCCCTCTCTTATGGCAATCTTGTAACCACGTATGAACAATGTTTGATTTGGACTGTCTTGATTATACCCTTGTTCGGGACCTGAACGGGGAAGGACGGAGTTTGTCACACCCTGAGCCCAAGAATATGCCGCAGCGACATTCCCATTAATCACTGGACCAGCAGTAAATGAGAAAGAAAATGCAGTGTTCCTCTCTGCTTGAGAGAATGAAGCAAGAGACCAGGAGCTAGTCTTGTGAAATCCGGTAATCAGGTAGAGAGAGTCGTTGTTGATCGAAGTCCGCCCAAGGTGGCAGCAGGCGAAGTGATACCAAGATGCCGCATTTTCCAGTGCCACTTGGCGGAATTCAAAATGATTGGCAAGATCTGCCTTGCCGGCCCCTTCAGGAAGAGCGAGGATAGCGCCTTCTGAGGAGGACGAACTAAATTCGTAGCTGAGGGCGGTACCAGCAGGAGTGACCCTGAGAAGACGATGATTGGTAAGAAGAACTTGAAATGTTATCAATATCGAAAGCTATCGCTTACACGGCGGCATTTCCACTCAAGCTACTGGAGAGAGTCCTTTGACTAACGGACCGAGTTGCGAGGACTAACCCCTTGGTATCAATACGAGGAAACTCACGGATGTCTCGATGATTGAGGATTACTTGCTTGAAGTTGGAGGGAACTCCATGAGGGTGGTGAATAGGATGGTTTTCTGGTAAACATATATTGAAGAAGACATCGAAACTTCCGTCTTCCGCAACAACGCCTACATCCCCAATCTTGGGTCCTGTGCGATCGTAGTCGTCAGGCAGCCTGCTATCTGGCTCTGGAATATATAAAGGATATCCACGGCTTTCATCTACACTGACCATTAGTCGTGCATAGACAGCATGTGGTGGTTCCGAGTATGGCATTGAAAGAAGTGATTAGCAAGTATAGATCTAATAGGTAAAGGATGGGTCAGTCTTGGACAGTTGTCCCGGGATATCGGAACTAGGCTCAGTCTTATATGTAACTTATCAATCCAGTGTATTGGTGATTTGCAGTGATTTAGGAAAACCTGTACTTCAGATCTTCCAAAAGGAATGGTTGGTGATTTACCAGAACGCGTGCACCGCAACACACAGGATGCGTGACCTTCATAACCCATACATACTTGAAGCTTGACCAAAAATGACTCGTCGAGTGGGAGCCTAGACGTGCAGAGGGCGTCAAGAATGCCTCATGCCCTGGTCATTCCACTGGCACCTCGTTAGATTGCACTGTTCAAGCTAAGGTCATAGGCTTCCTAGAACTTAGAAAGTGGATGGTGAGAAAGTCTAATTCCCCATCCGCATCAGCTGGTCTGCATCATGCAGCAATCAATACTTAATTATGGTGTCAACGTTGAGAAAATGGTGGGGACTGAAAATAGTCAGTGACGGCGACAGATTGACAGAGTGAAGCGATAAAGGATATCCGCGACTTCCGTCCATACAGAGCATCCATCGTGCAGCCTGAGCACAGTACTTACGTCGTTCAAGAACGCTTAGTCCAAGTCGAATTCGAGACCGCGATGAACGATTCCTTATATTCTTTTAGATCCTGGTTCTCTATCCACGGAGGATCGTTCGGTTCATCTGTCGTCCTCAAGCCTGAAGGTGTTGCATATCCCCGATCTTTCCGCTTACCCCTCATATATCTCAACAGGTCCATTCGGTATATCCGTGCTCGCTCCTCAGTTCAACAAGGACACCACCATCGTGACATGTCCCTTTTCCTTGATCATCACAAAGGAAGCATCCATGCAGGCACTGCGAGCCCTTTTGGGTCCCCAATCCCATTCCTCACTTGAGACCTGGTCCGAAAGGCAGATCATATGCTCATACATGTCTTTCCACAGACTCTTTCCGGAGCCAAGGTCGATACAAATCGCTCTCTTCCCCGTCTTTAGTTCATAATTTACCGTACAGATTGCCTCAGGTTTTGCGACATCTTCCCTACATCAGATGCCTGCCCGCAGCCGAGAAGCTGTTAACGCCTCTTCATTTCTCAAAGCAGGAGCTTGAGATCCTCAAGGGTACGAATCTCTACGGAGCCACCCTGGATCGTGAGCGGGATCGCCGTGCGGAATGGATCCAATGTCGCTTCTTCGTACAGAGCATCAATCAAGCGTGGGGAGAAGCGTTTACGTGGTTCGTCCATGCTCTTCGGTACTATACGGACACATATCCATCCAGTAACCAGGGAAATATACTTGACCGCCCTCACCCATCTCTCGTCACGCGCATTCCCGTCCTCTATTCTCTCCGCCAAGCCTTCACTCGTATCCACACCATCGACTTATCCAGTACTCATTCCTGGAGTGGATTTCCTCAACCACAAGCGTGGACAGCCTGTGTCGTGGGTAGTCTCCTGTTCAGAAGCAACAAAACGCACAACCCCTTCGGACACGGTCTCAATTCTTGTACACCCTAGCACGAGTTCCGAGCAATCATCTAGAGAACAGCTTGAAGAAGTCTTCAATAATTATGGACCGAAAGCTAACGACGAGCTTATCCTCGGCTATGGTTTCTCTCTGCCTGATAATCCAGACGATAAAATGGCGCTTCAAATCGGGGGCACAGCAAAATCGCAAACGTGGGAAGTCGGAAGGAATGCACGGAACATCGAGGGTCTCTGGTCCGAAGTGCGAAGCATGGTTGCGAACGAAGAAAGCGAACACGAATTTGAACATGATATAGAGGCTGCGAGCATGTTGTTGGAGATGACACAAGCGAAACTTGATGGCATAAAAACCATTTCGGATGTACGGCGCAATAACGAAATTCGCCCCGAGGTCAAAGTCATGTTGCAGCATTACATAGAAGGTACAGATTTCGGCCCCTTTTCGGTTCCATATCTAACCAATATCTGCCAGGTCAACGAGATATCCTAGAGTCGATGTTGGAGTTTTTGGACGGGAAACAGGAAGCAGCAATCGAGGCAGCGAGGGAAGAAGGGATCGATGTTGTATTTGACGAAAACGATGATTGACTCTCATACTGCCAGAAAAACAAGCGTTCAACAAACCACATACGCCCCTGGGCTTGTCATTGCCTTGAACGCTGACATACTAACAGGGGTTATCCAGCGCTAGCAACCGAGCAATGAAGATGCGTGCGATTAAGCAGACATTGTCTTCACAATTTGACTCAGGCCACCAGTGTCCGTCAGCTATGCATTACAAGGTGAGTTGTCATACGTACGGGTGGTTTGAGTGGAGGAGAATGAAGGTCGTCAGGGAAAGCTTCGACGGCGGGTTGCATGGATGGATGGGATGATGTCGCCGTCTGACCAGTTACTTCACTGCTGCTCCATATGTGGAATTGCACACCGTCAGGATCGCTGAGATATTGAGACATCGTGTTTGCTCAATTTTGTTCGGGGGAACGAACCAGGCTTTTGATGCCAGCCCGCAATTCCGACTGGCATGAGCGAAGTGCATTCAGGACGGAATTGACCTATCCCTGCACTCTTGATGTACTACGTAGTGTGCTTACAATTGTTGGTATTATAATAACATTCAAGTAACGATTTGACGTTTCGTTAGACCTAGCCAACTGTCGTCGAGATGGTGAGTATAACTCCAAAAAATTATCAGCACGTTTATTGGGATCACTTGAACTTAGTCATAGGATGGTAGTACTTGCATTAAAGAAGGCATGATTCTCCGGGATCTCCTTATGGCACCGCTGGCAGCTATGAAACATATCAGACTCATGGAACTGATAGCGGTGGACTAAGAGCTTACGTCGAGGACAGAAACAGGCTAGGAGCACATATTTTATCGAAGATCGATACAGAACGTGAAACAAGCACTTACCTCATCCTCTCCTTTCATGATTCATGATGAGCTCTGCAATCTTTCTCGCAGGACCAACCTCCAAATTGCAACGTTTTTTCAAAACCATCTCGATATCATTCCGACCTGGGGTACGCTTCTTCGGGATGAAACTCATCATTTTCCTCCCCAGCATAACGAACCATTCGTCTGGCAGAAAAGCATTATCCTCGGCGGTATGGTCCCTCAGAAGACAGCGAATCGCCAGTTCGGAGTCTTTGTACTTGTCAATATGACCAGGAGCGTCGTCACGCACTACCGTGATGCATGCGTGGCCCACGCAGCCAGCACTAATCCCCTTGAGGTTCCCCTGGTTCTTCTCCCACCAGTCCTCCAGCCGCTTTTCCTTCCCGAGACCGGTAATAACGAGCGCCATAGGCACTTTTTTGTCGCAAAGAAACTCATAAAATAATTGGTAGTTCCTCTGCACGGTTGGCATGACCCTGGTTCCGAGCATGCAGAGAAGTAGCAGATGAACGCCGCCAGCATCGCTCAGAGATTGAACAAGCTTATACGCGTGTTCGATGGCGGCAAGGTACCCGTCGATCTCCATCTGATGATCTTTAAGCCCGACAGTATGGAATATGCGGATATTCTTGTTATCGAGGGAGAAGTCGTAGCACGCTGAGGTCATAGGGCAGCCATCAGCGTCCCCTTGGGGTTTGACATTATCCTTTCCGATGATGAGATTTACAACCCCATTCGTCCCGACACCCGGCTCGCCGCAGATAACAATGTTAATAGTTTTGGTACTAGGGGGGTGTCCGTGTGGTTGGTAGATAACACGAGCAACAGCAGCAGAGTCACCCGGGCTTGTCGGCGAGGCTTCTGTTGTGAGCGTGATTGGTTCGGGGGGGATTGAGGTCGCGAAACGGTTTGGATCCACAACATCTACTTCCTCCAAGACAAACCCTCCCATGTCACGATCGTCCAGTGACTCCAAGCGAGCCGTAGTTTGTTTCCTGACGAACTGTGGTCGATGAGCGTCAACCTTCTGTAGGTAGATAACGAGAGGGTGTTGATGTTGTGTGCGGCGCTGGAAGCTGCAGCGCAGGAGGGCCTTGTAGATGTTACCTCCGGGCTGGACCAACTTGATGGGGAGAGTGATGCGCACTGCGCTATTGATGATGGTGAAATTCGGCCTATAATATTCATGGTGTATTTTGCTGACAAAGTTCTTGAAGAAGTCATTGAAAGGGATCTCATGAACGTTTGCGTATTGCGAGGGACAAGACGCAAGGAGCCCTGTTTTGGCGTTCGGGGCAGGGGCGTGGCTTAACCCGTCACCATTGAGGGTCCAAGCAAAGAGGCTTTGGTCCTCCGATGCTTTCATGATCTCGATCTGTAGTCTCTCGAATGCTTTCTCCTCTTCCCCATATATCGGTGGCATGCTTATCTCAAACAATCCCAACAACGAATACGCCCTGTCCTCCTTCCTGGTGGTTTCCCTCTTTGCCGCCCAGAACATCCTTTGAGCGATTGTCCTGGGCACCCTAATTCCGTTGGACTTGAGCACCTCTGAACTAATCCCTGTGATGCGTTCGATGCGGTGCATCAAGGAGTCCCGAGTCCCGAGAAATGTCCAGTCTTTAGCGAAGAACAAGACGGACCTCGGTGCAAGTAATTCTTGCAGGGTCCAGCCCCGTATGAACCATACGCTCCTCGAGAAGTCGGAATTGTCACGATCAGGCTTCTCATCACCACGAACGTCTGCCAAGTAGACGTAGCACACGTGGGACAGATGATACCACTTGTACATCGAGTTGATGGCTTCGGAGAACTGCACACTGTCACTTTTGTCGATGCAGCAAGTGTCAATCCAAATGTATTTGAGACCGTCTCGCTGCGCCCGGGTGCAGCAACCCTCAATCTTCTTATAACCGCTCTTGGTACGTGCGCGCGGGTCGCCGATCTCGGTGAACATAACCTCCCTGTCACCCCATCTATGGGATATGACTGCGAATTTGATCGCAGCAGGGTCATCAAACCACTCCAATTGCTTCGTGGATACGTCGAGAAGGTACATGGACTGTGGAGGAGTGAGACGTTATGGAGGATGGGGTTTCGGATACTATACGATGAACGTCACCGATGCCAATGTTGGGATTTATTCAATTACGTGCCGATTATTCTTGACTTGAATCGAATCACAACCTTCCAGTTGTTGTCCTTGGAGTATACCCTGGCGATAGTAGCTGTACGAGCGCCTGGGCACGAAGACCATCAGAGCAGGACAGCGTGTTAACCTACTGCAAGGCTGGTATATATAAAACCCTAAAAGCCCACGGTCCATGGACAGGAGCCTGGCACGAGGTGGGGAGCAGTTGTCCCAGTGGCGTTGTTTAAGTTTGAATCCAACGCTTTGCCAAAGGCTTGCATTCGCTGGAGCCATCAGTGGATAGCAGGAAGCAGCGATCGAGGTGGCGATTGACCCTCATACGGCCAGAAAAACACCCAACGGCAACCGAGGTGCGCGCAGTTAAACCGTCATTGTCTTCCTAACTTGTTGTATGGTTACATGAGCAGAAGAAGTCATTTATGCACCATCACCTCACTTGACTCAATCGTGTCGCTGGGTTCGAGGTTTCATCATTATATTCCCACCACAACTAATCATAGAATATTCAAGTTAGGTTCGAGGCCCAGACGATATATCTTGTTCGAGTTGTGGAAGAGAGCGTTTTCAACAATCTCCACAGCCTGTTGTTCCGTGAGCTCTTCTCGGCGCACAGAATCAGCAAGAACCTGCGGCGCAAAATCCAGTCAGCCATTCGTGACGGTATCTCAGACCAAATGAGTACCTCGTACAGTGCCTCGCGTGCTTGGATAGCCCCCAGGTAGTAGGACTCAGGCCACCAGTGTCCGTCAGCTATGCGTTACATGGTGAGTTGTCATAGGTAACTCAAGTCATGACTCCAATCGTACTTGACCACAAGATTCTGTTGGTCGGCGCGAGCTCCAAGACCTGTCGAACGACTGCACGCTGTCCATTTCCAGACACAAAGGGGAAGATCTCTCCAAAGTCGAGGTAAACATTTCTATACACAGATGTCAAGTATCCGGCATCGCGGGTGTATGGGTAACTTGAGTGGAGGAGAACGAAGGTCGTGTTAGGGTAAGCCTCGATGATGGGTTGCATGTGTGCAGGGGATGATTTGGTCAATGTGATGTCGTTGTCACCAAGACCTATTCATTGGTTAGTTCACATCGCCTCTTCGTTTCTGGCACAATTTCACCTGTGTGGAATTGCACTAAAATTCAATTCACTACCGTCAGATCGCCGATATTATTGTATCCATTCACGGTATGTACCTGGCTTGTGGTACTCCCCTGCAATCTCCAGAACTACGCGGACGAGATGATCATTAAGCGCCTTGTGCTGGAAGCGAAGGTCGCCTTTCTGTTTATATCGTGCTAGCGCATCCAATACAGAACATTGGATCTCCTCCGGAGTTCCCAATGTTGCTATGTCAAGACCTGTCCTATTAGGCAACGTCAGTCAGCAGACATGGTCACCATGGCTCAAGAACTCACCTGTAACAGGCCACGGACTTGAAGCCAACGACTTCATTATCCTCAGCACTGGCAACGATGCTCTCTCGAAACCTTTGAGTAAATGTCGCTAAAACTTCACCGACTGTGGAAGCAGTCACTTGGGTCGAATTGGCATTCAGCAGCTCCAGGAAAATGTCCTTCAACAGTGGGGGATCAGAAAATATGAATATGCGATATCCAGGTCGACGAAAAGGTTACCTGTGCTTCAACCTCAATCCTCACAATTCTTTTTGTAGGGCTTGTAGTAAACTGATCGTGCCATTTGTACCCCTCAGCCAGATCAGCAACACCACCCAGACCATCGTCAATAAGGATGCATTGAATGCCCGTAGACTTCATGGACATTGCACAAAGCTCCGCGTAGTCGATTCTCGCTCGCTTTTTCTTCACCGACTCCCAGTTTGCTTCGTCGCCTTTTAAGCCAAAGAGCTTGGAAAGTTGCGCAGCTGCTCGATAGCAGGCGAGGGTGTAACGGGAATCGACCGTTAGAGCCTCCCCTGTGGCTTCTGAATTGAGAGCTTCGAAGGGGATTGCGTTGCGATTGCTCTCAGTGAGGAAAGGGTGGGCGTGGTTGTCGATCGCAGGATAGGAAAAGGCAGCCCTGGCGAGCTCGGGAAAGCTGGGACCCATTTTGTGTACTTGCTTGTCGTGTCCTTGTGGATGACAAGAAAGGATTCGGTCAATGAAAAAAGTCTGATAAGTGACTTGGGGTTTGCTCACAGAGTCACGGAGGTCACTTGCCAGACAGGACGGAAAGCCGTCATGATGGTCATGCGATCTTCTGTTATCTCCTCAGGGAATGAAAGGGGCTAATTTACCCAACACGTGTGAGAAATTCGACTCATCTTATCAGATCAAGTTCTGACCTGCGACCACAAAATTGAACGCAGGACGTGAAGCCACCACAATGCCCATACAAATCGCAGAGCTGGAACATGCAATTCGAGACGCCTTTCCCGTCGTTCACCTGCAAATTGAGGACCAGTCCAGCGGATGTGGTGAAAGTTACTTCATCCTTCTGGTCAGCGAAGTGGGTATCTGTTTTGCCTCCGTCCGGGTATTGTAGTAAGGAATCAATTACAGGCTTTTGAAGGGAAAACGACACTTGCTAAACACAGATTAAGTAGGCAGAGAGTCGTGACCAGCGCAGTCAATGCCATTGATCTCCATGTTTGCTAAACAGTCAACGAGACTCTGAAGGCACAAATAGCTCAAATGCATGCGTTTTCTCAGGTGAGGGATGATGCATGGTCTCTCTTCTGGAATTGCTGGATACTAGTCGTTCCAAAAGAAAACGTTCACGCCGAAACAATACGAGGCATACTTGGCAAAGGGAAACTAATTGCTGAGCAGGAAGCGCATCAATAGAGTTCTTTTAAACTAGGGCGACAACCTGCACTTGTTGCAGCGTGAGGGGTTGGTGCGGGGCTGTTTATCCTGTAGATTCAGGCTCAACCCTTGATGCTGGATGCATGATGTGGCCGAATCCAAAGCATTTCCAGTACCACATTGTTGGCGCCGCACTGTAACTTGTTTGTTCTGTCATGTCATCCATTACCAAGTAACAGCAAATGGACTGGCCTTTGTTCTTTCGTTGACAGCCTGGATTCGGTCTTTGATGTCCACGAATTCCATGTTTGATAGGACCAACCAGTCACAACTGTCGAGCTGACGACGACAAGCAGTGTAGCCCGCTGGAAACAAATGGTCAAAAGAGTGCTTTGGCACCATGGAAAACGCAGCCAAACGAAATTATTTTAGGTCCGATGATCTTGTACGCTTAGTATGTCTTGATCCAACTCGGTGATTGCTGTCAAAGCGCTGGATTTGGACGCTTTGGCCTCAATGCCTCGCGGCTGCGACCTTTCCCTTTCAAAGCGTTGACCTTCCACAATTCTTCCACTCTGCAACGAACTCGCTCGCCACAATGGGCTCTCTGGCGACAGGTATAAATCTCAAATGCTTAACTGAAGGAGGGATCACATCCACACATCGGCCCTTCTCTCCAGCAACTCTTCTCAATCTCAACAAACGATATGACTAACCCACAGTCCAATGCGTCCTCTTGGGAACTCGACTCGTCCAATGCCCAACTGGACCAACTTCTCAATGAACTTGAGCAAGAATGGAGAACCCGTGAACTTGTCTCGTTAGCGTTGAGAGAAGCCAATACCGCGTTCGTATCTCAGTTCACGGAGCCAGATGGCTACAGGTATATGGACGCCTGTGGCCGCTTCAATGACTTCCTTGCACTCAATATCCCCATGGTTTATACGGACCAGAAGACGGTAAGCATCTACCCCGCGTCCAGTTTACCCACTAACCACGTTGGCTGTAGATCATCCAAATTCTCCAAGTACGCAGTCCATAATATCGCGAACTGTTCTGTTTCTAATGCGCCTCCTGACAGGTTGCGTGCGCCATGCATGAAAATGCTGTCAACAGCCCAGTATTATCAGCGACTGCACGTTCGGCCCACCAGCTTGCGAGCTCCTCTCTTGTCCTTCTCGTGCAAAAAGCCCTTGACGGTCCCATAACCTTCCATGACCTCCGATGTATGTGTCTCCAGTTGATAACTCCGTAGAGTTCCAGACGCTAACGCCGTGATCTAGCTGATCTAGAAGCTCTCGATTCACGAGCTGGGGATGCGCTAACGCGTGCGGCGGAGGCACTCGACCTCTCACAGTACTTGAAGTTCAGTCCTAGTATGTTAGCAGACCCCCTTCTCAATCCCGGGGCTGGGTCAGACTTGACACAATCGAACCAAACGGGATTACCAATGGCTCCTGTCGCGGAGCCTTCGGTAACAGTATCCCCTGCGAAAGCGGCCACCGAGGTTTCTCGTGCCTCTCGGCCGTTCACGCGTTGTATAACAAAGGAAAAGGCTAGGGAGATGTTTAACGACCCAACATGCAGGCCGCCCCCGACACGTACGCAATCCATGCCCGTACTTTCGTGCCCGACATCCAGTTTCAGTTCCTCTCGGACAGCCCGCACTCCATTCAGGGCGCATCCCCGAAGGGGCAACGGTCTTGGTTCGTTAACGGTGGTGATAGAGGAAGAATAAGCAGGATTCGATGGATTCAATGAGATAAATGTCTTTTCTATGTTCAACGCAAGATCCTGGTATGATGTACTGTTTTATGCTCTCCCGTTCATGTATGTCTATGCGCTCATTCCGAGAACAATTTGATTCGGTTCTTTCTCCTATTGCAGCCTTCGGGCTTGTGTAAGGGCAAACTCCTCGACTCGCTGCTTATCAACGATTTTTGGGGAAACGTTTGGGTCTATTATGTAATCTCTGTTCCAGTGTAGAACGTTTGTAACTTGCGTGAACGGTCAACTCACGGGCCGGACCCGAACACCTCCGAGTCTATGGCACGAGTCCTATCATGCTATAGATCTAGGCAGGCCACACCCTGATAAGTTCTGACTCTGCGTTCACCAAGTCTTAAGAGTCGACGTCCACGATGTTCAAAGCCCCGTACCCCCCTTATGATCCTGTAGACAAGACCGGGTGAGTTAGCTGTCCGCCGCATCTACGCCCGTGCGTGCTGATCATCTCCTGATCATTCATTCGAAATCGACGGCTAGTTTCTCGTGAGTCACCTCAGGCTACTCATCTGTATTCACAAGGCTCAGTTCACTGGCACTTGAATAGTTATGATACCGTGGTAAAACGTTGGCCAGTCATCATCACTAACCTCATCGACCATGTCCACCGGCTGATCCATGACATGACCATGGAATCCCAGCGGCTCACGGAATCTGGCCAGGGAGAGAGTGATCGCGTCAAGGAGCTGCAGGACAAGGTCACGGAGGGGAAGGAAATTATCACGAAAGCGAGCCGCTTGAAGTACCGTATGGCAAGGGATCAAGAACTCGAGTGAGCACAACAGCCAGGTGTATGTCGACACCCCTCACTGCGATACGCTCTCTCTAGAAAGATACCCCAGGATGGCGATATTTATGTCGACGTGTATAATACAGAACTGGAAGAACTGGCGACTAGGAAGCAAAATACATGGTTCAGTGCTCCTTGGCTTTATGCTGAGTAAGTCGTTCAGGAGATCTTTCAGATCGGGTTGCCTCATTCTCATCACGTCCGCTTTGCAGATGCTACCTGTGCGTAATCCGTCTTCCCTCCTTTCTCTATCGCGTTTAAAATGAAAAGATCAGTTATCGTCTGTTCCGGTCCTATTTCAACGAGACAAAACAGTGGCGCAACTTCGATCCGTTCTTCGCGCAAAAGGACGAAGTGTTCAGGAATAGCGGCGCCGCAATATATCGTTCGTTTCGTACTCCTTATGCCATCGATCGACTGTGCTCATTGTCCCGACCGTAGAGATCGCGACCACGATGCACGAGCTGGAAAACGAAAAACACATACTCAAGTCGGAGCCTGATAAATTATTGATTGTCTTCAGAGAGATGATCCAAATGTGTCTTTGGTGAGCCTTTGTATGCTCCCGATGATGTGATTCATTACCTCAACGCGACATCAAGGGGGAATGCAACTGTAAAGTCCCTGGGTTTGTGAGGGGGTCTGAACTGAATTTGACGCGTGGTTGCCTTAGGATCTGTCCCTTCTGACCCATCTGACTCAGTCCGATCTCGAGCATTTGCAGACAGTCGGAAAAGATGCCCAGCAATCCAGGAAAGAATTTATTCTCAAAGACGACCAGGAAGCTGTTTGGGAATACGTCAAGTCGCTGGTGGGACCCGGGGGGCGCTGCGACTTTGTTCTGGACAATGGCAAGTCAAGGTGGCGAGTAGGAAAACATGGAAATTACTGACTACTTTTAGCGGGTTTCGAGGTACTCTTTTACTTCCTTATGGCCGCATCAAGTGTAGACAACAACATTCTTCGACAGCTGTTCACCGACCTCGTGTTTGCAGACTTTCTAGTTACATATACCCCTTACTTCTCCAAGGTCATCTTCCAGTGAGTGATAATGTGGCGCTTTCATTACCGCTAACAGCCGTAAAGCCCTAAGCTATTTCCGTGGTTTGTCTCCGATGTTACCCCCGGGGATTTTGCGATCACCATCACGTCGCTGCTTTCTGCCACCTTTTTCCCGGCAGCGTCCACCGTGCCTCCCGAGTCGGCTGCTCATCTTGAATACATGGTAAAGCGGTGGCGGTGGTATCTAGAACAAGGCACTTTCGTTTTGAGTACCAACATCAACGAGGTTGATAATGAGAGGGTTGATGGTGAGGATCTGGCCAAGTTCTGGACTGGTCCATGGCCGTACTGGAATATGAGGGAGAGATCGGGCCAGCTTTGGAGGTGGTTGCATAGCAGTGACCTTGTCATATTTAAGGTATATGACATATTCATATTTCCGTCACTGATCAGATCTGCAGACTTGAAGCTCATATATCATATGTTATCTTCAGGGCGATTTAAAGTGCGTGATTTAACACTCGCTGATGAATAGAATATTCGATCATGACTTGATTGTCTCCAAGTTACCGCAAGTAAGGCGGATCACGTTACGGGTGTGGTCATAGAGCTGACTTGAGTGACTCCTTCAGGCTGACTGGAGATGTCAAGTGGCCTGTGTCCACTCGTTTTGGGACGGCCCTCGGTGCGAGCTGCGACTTGTGGTTAGGATAGGATACAGTGAACTGACGCTCTGCTGGGACAGGGCCACTCGCGGGGTCATTCCCCCTGTTGAGTCTCCGGACTAACAAGGCAGATGTCGCGGTGGGCATTCCACAGGAGGTATCAGATAAGGTCGAGGCAAGGGATGAAAAGTGGAGGGTGAACGGAAAGTGAGTATTGATCGATCGATCGATCGATCGGGACGTGATCGGAGTGAATTGATATCTGGAACACGACAGGTACGCTCTTGTGAGCTTCGAACCGAGAAGCGAGACTTGATTTGGTTAGATTCGATTATGGAAACGTAGCATGTATATAAATAGAAAAGATCAAGTACACTTGATTGTTAGGGGTGCTGTTTGACGGTCGGTTAGCGCTCCGGTGTGCCTGACCGAGCCGTCATCGCCGCCGCCTACAAAGTCGCTCACCCTGACAGTCTTCCCTGAGACCTGAGTGGTCGACTGGTATAATTGAGCATGCGTAATGAAACGTAATTGCAGTTACTCGCGTCCGACCCGAATGTGTGATGTACGACTAACTCGTATCAGACAAGATTGAAGGTGTTGGGTATCTTGGAGAACCATCTTGACTCGTCGGATCACCACGATGAATAAGCGAACTGATTCCGAATACGAAAACGTCCTTGGTTGGGCCCGACTAATTCTATCACCAGCACTCTTTCTTAATGCCGTGGTGATTAACAATTGCGGCCCTTGCACGAATGGTCCGACGGCCGGTCTCGCATGACTCTCGGGGAGCAATAAAGGTGTGGTCACTGTTTTGCTTCCCAGGCTCAACTTTAACCGTCATTCATTTCTCTTGTCCCCAATCTCCCCTCCTTTCCTTTCTCACATGGGTCTTTCCAGGTTCTCGCGCCGATTCCCCCTCCTTGGCCTGTTGGCCGCCCTCTCAGGCGTGTTCGCTCAGAATCCCACCAACACCCCCACAGCTACTCCAGCATCCAATCATACAACAGTGCTCATCCTTGGTGGTGGAATGGCCGGCATCATCGCCGCCCGTACACTCCACGAACAAGGCATCGACGACTTCATCATCATTGAAGGCAAGATTGAACTCGGTGGTCGTATGATTCCCAAGGCCTTCGGTATTCCCGGTCGACAGGTTGTCGTGGAGATGGGTCCAAATTGGATCCAAGGAACCCAACAAGGCAACGGTCCTGCCAACCCCATCTGGGAGTTGGCACTCAAGCACAATTTGTCAACTGTCTACAACGATCTATACGGAAGCATCAGTACGTCCGCATCCTATCTTCTAGGCTTTCTTTTTCATGCAACGCTTACGGCCCCCAGCCACTTACGACTACAATGGCTACAACAACTACACTGACACGTTCAACCGTGCTGTCGACACATTCGCTCAAGCCACGGTTGTCGCAGGTATGTTGAACCTTGGTAGTATCGATCGCTGTGTGAATAGTCGGTCAGGTCAAAGATTACATGACGGCGAAGTCGATATGAGTCTGCATTCAGCGTATGGTATCATGGGCGTCAGCCCAAAAACCCCGCAAGAAAATGCCTGCGACTACTACCAGATTGACTGGGTAAGCGCTCGTAAATGTGCCCTTGAACCTTGCTGATCTGTCCCTTAGGAATGTAAATGTTCTACAAGTTTTCTGAGAATTTTGGTACTAATATCTTTTATTGTCACTGAATGCAGATGCGCAGGTGAGTACGCATCGTCTGCCCGAGCCGCCAGTTACTGACTATTGTTTAGTCACCCTCGCAGACATCATGGCTTGCTTCTGCATGGGTAAGCGTCAAAGTCCGTACACTCCTGATCCCGACCTGCTCACCTTTCATAGAACAACAACTTCACATATGCTCCCGAAGCTGGCGGATACTCCGACGAAAACTACATGTCCGTTGACCCACGAGGCTTCGTCTACATTGCCCAGGCGGAAGCAGCAGAATTTTTGCAGTCGAAGCAGATGGTCTACAACCAAACTGTCAATGTCATCGACTATAGCGAGGATTCCGTCACCGTGAAGACGACCGGCGGTATGACGCTTACCGCGGATCATGTATTGTGTACTTTCAGTGCTGGTGTCTTGCGAAACACCGATGTTGTCTTCCAACCTGCCTTGCCGGATTGGAAAATTGAGGCAATTAACAGCATTGAGATGGTCAGCCCAACGTCAGCCCATAATCTTACATGCTCACTGTTCAACCAGGTTACATACACAAAGATCTTCCTGCAGTTCAACGAGACATTCTGGTTCCCTACAGAGGTAAGGGTATCGAATCTCTCCGCAACGTGCTGTCTTACTTGTTACGGTAGATGGGATTATACGCAGACAAACAAAGGGGTAGATATCCAGTCTGGCAAAGCTTGGATCACGTTGGTTTTTTCCCAGGTTCTGGTATCATCTTCGTCACAGTGACCGTAAGCCGATCTCTTGTCACAAAGTCCACTGTCCTCACGCATTCGTAGGGCGACTGGTCTCTCTATGTAGAGCAGCTCAGCCTTCAGGAAGTCCAGTCGGAAGTGATGGAGGTTCTCCGCGCCATGTACCCCGACACCACCATTCCTGAACCTGTTGACATCCACATGTCTACTTGGGCCTCGGACACGCTGTACCGTGGCTCATACTCTAACTGGGGACCATCCTATGTCCAGGCTCACTCGGACAACCTGAGGGCCACGGTCGATAACCGCCTGTGGTTCGCTGGTGAGGCTACCAGCCTGAAGTACTTTGGTATGTTTCTTATCCGGATCTTCATCTCAAGTTCACACTGACACTCTTTGAACCAGGTTTCTTGCAAGGTGCCTACCTCGAAGGCCAAAACGTCGGCTCTGCACTTGCCGCGTGTGTCAAGGGGAAGGGAAGCTGCCAACTTCCCCACACGAACACCGTGACGAATGCTCAACCTTACTCAAGCTCGTTGACTGATGCTTGATCGTCCCTCTGGGGATTGCTCTTTGCTTTCCTAGATTCAAATCTACATTCGTTTACATTCACCTGTCTTTAATAAATTTAAACCGCAGTCTTTCATCACTGTCTGAACAGCAAGCAACCAGCATCCGCTTAATGAAGACACATCCTCACCCACAGAGGAGTGGACATGTATATTAGTGCGCGGGCCATATGCGCTGTGGATACATACCTACTCACGTCCCTTAGGAAGAGGTATAACACAAGTGATATGCGTTGTTTAACTCTAACCATTCAGCCGTCCCTGTTCAAACGTTCAACTTTAAAAGTGACTTTGAGGTGAACGTTAACACTTGAGAAAATATTTGCCAAGAGCAGTGGCTATAACCACAGCTTCCGTTGACAGGTTAATCACATTGAAAGGAAAATCAAGCACCGCCGCATCACTACGTGGCCAGGGTGATCATAATCTAAACGACCTTTGAAAACACATAAGTATAACGGTGCAATGTATCGTTGTCATCTTTTATCTCCCCATCTGTAACCTGGCGTTACTTGGGTCCTCATTCTTTTTAAAAAAACTGCTTTCTTCGTCTCGGCCTCTCGAGTTCACGGCTGGTTCGTGTTGTAGGCTTGGCCCATCAAGATTTGCACAGATGTCGACCAGAGTGTCCCTAATAACATCTGTTTCGACTGCGTTGAAAACTTGGGTACGTCTCCTTTTCAGACGTGCTCCGTCACGACCAATCGAAGTACCAATGATGAATTGATCACCTTGTCATATTGCAGTTTACACGAGTGACTTGGTCGCGTATGACCTTATCCTTCTTTTTACTTGTGCTGGCGAACGGTGTCGCACAGACGACGATACAAACGATCCAGCTCTCCGTCAGTGCAAGGGGCCGCGATCTCGTGTCTGGCGTTATCGATGCCGCTGGAGTGCAGAGGGGATTCGTGGTCCTCCAAGGAAACGCGGTGGAGATCTGTTCTGGGATTCCGATTGTACATGGTACGATGTGTAATATCGCGTACAATGACTCTATAAGCCATGGTCAAGGTATGTACTTGCGTCAAGGCCATCTACAAAAGCTTATGCAAGCAGCCGACTTGCAAGGTGGGAATGTCACCCGTCGAGAGTTCCGGGCTCTCCCCATCATCAAGAACGGTGGGCTGGAGGCCGTGAATGTGTCAGCCCTGGATGCATCCACGCTTCAGACCACTCTGAGCGTGCAATGTGCGGAGTCATTGACTTGGCTGGAGAGTTTGTGAGTACCCAAGGCACTAATACCGGCTTCGCGATGTAAACCGCGAATCGATAGCCTTCGTGACGCCAGGAGCGAAGACGTTGCACATATTGTCTTCCAACTTTGGCTCTTCACGCTGTCGCTCGTTTCTGTGAGTGTCAGATCTTGGATTCTTTACATCGGCTTACGATCTATCCTTAGCTCATCGATGAATCCATTCCACATCTGTAGGAACAACCCAAGTCCACGCCCTGGTCTCTCTAATCCCTTTTCCCAGTATTGTCGTCCTCGTCGCTCAGACTCTGAACACGGGCTGGGCAGGCTTCCGCCTGCACACTGACGCCGCAGCGAAGCATACCTACGAGCAGCTCATCGTCAACGGGGCCTGTGAAGGAGTCGATATCCTGGGGGGAAGGTGGCAAGACCAGATGCGCTGCGCGGTAGGTTATGTTCCTGGGTGATGCTTGTGGTCCTCCTCACCAGGTTGTTTGGGTATTAGATCCTGGGTGTCAATGGCGGAGTTCTTTTGTGCATGCTGTTCCTCGCCTTCAAGTTGGTAAAGGTGGGCGATCTTCTATCTACTTGAGCCTTTTCGTTCAGGTGGTCTGACGCGAAAATGCACAGATGTACTCGAAAGAAACCTTCTCCAGCGTTGGCTCATCTCCTATCGTAAACCGCGTCTTGAAGGTATCCTTATCGACATGGATTTATTAGCTGTATTATATTGACGGGTCGGTCGAACAGTGGACGCTCTGGATGAACGTGTCTATCCAATTCGCGACTTTCTTCACGATGGCATCCGCTGCAATTTGGTATGACAAGCGGAAGACCGACATCATCCCGAGCTACTCCAAGAATATCCTGCACGATGCGGCCTTTTTCGTGGTGGCCGTGGTAGGTGTCGAGTCTACGTTGGTAGCCAACTCAGCTAACTTCCTACTTCAAGTTACTCTTACCATGGTTTTCGCTGGTTGGTTTCAAGCTCCGTCCTCGGCTCTTCCCCGTGTTCAATCAGACCGATTATCTTTGCAGGGTTCGCACTCCATCCGCCACGAAAACCGCTGGCTATTCTTCATATTTTCCCTTTTGAGCATCGTCTTACTCGTCGTCTCTGGTCTTTGGTTCGGAAGCGCTCTCTTCCGCTACGAAATCGAGGCTTGGGGTTTCTTCGCTGCTGTAACGACCATGGCAGACGTCCTGCTCATGATCACATGCGTCCTTGCATTTATCTGCAGACTCCATTTTGGACTGGGGCTCGCCCATTTCCGTGAGTGAAAGCCCTTCCTCTCCTAGTGTGATACTGCGCTAACCTGAGAGCCCCGGTCCACGTCATGTCGAAAAACCTCTGCAGTGACTGTCAAGAAAGAGCTCCAGGATTCAGGCTTCGCACGAGATATGTTCGTCCACGACCCGAACGCCGCGTTGCCAGCCAAAGAACTCAAGTGCAAACACTCGATTCATCGATCCTCTTCCGAAATCCCTAAAGACGCCTTGTCTTTCTCCTCAGAGACGTCTACACCACGCGCATCGGCATGTTCCCTCGAATCAGGGGTATTTGAGACGTGGCTGTCAGCGTCTAGAAAGTTCACTGAGGGGGGTGAGGATGAAGAGAAAGGGCAAATACGGGTCCTGGGAGACAGGCAGGGACGGAGACCAGTGCCTCATCCTCTTGTTCTCTCTGCGAGCCCTGTATCAAGTCGGAGTAGTGTCATTTCGATGTCGGATGACGGGAGCACCGACGAGAACGAAGGCGATAGGAGTCGAGGGGTCAGGGGGTCAGAGGGAAACAATCCATGATCTTGGGTATAAGGCGAGGTTATAAGCACAAGAAGGCAATATATGTCCGGTTTGTTTGTTTCAGCGGTTCGTCACAGCTTCCAGTGGCTGGCTGTTGTACCCATGTTTGACGCGGTATATTAATTTGTAACACATAAGTTGAACTGGTGCTAGTGGGCAATCAACGACCAAGTCGTTGATCAAATCGAGAAGTAAACAAATGAGCTCGAGACTAGTCGCAGCCTACAGGGCGACCTGTTCCTCTAACCACGTCCAAAGTTCCTTGCCAAGCTGAGGATCCTGAGTATCGGCTCGTGGTGTTCCAATGCGTGCCCATGGGACCAGGTACTGGAGCCTCGTGTCAGTACTTCGTCACCTCCAATGAAGAACGGCACATTAGCTCACCTGTCCACCAATCTTGTCGGCCTCTGGAGAGGTGCCTGCGTAGAGCTGAGTAAGGGCACCATAGGAGACGTCCCATAGTAGCATACTCTGAGGTTGGAGATGAGACGCGCGTATCAATAACGACATGTGGGTACTAAAAGACATACCCCGAGTTTCTGCGAGAGGCTGCCGTGGTGCCGCTGCAGCTCGGTCCTGATTCCTCCTGACAGGATAAAAATCATAAGCTTTTATACGGACATGAAATGAGCAATGTGCGGACCTGGATTGAGAGCAGTGGAGATGATGCCCTGGTCGTGATACCTTCTGTGGAGCTCAGCCGAGAAAATGATATTACCCTGTCCATTTGTGCGAATGTGGTTAGCATATACTCGCGACACAATCATCATTATCATTATCTGGCTCACAGTCTTGCTCTGCCCGTACAACCTATACGTGCTGCCGGCCCTCCTCTTTGGGCCGTCCTTGAATGTGTCGAACCGGAGTCCGTCGATCCAGTGTGCATTCGAGGAGGTATTCACTACGCGGACCGTTCCTTCAGGGGAAGATTTAGCGGTAGATATGAGAGTGGGTAGGAGGAGCTTGGTAAGGTAGAAGTGGCCGAGGACGTTCGTTCCAAATTGGAGGTCGTATCCATCGTCAGTGGTCATCTCGATGGGTGGATTCATGACGCCGCTGTGTACGAATATATGAGACAACTAGGAGGGAGTGATGCGGGGGCACGTACGCATTGTTAAAGAGAATATGAAGTTGATTCTCTTGTCTGTGGTGAAGATGTCAGTGCCCTGCAATATGTAAACAGAGTGGAGTCCGCATACCTCAAGAACTCGTCTGCGGTCTCTTTGACCGATTTCAAGTTCGACAAGTTGAGCTTCAAAAGGTGTGCATCGCGCCCGGTGCACTCTTTCAACTCCTTCAAAGCCGCTTCGCCCTTGGAGACGTTACGACATGCAATCCACACTTTCGCATTTTTTGCAAGCAATACCTGAACGAAGAGTTGGCAGGCATGAACACTACTAATAGGAAGAAGAGCCTTGATAATGATAACTTACCCGGGCAGTTTCTTTACCGATTCCGGCGTTTGCACCAGTGATGAGGGCAACTTTTCCAGACAAGTCAGGGACCGAGTCTTGGGAAAAGTGAGGTGTAGGCGGGTATAATGACTCGCGGAAGAGTGAGTATGCTAAACCCATGATGACGATAACGATAACTTGAACGTTCTAGCTTGGAGGCGGGTGCTCTCTTTATACGTCAGGTAGTTACTGATTCCCATACACACAGGGCCATCACCATACGAGTGCCGAGTTAGTAAGATGCCCGCCGAAGACATACGCAATGCGCATGCGTGTACCCAACCAGTAGTCTCCCCTAGACAGACCGGTATAGATAGTATCAAGACGGTCGTTCACCTACCCCCATGAACCCCTTGCAATGCGCCATCTGTCATTGTCACGTCGTGGCACTGGCCACTCGTCGTGGTGTAGCCCGGGCCCCGCTGACTACAAACCTAAGGCTCAAGGCCTAAGCCTAATCCCGTGGTTTCCCATATTTCGACGTGCCAGCAGGCGTGAACGCGTGAACGTTGAAGTTACCGACTTGACAAAACTTGATACCTGCTCGTGGTGGTGAAACGTCGTTGGGCCTCCAGGAGCCTGTCTTGTCTTATCTTTCTTTATCTAGAGGGTAATGCTCACGCTGTGCACGTCGGGAATATTGACAGCGCTTGCCACTCCCGACTCAACCTTCAATGTTTAACGTCCAAGAGAATAATTGGGACCAAGCCTCATAACTCGTGAAAATCTTACATCAAAGCACCCTTTCAGTCGCTTGCTTCAAGTAGATCTTTTCTATAAACGCCTATTCGATGCGACATCGTCACTGTTCGATTCTGCTGCGCTATGCGCGCGAGTGCTCAAGTCATCTTCCAGTTTCTAGGTAAGGCCGAGGTGAATATTGCTATCTCAAAATTTGAAAACACTTCAGATAATGTTGTCAGCGCTCTTACTTCCAGTTGCGGCGCCTCGCGAGTCGTTCTTGGTACCCGCCGCATATCCTCTTCAGCGAGTACTAAGAATATCAGTACGCAATTGAGAGAGGCAAAAGCAACCTCTGAAACCCAAGACGTAAAAGCAATGGACGTATTGCTGAAGGTGGTTAGTAAGTCACCCACAGTTGTGATTTCACAATGTCGATCTAACAACCCATGGAGGGGAGAGGTCCAACCCGGCATATCGCAGGTTTGAATCACACCTTCCATTACGGTATGAGATTAACCACGTCGTAGCATAATGCCAATGAGGAAAAACATGCTCTGGTCAGAAGCTCTCCTCAATTCGTCCACAACCCCAGAATCCTTCGATCAACCTCTCACAACACTATCATCCGAACCATTGTCTCCCCGGAACATGCACGACACCTATGCTCAAATTCTTCTCCCCTTCAAGTCATCCCCGGAACTCCTCGAACAATACACCAACGCGTACGGCGGCCTTCGTACTGGCATGCTCATGGAGCACTTGGACTCCCTGGCTGGATCGATATCCTACAAACACATGCTTGGACCTCAAGTAGAGACTCTTGGGCGTGTTGCGGAGAGAGGATTTTACGTTGTGACAGCTGCAGTGGAGAGGTAAACTCTATATATACCTTTGTGTTCGTGTGGCTGACCCTGGTATGCACAGGCTCGATATGCTGGCACCTCTGTACCCAGTAAGGGATATCCGCCTTAGCGGGCAAGTCATTTACACAGGCAAAAGCTCGATGGAGGTGGCCGTCAAAATGGAGGCGCTTGGCCCTGATGGGAAAGAAGAGACGTTAATGCTTGGTATGGAGAGAACACGGTAAATCCAATACCGAGTTGTTCTGACCTATCCACCAGGTCGTTTTTCGATGGTCTGCAGAGACGCTCACACGCATAAAGCACACCCAGTCAACTCTCTGGTTATCGAAACTCTAGAGGAACGAGCGCTCTACTCCATGGGAAAGGGTCAGTAACACTCGTTTTTTCGTGGTGTGGAGACTGACGACTTTATGGTCACGAAGAGGCGCAGAATCGAAGGAGATCTTTAGCCCTTCAATCCCTTTCCCGCGTTCCCCCAAGTTTAGAAGAAGCTGCGGATCTGCATCAGACATTCTTGAAATACGGACAGGAAGGTGGAGGTGGCCATGTGCTAGAAAGCGACAGAGTGTGGATTGGGGATACTAAACTTGAGAAGACAATGCTTATGTTCCCCCAAGAGCGCAAGTGAGTTGAATTCGCGTTCATATAACTATTACAGTCGACTCACCTTATTGACACCAATGAAGTGTTCATCAAAAGGTTTTTGGAGGTCAGAATTTTGATCTCTGTCCCTTTGCTCAAATCAACGTCGCTGATTCTGGTGACCAGGATACTTGATGCGCCTCGCCTACGAGGTAGATCAACATTTATCTTCTTTACTCACCTGACTCGCATATTTTCGCAGCTTGGCTTCGCAAACTCGTGTCTTTTCACCCGATCGCATGTAAGATTCCTCTCGTTAGATGGCATTTCATTCCGGAAACCAGTAAACATCGGTTCTATCCTTCGCCTCGAGTCTCAAATCTTGAATGCCAGTCCTCCGGGAGAGCTTCCTGCTGCGGTTGTACGTCCATGTCCACCTCTCTTTTTCCTTTCCTTCGGGTTCTTACATAGACATTTCTCTCCCTCGCATTGTATACTGGAAAATACAGCACGTTCGAGTCCAAGCGAATATCGTCGACGTTAAAACTGGTCAGGAAGAGACTACGAACGATTTCAGATTTACTTGGGCAAAGGATACTGGGCATGCAATTCCGAGAATCGTTCCGAGGACTTACCAAGGTACGTGGTGCGTCCCCTTGGGGCGTGTTAGTGCCCTGTGAGAGATGTCGTGGTGAATGACATTTCCCTTGTTTTTTGAACTTGCAGAGGCGATGCTGTGGTTAGAGGGCAAGAGGGCATTGGAAATGGGTGCACAGATTCAGGGAAGAAGGAGCGTGTGACAGTGAGTGTGTTTGATTATTGTCATTGTACCAAGTATGAGGAAACAATCCATCACGCTGCTTCAAGCTAGTCCTAGCCTTTAGGAAATACTATTCAATAAAATCATTGGCCTGCGTGCGCTTGCCATGCCAGCCACGAGTCTGCATCATGATCAGACAAGTCACAGACCCAGGGGAGTTTTGAACAGCACCACCACCATATTACACCTCAACCGGACACCTCACAACATATTACAACTGGTCCCCTCCACCAAAACATCCAGTACTAAAGATGGATGAACTCCTATCCAATTTGCAGACATGCGCCACTCATGATTGATGCAAGGCTCTAATCACAGCAACCTCGACAACCCGATGCAAGTCACCATCAGTCATACCACATGTACAGCACTACAAATGCCGCTGGAGACACGACTATCTCCTTTTATCTGTCCGCCCTTGTAATTCTACTACTCCTGATGACAACCCCCTGCAAACGTACTACATCAAAGCATCACATGCTACCACGCAATGGTTAACACGACCAAGGATTCGCGGGAGGGCCTTTGACAAGATCAGGAGCCTGCCACAAGGAGAATCACGCAAGGACCATCCACTCACAGAGATGTCTTGGCGCTCACCACAAGCCCTACAGCTAACTGATATTTCTCGACTCCTCGCCTACATCCGTGACACGCTCCGACTTTTGTCAATACAATGCTATTTTTTCGCAGATGCAGCATACACCACAATCAAGGCTGTCTACCCGTGTGATGCCGAACATCCTGGAGACAAGATGAAGTAACGGTCTAGATTCTTGTTAAATTGATTTGTAGTGCAGGAAGATCATCGGCTAGGAGGGTATCGGAAACTATTGTTTCCTTGCATAGCACTAAGTATCTGGTGGATGAGCTGGCGATGAGGCAGAGCCGGACAGTGACTTTTGGATGGATTTGCTGGAGTCAATTTTACTATTAGGGAAAGGGTAATCAAGATAACGACAGTACAGTTGTTTGCTCACTTCATGTCTGGAACTGGCTGTTGTGTTGCTGGAGTTGCACGTTCAAGGGAGGCAGTGTTGCTTGAGACTCTAGAATCATGGATGATGCTCGGGTTTGAGGCACTGTTGGCGGCGAGGTGAGTATTTGAAGGAGATGTATCAGTGTGTAGGGGCTGAAGGCCGCGAGGAATGTCGAGGATAACACGGAAGTGTGCCATGAATAGAGAGAAAGTGCCCCAAGTCTTTATTTGGTGAATCCAAGAAAAGTTAAAACGCACCCCTACACGCAGTCTAGATCTGAGCCTACTTAACAACGCCCGTCTTTTTGTTGTTGTTCATCGTTCAATTTTATTATTCTCAAGGTCAATTTTCAGTGCCTCGATGACATTTGCATTTGGCAGAGACAATGGTCGGAGCGCGACCGCGAGTCAAACTAGGGCAAGCGGCATGAGTCTCCCTGAAGATTCGTTTCCGTCGATCATGAGCAAGATATTCTCATATCTCATCGAGTCCAATTGGGAGGCGTTTGAGTGTTATTCGAATTTCAAATTCCCGCGCGGACGTGCATTTGGTGAGCGTTTCAAATTGACAGTCGATCCAACGGAACCTGACAAAACGACAAAAAAGTAACATGAAGTTTGGCGTTTATCATACATAGTAGCGTGCTTACATGCTATCCACCGTCTCTAGCAACGCAAAGTAGATCTGCTCCTTCAGAGTGATTTCGAGACTTGTCAACCATCAGTGAGAGCCCAAATCTTTTGCGATATGGCATTTCATGTGCGCCTACATGGCACCTGTCATCTTCTGAAGAGAGACCGAGGGAGATTAGAAAGCGTCTCCTTGATTACCCGCTCAGGTGACAAATAGCCGCATGTGTGTGCAACGCATTGCGAAGCTTCCTGCATTTGTCGAGTGCGTCGATGACGAAAGCCTGCTGATGGAACTTCACAACACCAACGAGCTGGGGTACGGCGTCGGCTGACACTTATCATCAACTGGCGAGGCGAGGCAGCCAGGTAAGCAGGACGCGACTTTGGGTCCCCGCCCTGGTCGACGGCTCGTTTCGAAAGTCGCAATAGAAGAGTACCAGAACTTCTCGATGACAACGTGAACGTTTGAGCTCATCGATCACGGAAGACCTGCCACCAGCAGAGTCAGCATCAAAGTTGGGTAAGGACAGTAAACGCAAATACCGTCTGAGACTCAGTCAGTCCCTCGTGACCAAGATGAAAATGAGCGCTACAGGTATTGAAGAGCATTATGGCTAAAGCTTCCTGAAATTTATCTCCTTGGTCAAAGGGAGAGTAATCGGTTCAAAAAGAGAGGTAATGACTGCTAGTTGAGTTGATTGACCTAGCACTACTAGTGTCCATCTCATGACTCAGTTTCTAGGTGTTGAATGTTTTCCTTCCTCGCGTAAGTGACAGCACTAACTCGCTCTTTGACGGCCATAACATACTTAGAGCGCCCACCAACATGCGCTGAAATTACCCACTGACATCATTTTACAGGTTGCCTGGAAAAACGAACGACAGATCTGGCGCAAGAGCGTTCTTATTCGCGTAGAGATCTGATCAGACCGAGCAATACGTTTCCTGCTTCATCGACAAATCGTGCACCATGCCCCTGCGCTTCGTCCGTTCCAAAGCCTCTGGGCTCACAGTGGATCCCCTCCAGACCGCCGTCACCACGACAGCCCTGGCCAAGGACCTCATCTCAACCCTTCAGTTCCCACCTGCTACAGCAGCCCTTTCAGTTCTCCTGCTTATCTTTGAAACGATCCAGGTCAGTGTGGATGTGGGTTACCATGAGTTTTGGTTCTCACAAACTTCCATGAACCATGCTATAGAGCATACAGATGAATAGAGCTGTCTGTGATCGCTTGGCGCGCCGCGCCGCGCAGATATTAGTCGACATCGACAATCAGATGCGGGGGCGGTGGGACTCGGCGCCTGAGCTGCTCATACGGAACTTACAGAAATTCGAAGGGTGTGTCCTTTCTTCTTTCTTTGTCTGGGCACTGAGAGACGACCGCTCTGCGACATCAGAACCTTGAGACTCGTTTATGAGTTTATGAGGAAACTTGCGGATTCGAAATGGAGTGATCGCTTTCTTCGAAAGAACTCGATCGAAGGCGCGCTCTGTGAATATACCAGGATAATGGAAGAAGCTGCCCAATCTTTTCAGGTCTGGATGACCCTCATTGGACCGTTTTGTCATCTACTAATGTCATGCAACGTTGATGAAGCTTGCCACTCTGATCGACCTACATCATGCTGTTAACACGCTCGCGTCCAAGGCAGCTACCAGTAGTACCAATGTTCAGGCGTTGAACGATGCTTGTGTCGCGGCCCCGCCTCCTTACAAGAAAAAGAAACCCCATGACGAATGCACTCGAGAGCCTGACGGCGCGCAGGCATGTGTAACACCCGATGCGGCTATCATTGTATCTGGCCCCACTGGATTGCCAATGAACCTGCCTGCTCTGTCTCAAGCCGAGGAACCTCTGACGGAGATTGCCACATGCGGTGTCCAAGATTCCTTGAATGATCACTATCTACCAGAAGAGCTTTCCTCGTTAACGTTGGGCGATGATCACGGGGTACCGTTTAGTGTCCCGCTGCGCGCTCCAACACACTTATTCGTCTTTCTCCAGTTCCGACGATACCACCAGTCCGAGATTATGTTGCGCGGCCGATCACGTCTCAAGGACGGCTGGTGGGGAGGTGCGATGGAGGTGCAGGTGCAGAGCCAACTTGCGCTTATCAAGAAGTACGACGCCCCCAAAAACCAGGCCTACAGAGTAAGCTAGAACATCCTGATGTGATCGCCTCGCTTATAATATCCTCAGCAATGGCTAAGAGATGTCAAGATGCTTCAAAACCTATAGTGAGTCGGAGTCTGCTAGTTTTGTTTTCCTACTAATTGCGCCCTAAACACACCCAGCCACCCGAACTTACCCCAGTTGCTAGGCTTTTCAGACGAGAAAGCGCAAACTCCTTTCATATTGTTGTCAAATGGTGAGTGGGTGATATGGATTGGGTATGGTCATAACTTCTGATGCCAGGATCAGCGAAAACACAGACACCTGAAGCACTTGTGCGCGAAACGCTCCGCACGGCGAGCCTCGCCACATGCATGGAACTTATGCTTCGGTTTGTATGCAGATTTTCTCAATCATGCAGATACATTTTACTGATGGTTGGTGCAAGTACCGTGACCTTGCTGTGAGGTTCCTTGCGCATGTCATTCGTTCTAGCTAAGCTGAATGCTCATCAGGATACGGCGATGTACGTCCAGAGGCAGCTCAACCTCACAGAGACTCAGGTGCAGGACTTTTTTGAGGTAAGTATATAGACATTTGTTGTCTGCAACTTTTTCTTGTGGGATTGATTGAGCGAACGCGTCTCCTCAGGCCTCACGATATCGAGTAGATTCCCAGAAAACTCTCGTCGTAGGTTTGCCTCCACCACGGGAAGGCCAGTGGTGTACAGCGCGAAACTATGGTCTCGCTCACACACTATTCGATGCTTGTCTACATGTATGCCTCTGCCTCGCCTTCGTGATCTTAACTTATCCTACTCTAGATGTTACCGAACAAAGGTAGAGTCACTTCTTCGTGTGACAAGGGTGATGAGGAGGGTCAGTTTCGGCCAGCGCAGTCCATTACTCACTTGCCACTAACACAAACCAGTCACGGAAGATATGCAGAAGAAGATAAATAATCTCGTAACTCTCGCGCGAGCGCTGCTACCGAGGGGCAGCGAATCCCCTGAATTACCCCCAAAGCTCCAAGAACTTATCGAGGACAACAATTTTGATGCATCCTCCTTGACACTCCGTCAACTCCGTGACCTTACGTTTCATGCAGGTGGTCACAACCATTCTTGGTATGAGCGACACGTACCTGCGGACAAGTTTTATGTGGGGGACATAGGGTATATTCCGCCAGGGAAAGGCTGGGATTCGTTTGTCCGTTTGCGCAACGTTCTCAAGGATGCGGCACTCAAGACGTCTGCCAAATCGTTCGGAGAATACTGGTGTTGGGAGAATGTGCCTATCAGTCGACAACCACTACAAGCGTTCGAGATGCCGATGAACATTTCTGGGTGTGTTCTTCATACCCATCTTGTCAGATTGAATCATCGTTCACCACTGAAGTAGATGGCCAGTTGCCGTGCCTTCACACAAGCAAATCGACGTGGTAGTTGTCCATGAAGTGTTTGTTTCTGTCGTGAAGGATGCTTGGCGATATCTACTTCAGGACGGGAAGAAGCTTGCTCAGGAAGCAGGAATCCAACCTGAGAATCTTATCCTTGGTGAGACCACTTGACCACCTCTTCATCTGTTAACCATGTCGTCTGATACCTCTCAGTGACACATGCTGGGACACACCAAGACTTCTACACTAAGGATATACGACCACAGCCGTTTGGGATGAATCACACCAGGCAGTTGGTTGATCCCCGATTCACCTCTATCCCCATCCACCACCAGCAAATGCATAGCTTTCACCAGCCTCCTGATTTTGGCTCTAGGAATCATTCTCCTTACTTTAACCAACCTGCCATGCCTTCGATAGTGTATCTCTTCACATCACTTTCACCATCACACGAGCCTCATTGGTCGTCCTCTCCGATGTGTGCACTCCCGGGAGCTGAGCGCCCTCCGCTTGATTGTCACTTTGCCTACAAAATTGGATAGTGAGTCATGTTACTGTTGAACATTTGATTCGGATTGATTTGTCTTGACTTTTGTCCCTAGCAAAACTGGCTTTTTGAACTACGTGCAACTACACGCTGAAGATTTTGAGAGCCGGTAGCCTCAGCGGCGCTCCAACTTAGCCGTTGGTGATCACAAGGGGCACACTTTTCCAATTTCTACCTTGGGGATACCAGGATTCGTGCGGGCAACTAACAAGATGTACACTGTAATACCAGCATGCACAAGTGAGCGGCAGGAGAGTGACTACTCCAAATGCAAAAGCTGCAAAGAAAACAGCGGGTCTGCTTTCCCATTTGTCAATCAGGAACAATGGGTTCCATAGAACTTCTCCGTAAAGCTGGACGCCAGCGCTCGTCATGACGATCCCCACGAAGATGGTGAGGGTGAATCCGAGAGGTATGACCAACGGGGGTTTATGTATTGCCTTTGGAAGTACCGTCAAAGACCGCCTCGATTTTAGGGGAAAGAAAAGAATGAGAATACATGAGGACAAAACGTGGTATATAAGTATCGAGTTGGAATGTATGTAAATATGTCCAAAGACTCAAGGCATGTCCGGTGTCCAATCAGTGACGTGCCACGATGGAGGTGTAATGCTCCTATGCTCCTTACAACGATCTCTCGTTTTTGGCATAACGCTGTCCAGTGGTGTGAGCCCTGCCAAAGCGCTATCTGAAGGTCGGACAACTTACCGCGGAATATTAACAGACAGCGAGGAGTAACTTCCAGGAACGCTGTTCATAGCACTTAACCACGTCCAAGAAAACTGTGTCCCACTGGTCGTAGCATGCCGGGACAGATCCCTCTCGACCCTGGAGCTTGGTCGAGCGCCCAAATGACCATCCCGAACCAAGTTAGAGGGGAAATGGAAATGATACTCTGTACCAGAAATAGCCTCTTCACTTGATGTGGTGAGAGGGGTATGAATGGGAACTGGATAAGCCAGTATAAGAAGCAGCATAGAAGGCCTTACGGGGGAATCGTCGTGAATGAGATCAAAAGTGGAAAGGCGTTGATTCGGCTCCGTTCTCACCTGAGCTGGTGATACTGGCGTTTGGGGGGAGGCGGTTTGGCAGCGTCGCAATGGATGGCCAGATGGCTTTCAACATCTGAAAACCCGAGTAATATTAGGATGATAACACTGTCGGACTTGCGACCGGCGGATCAGCAAACCTGGTAAATACATTGCCCGCCATTGTATACCTGCGCGCGGCCTAAGGTAACTCTCTGGCCATACATAAGCATCGGCAGGTTCTCACATGGAGGCCAAACGCAAACATGGACAACACGACACGGCTGAAGACTGCGAAATAGATACTATAACCTGCTGCAGTGCAAACCAGTGTCCGACGCCTTTGGGAGGGAGTGTATAGGAGTATCGTTGACCAGTTTGATCGCCAACGTGATCAAAGGCGTGAACAGCGTACCAAGATAGGCCGAAGGCCAGTATAGAACTGCCGAGTTGTCAAGCCCCAAGATGAATCCCCCGCAGACAGCCAATAGGTGACCTTCAAGTTATCAGTCATGGTTATGTCTTCTCGCGCCTAGCTCCTTCGAGAGGATGAATGTACATAATTCCATGCCCTCGAGTACTGAGTAAGCAAAGACTCTAGAACTTGGGAAGATAAGACACAGACGTGCAGGTCCTCGGGCGCGGGGGCACTGGGTCCGTGTCTTTGTTGCTCCAGCTGTGTCTGGCGAAGGTAGTTTTTCAGGCTCCAGGGCCCAGTGCGACAGGCGACGGACGCTAAGCACGTCTTCAATGCTAGGAATCATAGTGGTATGTAGTGGTGAACAACGTCAGGGACACACTGGCACGGTGGCGCCTTTGGCAACAGTTAAACTGACCTTTCTTTTGAAGCTGACTGGGCGCCACCGTGACGTGTGGTTCTTCGGATCGTGTGGTTCTTCGCGTTACGTTGCTGAAATTGGATCAAAGTTAAAGCTAGTACTGTGTAAAGGGTACGAGCTGCTGATTCGCCATGCGCCGTTGTTGTGAGTGCATGGACAGAGGTTAATCCATTAGGAATGGCAGACTACAGAGGATTTAATTGAAAGACAAGAACAAGGAGGCCTGCTGCTCCTTTTAGTCAGACCTTCACGTCATGGTCTTTTCCAAGATCCTCCCCCTGGCCACTGATTGGATCAGTTGGAGACTCGCCCTCGCTGCTACGCCCGTATTTCGGATCCGCATCGTCCGCCGAAATGAGCTTCTCCATGAATGTACCCCGTGCGGGGAATAATACAGAGGTGACGTAGTATACCAAGGACGCCACCACGAACTGAAGGATGATTTCAGATAAAGACGAGAGATGGAAGGTAATGGGAACTTACGCCATACATCCAAGCTATGTCAAATAGACGAGTCGCATATCCTACTTTGAAATCAGGGTTGATGGAGTTGATGAGACCGGGAAGGGTAGGCACCACCGTCACGAGCATCGCAAGAACGGCACGCCAATTCTTTTGGTACGTTAGACTTCGAGCAAATAGGCAAGATCCTCTGGGGACTCACGAATCCTCCAATGTAACGGTATCGACCATTGGGATCGTACATCGCAGGGACGTCTACTTTGCCTTTATGAAGCAGCCAGAACTGCAGAAACGATGATAATGACGATCAAGTGAGCGGGGTAGATGCTTAAAGGAACCATACGTCTGTGATCATGATCCCTGCAAATGGACCCAGGACAATGGTATATCCATTCATGAAACTCAAAAACCCTTCAGCGCTATGCAAAAGTTGGGTCTGTGGTCTCATCCTCCAAATACTGCAACACTTACTTTGCTAGAATCTCCCAGGGGCACAAAGCCCAGCCGCCAATGAAAGCACAGATTATCTGTCCACGTCTGATGTTGATGTACTGTTTGTCGTGTTAGAGATCCACAAGTTCAACTATCCGCGTCATAAATCTCACCTTGGGAAGCAAAACAGTCATATCGTTCCCAGCGCCGAGTGAGTTAGCGCTGATGTTCGTTCCAATAGTTGCGAGGGCGAAGGCAAATGAAGCAAAGAAGGCGGCAGCGCGGTTGTCCCATTTGTCAATAAGGAGCATTGGGTCCCAGAGAACCTCTCCATAGAGCTGGATTCCGGCGCTTGTGACTGCAATACCGAAGAAACTACAGAGGGTAAATGCAATGGGTATGATGAAGGGTTGCACGAATTGGCTATGAAATGAGTTATTAGCGCCACGCTCTCTGGTGGCAAAAAGGTTGATTACGCTTTCTCGTTTTTCGCATAACGCTGGTGTTACAATGAGCTGTACGCCACATGGACCGAGATTAGAAACTTACAGTGAAGTCAGGGATGTTAACGGACAAACTGGCGTATATGCCAAGCGCACTGTTCATCGCGCTCAACCAGTTCCAAGAGAATCGAGTTCCAGTTATGGTTGCATGTTGCGAGAAAAGCCCGTCGGACGGGGGTACCCGGACAAATGCCCAAATTACCATCGCCAGCCATGCTATGGGAACTATCAAACCCTTGACGAAAAACAGCCACCTGACTTTATGTGGAGAAAGGAGCATGAAGGGGAACTGGATCAGCCAATAGAGAAAGTAACAGAGGAGACCTTAGAAATGATGTATGAGTAGGTAAATCGTATTCCTGTTGTTATATTTACCAGAGCTTGTAATGCTGACGTGTGGAGAGAGATGGTTTGGCATCCTCGCGATCGATGGCCAGATAGCCTTTATCATCTTTAAACAGAGGATTCAGAATAGAAATATGACGACTCACACTGATGGAAGCGCAACTCACCTGATATACACATTGCGAGCCGTTATAGGACTGACGATTGACCAGTCAAGGCTGTTGCAGGATGCTTCAAAGTGGTGAGGAGGAAGACACTTTACCTGAATACCAAACCAGAACATGGAAAGAATGACGCGACTGAACACGGTGAAGTAGCTGAACCAGAAGCCGAATGATGATCTATTTAGGACAGGAAACGCAACATGGAGGCGAGCGCCGATAGTTCCGTTCAATACCATTACCACGGAAATGATAGCATAGCCAGCTGCAATACATGGGAGTGCCTGGCGCCTTTCAGGCCACAGGGTTCAGTACCTCTTGGACAACTGGCAACTTTGCAAGGCGCCGTACCAAGACAGGCCGACAGCCAGCATGGAACTGGCAAGCTCCCAAACAGCAAGGTTAGTAGCATCGGACAGCCAATAAGTAATCTTATTCAAATTATGAGGGAAGTGCGTGGTGGTACAACAAATACTTTACGCACGTAGTTCCAGGTTCTGGGGTGGCAGGTTAGAAAAGTTGAAGTCGTGGTCAGGAAAAGTGACCAAACTCACGTCCAAGTCCTTAGACGGGGAGGGACTGGATCCATATCCTTGTTGCTCCAACCATGAGCAGCGAATGTTGTCTCCTCGGGTTCGAGGGCCCACTTTGACGGTCGAAAGAGGTCCAGGGCGTCTTCTGTGCTGAGGCACATAGTGGTGTACAACGTTAATATGGATATGATACAACATCCTTCGTAACTTAAGAATCCTTTTCATGCGTTCTATTATCTTGGCACAGTTATTTTCTACTCGACGATAAGGACAAGTGAGAACTGCCAGGATATGAGGCCTTGATAGGCAAGCATAATTAGATCGTAGCGACACCGTGAGGCGCCAGTCCCCGACTCGAATTATACTAGGGGTCGGTGATTGCCAACATAGACCTTGCTTGGCAGTCGAAGTAGTCAAGTGACATATTTAAGTAGATGATGGCACCATCGTCAGGAGGACTTTGTGTGAATAATCCATTCCATTTTTTGTTGACCTGGTCTATTCTATGATCACCTGACCGGAAGGCATTGTCCGCATCAAGGTTTCTGCCAATCTTCCCGAACTTGTCCTGGTAACCTTCCCTCAGCAAGGCTTGAGCAACAGGACGTGAGCTCCGACGTAATGTGCCTCGTTTAGTCACGAGCCCATCCTGCATTCCTGCCTTCTGCTGTTGTTAAGTCCTTTCTTACCATGCTCTCTGATGTGACATTCCTCAATGTCCACTTCTACATGGCATGGACCTTGCTTTACAAGCAAGGTAATAACACAGGCTTGAAAAACTTGGGAAGTGTCCGGCAGAAACCTCGTCAAGCCGGGTGATATCTTATTTCTTGCAACAACAAAATGCAAAAAAGTCTAAAACAAGTGGTACCACCAATACCATCAAGAAGGAGCATGTATATAACTTGGTGCACAAGAAATTTTAGAATGACTTTGGGTGAAAAGAAGAGAATGAGGACTGTGAGGATCACAACTCAATATCCATGTCCTGCTCTGCTGCCCTTGAAGTTGGGTGCTTTGATAATTGCTGGCTGAGTGTAACGAGCTGCTGGCAAGATAGTCATGCTTCTCAACACAAGTCGGTAAACCCATGAACTGTTGGCATCATGACCAAAGGAGCCATTTCCTGACTTGGCTGCTTTAATGTTCCATCTATCAAACATTTTAACAAGTGATTAGAGTATATGATGGTGATGAGGGGGGTAACACATACATTTTCACAATAACCTCTACCTCAACAATATCACCATCATGAAGCTTGTTACCATATTCACCTGGAGAGATTAAAGTGCCTTGGCCATCATGCACATTGGGAGCAACCACAGTTGCATCATGGAGGGCAGGGTGGGAGTTCAGAAGCCCAGCATAGTGGCCTTGTGGATCATGCAAGTTGCTGATCCTCCAACGGCCTAGATAGATGTCAGCAAAGATGTCAAGTCCGGGTTCAATCCCGGAATTCCCGGATAGTCTGGAGTGCGTGGAATGGCGGAGTTGGGTGGGAATCCCCGAGGGGGGTTGGAGGTGTAAGGAACTTTGGCTTCAGCTTATGTGCTGCACCCCTGTATGAGTTCTGTTCCTTGATTTTGGAGCAGAGGGTCGGAGGTCAATCCTAAGGTCAACTTAAGGACTGAGGGGGTTCAGAGTGAAGCAGATCAGGAGAGAATGGGATTTAGTTGATATTCAAACTAAGGAAATATCAGAGAGTACAAGCGGGTTTATATACTGAAGAGTCTGGAAGATATAAAGATGTTAAAGTATGTCGGACGAATCAGAGTTTCGGGTTTCCAGAAGAAAGTAAGGAATGAATTGGAATGGTGTCAGAATGGTGGAATAATGACTGAAGGCAATGGCACAATAATTGCAAAGCAAGGGGGAAGGGAATTATTGATAGGAACTGTAGATGTCAAGAAGTGTCAAAGGAAAGAGACATATGTCAAGAGATAGCCAAGATAGGAATACAAAAGTCTGGGACGGGAAATGCGGGGTTTGGAATGTCCAATGAAAGAGAAATCTTCTAAGGTAAAGTCCGAGGCTTGGGATTTGATCATAGGGGGCTGGAATTGGGCCGGATGGGTTAGGGAAGTTTCGGGATGTGACAGGGGACCAGAATTGGGCCAGAATTGGGCCGGGATTGGGCCGGATGGGTTAGGAGAGTTTCAGGATGTGACAAAAGACACATTTGTGGTTAATTGGTTATTAGTAGATTGCACACCTCCAGCCTTCCAGTCCCCTTGGACACCTGAATTACTTCCTGTCTGACCGACTCTTGCCTTGACCTTGCCTAGTGAAGTTAAGGTAAGGCATATAAAACACATAATGTAGTGCTTTGGTACCATAGTATATGGACAGCTGAGGTTGACAAATAGCCATGGCTCATGGGCCAGCTGATTGTCGGCTGACCTATGAGGTGCACTCATAGGGCACAGATGGGCGGAGATGTAATAAAAGTTCTGTGTCATATGAGTTGGCCGAGGGGTTATTTTAGTAAGGGTATTTTGAGTGATGGGTGGGTCAATATGCAGTGGTTTCTGTCACATCCCTAAACTTTCCTGACCCATCCAGCCCAATTCCAGCCCCCTGTGATCAAATCCCGAATCCCGAGCCTCGGACTTTACCTTAGAAGATTTCTCCTTCATCGGATATTCTGAACCCCGTATTTCCCATCCTGGACTTTTGCATTCCCATCCTGGACTTTTGTATTCCTATCTCGGCTATCTCTTGACATATGTCTGTTTCCTTTGACATTTCTTGACATCTGCAGTTCCTATCGATAATTCCCTTTCCCCCTGCTTCATAATTATTGTGCCATTGCCCTCAGTCATAATTCCACCATTCTGACACCATTCCGATTCATCCCTTACTTTCTTCTGGAAACCCAAAACTCCGATTCGTCTGACATACTTTAACACCTTTATATGTTCCGGACTACTCTTCAGTATATAAATCTGCTTGTACTCTCTGATATTTCCTTAGTTTGAATATCAACTAAATCCTGTTCTCTCCTGATCTGCTTCACTCTGAACCTTCTTCAGTCCTTAAGTTGACCTTAGGATTGACCTCCAACCCTCTGCTCTGAAATCAAGGAACAGAACTTGTACAGGGGCACAGCACATAAGCTGAAGCCAAAGTTCCTTACACCTCCGACCCCCCTCAGGGATTCCCAACCAACCCCGCCATTCTGTGCACTCCGGACCATCTGGGAATTCTGGGATTGAACCCGGACTTTTGCATTTCCCATCCCGGACTTTTGTATTCCTATCTCAGCTATCTCTTGATATATGTTCCTTTCCTTTGAAATTCCTTGACATTCACAGTTTCTATCAATAATTCCCTTTCCCCCTGCTTCACAATTATTGCACCATTGCCCTCAGTTATTATTCCATCATTCTGATGCCATTCCGATTCATCCCCTTACTTTGTTCTGGAAACCTGAAGCACCAATTTGTCTGAAATACTTGAACAGTTTTATATCTTCCAGACTCTTCAGTATATAAACCTGCTTGTACTCTCCAATATTTCCTTAGTTTAAATATCAAATAAATCCCGTTCTATCCTGCGAAGTCTCTACTTCACTCTGAAACCTCCTTCAGTCCTTAAGTTGATCTTAGGATTGTCTTCCAACCCTCTGCCTTGAAATTGAGGAACAGAACTCATACAGGGGCACAGCACATAAGCTGAAGCCAAAGTTCCTTACCCCTCCAACCCCCCTCAGGGATTCCCAACTGACAAAAGTACTCCAAAACCCGCCACTCCATCCAACACTTCTGCATCCTCGTCGGCAAAGTCCTCCGCCCCTACCCCAAAACCCGCATCCGACCTCTCCAGTAAACTCGGGAAGGATGGACACCTCACCTCCAAGGAACACAAACACTGCTTTGACCTCAAGCTCTGCATGTTCTGCGGAGCCACCGGACATGTAGCTAAGGGCTGCCAGAAGTCCACTTCCCACGCATCCAAAGCCTGTGCAGCGACAACCTCCCCCACTCTGGAAGCCAAACCGGAGGCCGCTACCCCTGAGGTAAAAAATTAGGGCACAGCCTTCTGGACTCCGCACGGGAAGGAGGCTGCGTTGAATCCCACCGTGCACCTATGGAGACCCATCTCAATGCGTCTGCTCTTTATGATCCCAAGGCCCTTATGCCTCTTGTTTCCCTTTCCAACTTTTCCGAAATTTCCGCTTTTCCTGCTTTGTTAGATTGTGGTTCTACTGATTACTTCATTGATACTACTTTCATTGACAAGCACCATTTTCCGACATACTCCATTCCTCCTATTTCTTTGAAATTTTTTGATGGTACTTCCAATTCTATGATTACCCATGCCATTGACCTTTCTGTTCGTTTCCCTTCTGGCTTTGTCACCTCCGATACATTTTATGTTACTCCGTTGGATTCTTCTTGTTCCCTTGTTCTAGGACACAACTGGCTCACCCGCTACAATCCATCGATTGACTGGGTACTGGGCAGTATTACTTTCTGAACGCTGGCTCAAGACTTGCCAATGACCCTGACATCACCTCCGGAGATTCTGGACCCCGGACCCCTATCTCACTCCAACACTTCCGACAAGCCGCCTGGCAAAGCTCCTTGCATCTCGTTTGTCAATGCTGCTGCCTTTGTGCACACATGCAAACTCGATGGTTCCGAGCAGTTCAGCATTCACCTCCATCCCCAGGACTCCAAACTCTGTTCCGTATCCCGGAACTCTGGAATTTCCAAAACCCCCAAAGAAGTCAATCTGTCTTCTGTCCCTCTGGACTATCACAATTTTCCCGATGTCTTCAGTAAGCGCAAGGCTGATACCCTTGCACCCCACAGGGAATTCGATCTCAAGATTGACTTAGAGGAAGGTGCTTCCCCTCCTCTTGGGACTGTTTACCCGGTTTCCACTACAGAACTCGAGTCCCTCCAGGAATTCATAGACAAACACCTCAACTACGGCTTCATCTGTCAGTCCAAATCCACCCATGGCACTCCTGTCCTCTTTGTCCGCAAGAAGGATGGATCCCTCCACCTCTGTGTCAATTTCCGAGGTCTCAACAAAATCACGAAAAAAGACTGCTATCCCTTACCCCTGATCTCCGACCTCCTCAATTCCCCTAGCCGCGCCAAGGTATACATCAAAATTGACCTCTGCCATGCATACCACCTTGTCCGCATCGCTCCCGGGTATGAATGGAAAACTGCCTTCCAGACTCGCTACGGCTCATACAAGTGGCTGGTGATGCCCTTCGGGCTCACCAATGCCCCTGCGGCTTTCCAGCGCTTCGTCAATAGCGTCTTCGTGGACCTCCTAGATGTCTGCGTCATGGTTTACCTCGACGACATCCTCATCTATTCCAATGACATGGCTTCTCACAAAGAACATGTCCGGGAAGTCCTCTGGCATCTCCGGAAACACGGACTTTACGCCAAACCGGAGAAATGTGAGTGGCACTCAGACTCCGTCAAATATCTGGGCTACTGTCTCTCCCCCCAGGGATTGACTATGTCCCCGGGAAAAGTCCAGGCAGTCCGAGATTGGCCCAAACCCTGGAAGGTCAAAGACATTCAGTCCTTCCTCGGGTTCGCCAACTTCTATCGTCGTTTCATCTTCAACTACTCTGATATCGTTGTTCCGCTCACCCAACTCACTCGGAAAAACACCCCGTGGAACTTCGACAATTCCTGCCACTCCGCCTTCACCTGAGCCCCTATCCTTACTCACTGGATTCCAGACTGTCCTATCACGGTCGAAACCGATGCTTCGGACTACGCTATCGCAGGAATCCTCTCGATCCGGGGCCTGGACAAGGAATTCCGCCTCGTTGTGTTCTACTCCCGCACCCTGACAGCCCCGGAACTCAACTACGACACTCATGATAAGGAGCTCATCGCTATCCACAAAGCTTTCCGACATTGGCGTCATTATCTTGAAGGTTCTGGCACCCCTATCAATGTCGTTACTGACCACAAAAATCTGGAATACTTCTCCACATCCCAAGGCCTGACCCGCCAACAAGCCCGCTGGTCAGAATTCCTATCACAGTTCAACCTCGTCATCCGCTTCCACACCGGACGCTCAGGAGCTAAGCCCAACTCCCTCACTAGACACTGGGACGTCTACCCGAAAGAGGGGGATAAGGACTATGCTTGCGTCAATCCCCACAACCTCCGCCC